>JBBDHG010000245.1:1157500-1382500 GCA_037951165.1 Lophius americanus
GGTCACACAGTTCAAGAGCAAATGAACACAGTGAGGGTGGACCAGGGCCATCCATCCATTTTCTTCCTCATATCCGGGTCGGGTCACTGTAGGGCAGGCTAAAAAGGGTATTCCAGACCTCCCTCTCCCCAGCAACACTCTCCAGCTCATCCTGGGGGATGCCGAAGCGCCAGATGACATATATAGTCCGGACAGAGAGTTCTGGGTCTAATCCAGGGTCACCTCCCTGTTGGAAGTGCCTGGACTCCTCCAGAGGGGGGTGTTCTGGATGAGCCCGCGAGAGTAAGACAGTAAGAATCTCAATGGAATTCTGGAAATAACTCCATCAACACGTGTCCCGGTGGAACAATCAGCCATAGTCCTGTGGGTCCGTCAGGTCTGACACTAACTGTGTGGAACCATTAGGAATACTGTGAGCAGACTGGACCTAACGGTGATGTCATCATTCCCCTCCTGACCCCTGACCCCTGACCCACGCACACATTATTCCTTCCAGCTTCTTCGTACCAGAGTTTGCTCAGCGATGGAATCCACTCCTTGGGTAAGGACCGAGAGAGTCTCCGGGTTTCTTTGGTGGATCCAGTTCTACGCTCACCATGATGGATGTGTGGTTCTGTCACTGCACGTCTCCACAGTTATGCTTCACTGAATCCTGCACCCACAGCAGCGGGGGTCCCTGATTTCACCCTAGAAGGATCAAACGTTGTTTGATCTGTCGTGGAGATCGTAGAGATGTAGAGATGAAATGTTTGATATCTTCACTGGTGTTCTGGTGTCGCAGCCTCCCTGCTGGGATTGTGGGCGATGCAGGACTGTGAAGAAGTAACGGGCCGATTCTGGTTTCTTCTCTTTCTGTCCGTCTCTCACACTGAACTGTTTCAGATCTTCACAAATTAAATTTAACAACAAAAAAACAACCAGAGTTATTTAAAAAAAAACTGTCTTTAAACTTTCGGTTTTGGAACCCTTCCAAAACCGATGGATCTCATCACCTTCCGGAATATCTGTTGATTTTGGTATAGTGTGCTTCTGGTGAGACCTACGAAAGAACTTTCTGCTTCTTGAGATGATCTCCTGAAGTGAAGATGTGGTTGACATGCTTGTGGGGATCAGGTCTGGGTTGGTCCGGTCCAGCTAGAAGAAGTTCTTCTTGCAGCTTGGTAGTTTTGAGGATTTAGTCTCTGGGGGGGCGGAGCCTCTTCCACACAGACCCAGTTTGTGTTTGAGAACCTTTTTGGTTCAATAGTTAAAACTCTAATGTAGAAGTTGTATTTTACATTTGAGATGGTTTTATGTTAAATCTAGTCTGAAGATCCGACACAGAAAAAAACCAGGGGGGGGTCCAATACTTTTTCACAGCGCTGTACCTTTTGAGCACGTGGGGTTCTTCAGTCACCGGAGGATCTTATCCAGCTTGTTCCCTCTTCACTATGTTCCCTTCACATCCATCCCATAATCATCCACCACTGAAAGTATGTCCTGTTTGTTCCATCAGTCAGCTTTGCAGACGCAGACAAGAAGAAGAAAACAAAAGGAAAAGAGACGCAGGAGGCGACCTTTGGCCTACCGACAAAGTTGGCGACTCTTAAGGTGCTTCCTCCATGAATCCATAAAAGTAACTAGATGACTAAGATCTGACTGAAGTGTCTGATGATTCCCCATCCATCTACGACGTCCAAGAGAATCTCCACAAATCTGTGTGAAACCGAACAATATACGAGGATCAGCCATAACATTATGTACAACGACACGCTGACGTGGCAGAGCTGTTCTGGGTGGTTGTAATGTTATGGCTGATCCTGTATCGACACGTTCAGTAGAGTGACGCTCATCGTCTCTGCAGCTGTTCAACAGGGAGCTGGAGGCGGAGCTGGGGCCTTTCAAGGACTGGGTGAGAACCTACGAGCTGTTCAGAGGGAAAAACAACGAGGACGAAGGTTCGAGTGAGGAGAGATTCGTGGGGAAATTTAAGGTGAGATGATGGAATTGAATCTCCTCTATGAGAGCTGACTTTAGAACCTACGACATACCGTCACTGCTGAACGTCTGTTCACATGCAGGGGAGGTTCTGCCTGTACAAACTGGCTGAGGAGGACGATGAGGACTTCGATGAAGTCGCCGCCACCGGACAGTTCAGGGTCAACATTGGAATCCCGTCAAACAGCCCGGTCCAAGTCCTCATCCGGGTTTATATCGTCTCTGTAAGTCCTCCAGGGGGGGGGGGCTTTGATGTCGTCTGTAGTGTTGAAGTGCCTTTCCTTATTAGAGGCCCATGACAGTGAAGTACCTGACATGCAGGTCTGTTTATATGAAAGGTAAATAGCAGGAAGCCTCCACAGATGTTCTTCTTCTTCTTCTTCTTCTTCTTCTTCTTCTTCTTCTTCTTCTTCTTCTTCTTCCTCTGAGGTCCACTCTTCTGTCCCCTCCAGGCATCCAACCTGCACCCAGCTGACCCGGATGGGAAGTCGGACCCTTATATTGTTCTTCGGCTGGGCAAGAATGAAATCAAAGACAGGGACAACTACATCCCCAAGCAGCTGAACCCTGTGTTTGGGAGGTAGGGGCCGTCGGACCTCACGTCCCACTGGTTCCGCTCTCTCAGTCTGAATCAGAACTTCTCACGCTGCCTCTCCTTTCTGTTAGATCTTTTGAGATGCAGGCCAAATTCCCTCATGAGTCGGTTCTGTCGGTGCTGATCTATGACTTTGACCTGGTGGGAGGGGACGACCTGATAGGAGAGACTCGTATCGACCTGGAGAACCGATTCTTCACGCGACACAGGGCCACCTGTGGACTCCCCACCGAGTACAGCCTGTGAGTGTGGTGCTGCTTCAGATCAACCCTACACGTGATGGTTATAATGGGTCATAGTGATGGTTATGATGTCTCAGTGATGGTTATATTGTGTCGTAGTGACGGTTATAATGTGTGGTAGTGATGGTTATAATGTGTGGTAGTGATGGTTATAATGTGTGGTAGTGATGGTTATAATGTGTCGTAGTGACGGTTATAATGTGTGGTAGTGATGGTTATAATGTGTGGTAGTGATGGTTATAATGTGTGGTAGTGATGGTTATAATGTGTGGTAGTGATGGTTATAATGTGTGGTAGTGATGGTTATAATGTGTGGTAGTGATGGTTATAATGTGTGGTAGTGATGGTTATAATGTGTCGTAGTGACGGTTATAATGTGTGGTAGTGACGGTTATAATGTGATGTATTGATGGTTATAATGTGATGTATTGATGGTTATAATGTGATCTAGTGATGGTTATAATGGGTCATAGTGATGGTTATGATGTTTCAGTGATGGTTATAATGTGTGGTAGTGATGGTTATAATGTGTGGTAGTGATGGTTATAATGTGTGGTAGTGATGGTTATAATGTGTCGTAGTGACGGTTATAATGTCTCAGTGATGGTTATAATGTGTGGTAGTGATGGTTATAATGTGTGGTAGTGATGGTTATAATGTGTGGTAGTGATGGTTATAATGTGTCGTAGTGACGGTTATAATGTCTCAGTGATGGTTATAATGTGTGGTAGTGATGGTTATAATGTGTGGTAGTGACGGTTATAATGTGTGGTAGTGATGGTTATAATGTGTGGTAGTGATGGTTATAATGTGTGGTAGTGATGGTTATAATGGGTCATAGTGATGGTTATGATGTCTCAGTGATGGTAATAATGTGTCGTAGTGATGGTTATAATGTGATGTATTGATGGTAATAATGTGTCGTAGTGACGGTTATAATGTGTGGTAGTGATGGTTATAATGTGTCGTAGTGACGGTTATAATGTGTGGTAGTGATGGTTATAATGTGATGTATTGATGGTTATAATGTGATGTATTGATGGTTATAATGTGTCGTAGTGACGGTTATAATGTGTGGTAGTGATGGTTATAATGTGATGTATTGATGGTTATAATGTGTGGTAGTGATGGTTATAATGGGTCATAGTGATGGTTATGATGTCTCAGTGATGGTAATAATGTGTCGTAGTGATGGTTATAATGTGTGGTAGTGATGGTTATAATGTGATGTATTGATGGTAATAATGTGTCGTAGTGACGGTTATAATGTGTGGTAGTGATGGTTATAATGTGTCGTAGTGACGGTTATAATGTGTGGTAGTGATGGTTATAATGTGATGTATTGATGGTTATAATGTGATGTATTGATGGTTATAATGTGTCGTAGTGACGGTTATAATGTGTGGTAGTGATGGTTATATTGTGATGTATTGATGGTTATAATGTGATGTATTGATGGTTATAATGTGATGTATTGATGGTTATAATGTGTCGTAGTGACGGTTATAATGTGTGGTAATGATGATTATAATGTGATGTATTGATGGTTATAATGTGTCTTAGTGACGGTTATAATGTGTGGTAGTGATGGTTATAATGGGTCATAGTGATGGTTATGATGTCTCAGTGATGGTTATAATGTGATGTAGTGACGGTTATAATGTGTCGTAGTGACGGTTATAACGCCTGGAGAGACTGCCTGAAGCCATCAGAGCTTCTGATGAAGATGTGCAGAGACAACGGTCTGCAGGATCCTGCGTTCAGACCAGGACGCATCACAGTGGCTGAAAAGGTTTTCACTGGAAAGACTCTCTTCATGGACGAAGGTAAAAACTGAACCACAGATCTCTGATCGTAGATCTTCAAGAAATGTAGAAAACGGTTCATTCAGTTTTTGGTTTTGTTTCTATTTTTGTACTGAAGAGCTGCTTTAAGGTATTAAGGTCTTAAATCTTTATTTTAAATAATCTAATGTCTCACATTGAGATTGGGTTAATTTCCAGAACCTATCCCAAAAAAAGAAGATTTCTCTCTGGAAACTTTAACCACATTTATAATTCCTGCACTGATCAGGTGCAGGAGTTTTTATTTTAATGAAAATAAAAAGTCTTTATTTTTTCAAATGTTCAGTTTGTTCTTTGTAAACTGTTTGAACTTTCTTCTGTCAAACTTTTGTGTATTTTATTTTTTGGGCTCTTAATCAAAGTTTAGGTTTAAGACTCATAAGACCAAAACCACTTAATACCTTCACCTGACCTCTGACCTCTGGCGTGTCCACATACCTCAGACCAGCCCATTGAGTCCTACGAGCACCTGTCCCTGAAGATCCTGCACCGCTGGGCCGAGATCCCAGCAGTGGGATGCAAACTGGTCCCAGAACACATCGAGACCAGGACTCTGTTCAGCAAGACCCGGCCCGGCATGGACCAGGTACTTTGCAGGATGAAGTAACAATTTACTGATGAGAACATCTGATCACGATCTGAACATGTGACCGACCTCATGTGACCTCATGACCTCAGAAAGTGTCCGGAGCAAGTTGCTGTCCAGCTGATCCGACCCCCTGTGCATCATTCCGTAACCATGGATCCCACTCGGTCCCTTGATCCGGCTATTCCTGAAGTTAATGATCTCAGCAGGATGGAATCCTTATCTTCTTATTTTGAGAAGCGTCACTGATGCTTTTGATTAGAATAGTTCAGCTCAGAGGTCACTAGCTCATGCTAAGCTAATGCTAAGCTAATGCTAAAGTTCTTAATGTTGGCTGATATTTCACAGCGTTTACGATCCGCCATCTTTGTTAGGGACTAAATCTGGACTATGGCCATAATGTTTTGGAGGGGACTGTAGGGTCTCGACCAGAAACAGTTCTGGACTCTCCTGCTGTGTGTTTGTAGGGTCAGGTCCAGATGTGGGTGGACATCTTTCCCATGGACTTACCTCATCCGGGACCTTCGGTGGACATATCGCCTCGGAAACCCAAAGGGTGAGAAGTTTCTCTTTGGGCTTTTTCTGGACGACCCTTTAATTCCTGGCAAGACAGGAGTGTTTTTTTGGGGACACTGACATCCTGATGTGTGTTCAGGTACGAGCTACGGATCATCATATGGAACACAGAGGATGTGATTCTGGAGGACAGCAACTTCCTGACGGGTCAACAGTCCAGCGACATCTACATCAAAGGGTAACATGTCCATCAATATCAATAATCTGATTTATTACAACGTCATTACAAACATGATCTATATATAATGTTTCTTCTTCTGTTCGTCCTCCTCTGTAGCTGGTTGAAGGGTTTTGAGGACGACAGACAGGAGACAGACGTCCACTACAACTCTCTGACGGGAGAGGGAAACTTCAACTGGCGTTTTGTTTTCCCCTTCCACTACCTGCCTGCTGAGAAGGTGCCGACACACACACACTCAATGTCTACACTTCTGTTCATTATCTTTGACAGAATGATGATAAATTTTCAACATGGAATGGCATCAACGTCATTACTTTTCTTTTTAAACATAGTAAAGGAGGAGTTAATTACTGTATGACAGGAATGTTTTTTGGTGTGTATAATAGCTGTTTGTTGTCATTTGAGTCTAGGTGGATTGGACTTGACGGAGTACTAAGCACACACAAATACACATGGAAGTGTATTTATATACATATGTGCACACAATGAGTACATGGTTGTCTGTTCATGCAGCTGATGGCTCAGTGGGTCACAGCGCTGTCTTTGGTGCGGGAGACAGGGGTTTGAATCTCAGTCGTTATAACTTTTCAAATATTAAATCCCTCCATTATGTCCTGTGTGTGTGTGGGGGGGGGGGTGATCTCCCCTCTTACTCGTCGTCCTGGCTCTCCCTTGCCGTAGCTCATTAATGGTTATATTCATGTTTGTGGTACCGCTCTGAGGTGGGCCATCAGCACCAAGGACCTTGCCCAAGGGTCCACACTGGATTTCTACCACCTCTCCCTCCACTGAGATTTGAACCCGTGTCTCCCCGCACCAAAGTCAGCGCTGTGACCCACTGAGCCACCCAGCTGCATGAACAGACAGAGTGTATATATAATATATCTATATATATATACTCATAAATATATATGTATATCTATAGATATATCTATATATACTCATAAATATATATGTATATCTATATATATATACTCATAAATATATATGTATATCTATATATATATACTCATAAATATATATGTATATCTATATATATATACTCATAAATATATATGTATATCTATAAATATATATATATATATATATATACTCATAAATATATATGTATATCTATAAATATATATATATATATATATATATACTCATAAATATATATATATATATATATATATACTCATAAATATATATGTATATCTATAAATATATCTATATACTCATAAATATATATGTATATCTATAAATATATACTCATAAATATATATGTATATCTATATGTATATACTCATAAATATATATGTATATCTATAAATATATCTATATACTCATAAATATATATATATATATATATATATATATATATATATATATATATATATATATACTCATAAATATATATATATATGTATATCTATATCTATATATGTATATATATACTCATAAATATATATATATCTATAAATATATATATATATATATATATATATATACTCATGAATATATATGTATATCTATAAATATATATATATATATATATACTCATGAATATATATGTTTATCTATAAATATATATATATATATATACTCATAAATATATATATATATGTATATCTATATCTATATCTATATATGTATATATATATATATATATATATATATATATATATATATATATATATATATATATATATATATATACTCATAAATATATATATATATATATATATATATATATATATATACTCATAAATATATATATATATGTATATCTATATCTATATATGTATATATATACTCATAAATATAAACGCAGGAAGGAGGTTTGATGCCGTCAGTGTTGCAGAAAAGTACTTCCTGTCTCTAGAATAATTTTGTTGGGATTCGGCGCCACATGAATCTAATTGAGCAGAACTAGTAACCAGTAGCTGCTGACTAGGAGAAGATTAGATCAACTGAGAATGTTTTGGGTCTGAGTCGGACGGCTCTGATTTATTCACTTACGTAAGTCTCTCCAGAACCTCTGGTCGTTCTGATGCAGAGGTAAAGCCCGTACAGAGATCCATCGTCTTCATCTCTCCTCTCACAGGTGGTCGTGGTGAGGAAGAGGGAGAGCATTTTCTCTCTGGATAAAACCGAGCAGAAGCTTCCACCCATCCTCATCCTGCAGGTGTGGGACTTCGAGACGCTCTCCTCCGATGACTTCCTAGGTGCGTGAGACCTCCGTGAGTATCCGGGTCCATCCGCTCCGGTCTGGTCCTGATGGAGTTTGTCCCTGCAGGAACGCTGGAGTTGGACCTCCACAGTTTCCATCGAGGGGCGAAGACGGCAAAGGCGTGCAAGTGGGACATGTTGACCGAGGGCCCTGAGAAGATCTCCATCTTCCAGCAGAAGAGAGCCAGAGGCTGGTGGCCCTTCAGCAAGTCCGAAGAGCTGACGGTACCGTCACGGACGCATGCTCAGATCGGTTCACGTCGGCAGAGACACTGAGTGACATGTTCTCTGATCCATCAGGGTAAGGTGGAGGCGGAGTTCCATCTGGTGTCCGCTGAGGAGGCAGAGAAGAATCCTGTTGGCAAAGCCCGCAAGGAGCCAGAACCGCTGCCAAAGCCAAAGTAAGAACCGGTAGAATCCCCTCAAACAGAATCCTACAGAATCCTTTTGTCCGGTTTTCAGGGCCGTTAGTGTTAATGTGAGTTCATGACAGGATGAATGTATGTGGCGTCGTTCAGTTCAGTTCTGGTCGGGCCTTCAGAACCCTCCCGCGGATGAATGAATCCCCTGTGTCTTCTCCTCCCTCCTCTCCCTCAGTCGTCCGGACACCTCCTTCTCCTGGTTCGTCAATCCTTTCAAGTGTTTCTTCCATCTGATCTGGCGAAGCTACAAGAAGTACATCATCATCGCCCTGGTCCTCCTCATCCTCATGCTGTTCCTCGCTCTGCTCTTCTACACGCTGCCAGCAGCCATTTCTAACAAGATAGTCGGTGGATGATGACCCCCCCCTCCACACACACTCACACACACACACTCACACACACACACACACACACGCACACACACACGCACACACACACAGAGGCCTTGTTGTTAGAGTGATACAGTCAAAGTAATGGCTGACTTCCCTCCTCCGAGGGTTACCTCCTCCTAACCCTCTCAGCCATCAGGGACATTAAGGTTGGTCCTTTCACTCAATGCATCCAGGTTTAAAGGGCTATTCCGTACAGGTCCAACCTTCCATCGGAGTTTCATCAAAATGCATAAAGGCGTGTTTGTCCAGAGACGAGCAGAAGCTACAGAGAATCAGGCTTTTCATTTTCATTGTCAAACTCTATTTTATTCTTGGTAGTTTTGACGGTACAAAATAACTTTCATGCATTGCATCCATGACAACAGGAACGTTTTACCGATTAGAAATCATTTCCAGGTGATCAGTCACATGACCCCTGAACGTAACCACGTACCACACGCCATCATTTTCCTGAACTTTGTACATTTAAACTAAAACACATTCATCTATAAAACAGTAATGTTGATGTTTCCTGTGCAGGAAAACCTCTTCTCACACTTTGATGTTTATTTCAATAAAGTACAAATCATGTATCTGGATGTTATGAGAAGATTATTCCTGTCAGGTGCCGAGAATGGGTCATATTTACAAACAGCAGTGTGTGTGTGTGTGTGTGTGTGTGTGTGTGTGTGTGTGTGTGTGTGTGTGTGTGTGTGTGTGTGTGTGTGTGTGTGTGTGTGTGTGTGTGTGTGTGTGTGTGTGTGTGTGTGTGTGTGTGTGTGTGTGTGTGTGTGTGTGTGAGTTCTCGTCGGTGGTCAAACGGAGACAGTCTCACTGTAAGATATCCGCGTCTGTCAGACAGAAACTCTGCTGCGACAGGTTGACCTGTGGGTGGATGGAGGTGGAGGATGATGATGTCACGGTGTGCTGACGGGTCACCATGCTGAGGTCTCTGAGGAGCAGAGAGGAGGAGGAGGAGGGCATGAAGGGGAGACCAGCAGCAAGGCTGTTGAGGAAGCTGTCGGTTGGAGGCGGCGCTGGGATCTGTCTCTGCTGGTTACTGGAGGAGGCGGCTGAAACATAGTGATGAAAAATAAGGATTCCATATTTACCCACGTACATTAGTTTATGTCCTTGGAGGTGTTAGTGTTTCCCCCCGTAAATACACAGGACACACATATACACACACACACACACACACACACACACACACACAGACAGACAGACAGACACACAGACAGACAGAGAAAGACAGAGACAGACACACACACACACAGAGACAGACACACACACAGACAGACACACACACAGAGACACACACAGACAGACACACACACACAGACAGAGACAGACACACACACAGAGACAGACACACACAGACACACACACAGACAGACACACAGACAGAGACACACACAGACAGACACACACACAGACACACACAGACAGACACACAGACAGACAGAGACACACACAGACAGACACACACACACAGACAGAGACAGACACACACACACACACACACACAGAGACACACACACACACACAGACAGAATGTTTTCACCATCATAAATATTGATAAACACTCATCAGCATCATTAAACTAACTGTGTGACGAATGACTAGAAAACAATTCAAACCTTAACACTTTTGATTAAACTGTTTTACTGAAGCATAAAAACAGAAAAGCACAGACTCTGAAATGTTCTCAAAGTATAAAAGTTATGAGTATTTGTGATGTAAAGTGTCGTGAACACTCGCGAGGAATAAAAACAGAAAAATACTAGACTAAAGTAACGAGTCTAACTTTAAGTGGTAATGAGTGACACGTACGGATACTAGAAGTAAAAAGTTGTGACAAACATAAATACTCAAGTCAAATACAGATACTTGAAGACCCTATTGTCAGGAACTATTTATACTCTGCTACTAGACCCTCGTCTATCTGAATCTGTCATCACCTTCAGAACCAAATCCCACCGACCTGACTCTTATCTAATCTTGTGATCAGCTTGGATCTTAAACTTCAGGAGGAAGGAAAGCAGCTCCGACAATGACGATGGAGACAAACAAAGAAACCTGGTGGTAAAAAAAATGGCTGGAACTTTCCAGTTTTGTGTCGATGATTGTGTCTCCAGAAAGAGGCGGTGGAGAAACCTGAGCGACCATGAACACGTGACTGGAGACCAGGTAGCATCAAAAGCACAGGTGACTCATCTTACCACAAGGCATGCTGGGCTGCTGATGCTGGGTGCTGCTGGGAAAGCCAGTCTGAGGATGACCTGCAGCGCCACCTACAGGCTAAGAGTGAGCAGGATGAAAGGAAATGACAGGCTTTAAGGTGGGGTTCATGGAGAGGGGGTCAACCAATCAAATCAGACGGAATCCAGACGCACGCATTAAATCCACACTGAGTGTGAGTAATCTGGTACTGGTGTGAGTAATCTAGTACTGTGTGTGAGTAATCTAGTACTGTGTGTGAGTAATCTATTACTGTGAGTGAGTAATCTAGTACTGTGTGTGAGTAATCTATTACTGTGTGTGAGTAATCTAGTACTGTGTGTGAGTAATGTGGTACTGTGTGTGAGTAATCTATTACTGTGTGTGAGTAATCTAGTATTGTGTGTGAGTAATCTAGTACTGTGTGTGAGTAATCTAGTACTGTGTGTGAGTAATCTATTACTGTGTGTGAGTAATCTAGTATTGTGTGTGAGTAATGTGGTACTGTGTGTGAGTAATCTATTACTGTGTGTGAGTAATCTAGTATTGTGTGTGAGTAATCTAGTATTGTGTGTGAGTAATCTAGTACTGTGTGTGAGTAATCTAGTATTGTGTGTGAGTAATCTAGTACTGTGTGTGAGTAATCTATTACTGTGTGTGAGTAATCTAGTACTGTGTGTGAGTAATGTGGTACTGTGTGTGAGTAATCTATTACTGTGTGTGAGTAATCTAGTATTGTGTGTGAGTAATCTAGTACTGTGTGTGAGTAATCTAGTATTGTGTGTGAGTAATGTGGTACTGTGTGTGAGTAATCTATTACTGTGTGTGAGAAATCTAGTATTGTGTGTGAGTAATCTAGTACTGTGTGTGAGTAATCTAGTACTGTGTGTGAGTAATCTAGTATTGTGTGTGAGTAATGTGGTACTGTGTGTGAGTAATCTATTACTGTGTGTGAGTAATCTAGTATTGTGTGTGAGTAATCTAGTATTGTGTGTGAGTAATCTAGTACTGTGTGTGAGTAATCTAGTATTGTGTGTGAGTAATGGGAAGCACAGACATCACGTGAGAGAAAAACGTCTCATATCTCAAACGTCCCTTCAAACAGGAAATGAAGATTAAATGGCAGCAGAAGAAGTAAATTTGATGTAAGACGTACAAAACAAACAAACAAACAAACAAAGATCTTGGAGGATCTCTGACCTGCGCCTGGTTCATACAGGCCTGGAGTTTCCTTTTAGCCCTCCATCTGGCCACCCTCAGTCTGGTCTTCTCCCGACGCTCTCGCACCTTCAACACAGCATCAGACTTTACCTCAAACACAGGACCCTCTAAAAGAAAAGCTTACTCCTACGTTTCTTCTACGTTTCTCCTACGTTTCTCCTACGTTCCTTCTACGTTTCTCCTACGTTTCTTCTACGTTTCTTCTACGTTTCTCCTACTTTTCTTCTACGTTTCCCCTACTTTTCTCCTACGTTTCTCCTACGTTTCTTCTACGTTTCTTCTACGTTTCTCCTACTTTTCTTCTACGTTTCCCCTACTTTTCTCCTACGTTTCTCCTACGTTTCTTCTACGTTTCTTCTACGTTTCTCCTACGTTTCTCCTACGTTTCTCCTACGTTTCTTCTACGTTTCTTCTACGTTTCTCCTACGTTTCTTCCACGTTTCTTCTACTGACTCACCATGTCTGCCAGCAGAGGCTGAGGCAGCGTCTTCTCCATCTCTCTGCGTCTTCGCCGCCGGAGCTCGTTCCGCCGCAGTTTGTACTCTTCGTACAGGCTGAGGTCTTTGGTCCACGGCCGCGCCGCCTGCCGTGGTTGGACGCTGGCTGGAATGGTCACCATCGGGAGCATGGAGGACGCCGGCTGAGGCATCGCATCTGAAAGCACATGGAGAATTAAGACGACTAGTCCTACGCTGTTGTCGCCGACAGCGAGGGGATATCCCTTTATCCAAACGTAAAGTTTGTTATGAATAAAATGTATCATTGTTATTATTATTATCCCTGAAAAGCCCCCCGTCCCCTCCGGCTGACATGGAAACCTTTTGTTCCTCCTTAAAGAGGCTCTCACAGAGAGTAGAGTAAGAGTTGTTACAGATGAAGATGAAGAGTCTTTGAGTTGATCCACGCTGAGAAGTTATGACCCCAAAACTTTGATTCAGACGATAAATTTTTTTGAAACCCGTTTGTCTTCAGTGGTTACGTCGGTGACGCCGTTTTAAAAGGGGATCACATCCTTCAGATCACAAACGGATCCACTCACAGTGGTTCTGGCCGGCTGAGCAGAAGGTCGTCATGGGATTTCTCTGGGCTGCTGGAGGAACCGACCACTCTGCCACAGAACTTTCACCCTGTGGGATCAGACAAAAGCAGAAAATCTCAGCCGCACGAATATTCAGCGGGTTACCCTACGTTCTGTGGGTTCTATGGTTCGGCTATTCCGGTCCTCCAGAATGTTCTTCTGGACTGAATCCGAACTCATCCTTTGCTGCAGCTGCAAAGTCTTTTGATAAATGTCCCACTCCCGTAGATGGAGCGTCTACGGAGGTTTGCTCGTCAGCAGGAGGCTGGTCCTCCTCTGACTTTAGAATGAGGGAGAAAATAAACCGTTTTGGTAAAAAAAGAAAAAAAAGAAAAGATTTGAGGTATGAATTTTTAGGTCGATACGTAAATGAACGTTCTGAGCGCGGGGGGGGGGGGTTACTACCCATGTGAAAATACTCATTGGAAAAACGTAGACATGACGGATATATATCTGTGGTTCTATCCAAACCTAGACCTGACACCACAGAGGTCCAACAGCCCCTCTGCAGGAATACGCTCATTCTCCCCGGAGAATACACACTTCTTCTCCCTGGAGAATACACACTTCTTCTCACTGGAGAGTACACACTTCTTCTCACTGGAGAGTACACACTTCTTCTCCCTGGAGAATACACACTTCTTCTCACTGGAGAATACACACTTCTTCTCACTGGAGAATACACACTTCTTCTCACTGGAGAATACACACTTCTTCTCACTGGAGAATACACACTTCTTCTCACTGGAGAATACACACTTCTTCTCACTGGAGAGTACACACTTCTTCTCACTGGAGAATACACACTTCTTCTCACTGGAGAGTACACACTTCTTCTCACTGGAGAGTACACACTTCTTCTCACTGGAGAATACACACTTCTTCTCACTGGAGAGTACACACTTCTTCTCACTGGAGAATACACACTTCTTCTCCCTGGAGAATACACACTTCTTCTCCCTGGAGAATACACACTTCTTCTCACTGGAGAGTACACACTTCTTCTCCCTGGAGAATACACACTTCTTCTCACTGGAGAATACACACTTCTTCTCACTGGAGAGTACACACTTCTTCTCACTGGAGAATACACACTTCTTCTCACTGGAGAGTACACACTTCTTCTCACTGGAGAGTACACACTTCTTCTCACTGGAGAATACACACTTCTTCTCACTGGAGAGTACACACTTCTTCTCACTGGAGAATACACACTTCTTCTCCCTGGAGAATACACACTTCTTCTCCCTGGAGAATACACACTTCTTCTCACTGGAGAGTACACACTTCTTCTCCCTGGAGAATACACACTTCTTCTCACTGGAGAATACACACTTCTTCTCACTGGAGAGTACACACTTCTTCTCCCTGGAGAGTACACACTTCTTCTCACTGGAGAGTACACACTTCTTCTCCCTGGAGAATACACACTTCTTCTCACTGGAGAATACACACTTCTTCTCACTGGAGAATACACACTTCTTCTCACTGGAGAATACACACTTCTTCTCACTGGAGAATACACACTTCTTCTCCCTGGAGAATACACACTTCTTCTCCCTGGAGAATACACACTTCTTCTCACTGGAGAGTACACACTTCTTCTCACTGGAGAATACACACTTCTTCTCACTGGAGAGTACACACTTCTTCTCACTGGAGAATACACACTTCTTCTCACTGGAGAGTACACACTTCTTCTCACTGGAGAGTACACACTTCTTCTCACTGGAGAATACACACTTCTTCTCACTGGAGAGTACACACTTCTTCTCACTGGAGAATACACACTTCTTCTCCCTGGAGAATACACACTTCTTCTCCCTGGAGAATACACACTTCTTCTCACTGGAGAGTACACACTTCTTCTCCCTGGAGAATACACACTTCTTCTCACTGGAGAATACACACTTCTTCTCACTGGAGAGTACACACTTCTTCTCCCTGGAGAGTACACACTTCTTCTCACTGGAGAGTACACACTTCTTCTCCCTGGAGAATACACACTTCTTCTCACTGGAGAATACACACTTCTTCTCACTGGAGAATACACACTTCTTCTCACTGGAGAATACACACTTCTTCTCACTGGAGAATACACACTTCTTCTCACTGGAGAGTACACACTTCTTCTCACTGGAGAATACACACTTCTTCTCACTGGAGAGTACACACTTCTTCTCACTGGAGAATACACACTTCTTCTCACTGGAGAGTACACACTTCTTCTCACTGGAGAATACACACTTCTTCTCCCTGGAGAATACACACTTCTTCTCCCTGGAGAATACACACTTCTTCTCACTGGAGAGTACACACTTCTTCTCCCTGGAGAATACACACTACTTCTCACTGGAGAATACACACTTCTTCTCACTGGAGAATACACACTTCTTCTCACTGGAGAATACACACTTCTTCTCACTGCAGAGTACACACTTCTTCTCCCTGGAGAGTACACACTTCTTCTCCCTGGAGAATACACACTTCTTCTCACTGGAGAGTACACACTTCTTCTCCCTGGAGAATACACACTTCTTCTCCCTGGAGAATACACACTTCTTCTCCCTGGAGAATACACACTTCTTCTCACTGGAGAATACACACTTCTTCTCCCTGGAGAATACACACTTCTTCTCACTGGAGAGTACACACTTCTTCTCCCTGGAGAATACACACTTCTTCTCACTGGAGAGTACACACTTCTTCTCCCTGGAGAGTACACACTTCTTCTCCCTGGAGAATACACACTTCTTCTCCCTGGAGAATACACACTTCTTCTCCCTGGAGAATACACACTTCTTCTCCCTGGAGAATACACACTTCTTCTCCCTGGAGAATACACACTTCTTCTCCCTGGAGAATACACACTTCTTCTCCCTGGAGAATACACACTTCTTCTCCCTGGAGAATACACAGGAGATTGACCTGAGTATTCTAGGGTTCATGCTCACCTCGGACTGAAGGAGGCGATTCTGCTCCATCTGGCAGTCCAGCAGCAGGGTGGCCATCACCTCCTGCTCGTCCTCCGGCTCCTCCTTGATGCAGATGACCTCCTCCTCTTCCTCTTCCTCCTCCTCCTGCTTCACCTGAAGGACAACAAGAGACCACCACAATGTTATTGGGTCGCATTCGCATCCAAGCCTCATTCTTTTCTCCTGATTTCAATTGCTCAAATAAATTTAGACGTCATCGGTCGAAGTACAGGGCAGACCCACTTCAGTACTGTGTGAGAGAGAGAGTGAGTGAGTGAGTGAGTGAGTGTGAGAGTGAGAGTGAGAGTGAGAGAGAGAGAGAGAGAGAGAGAGCTGTATGCATTGTCACCCGTGGAGCAGAGGAGGGCAGAGTGGAGCTGTCAGCCTGAGGGGAATCATCAGGGGACAGCGAGGCGACGACTGGCTGCCGCTCCACATCCAGAGTTGCGCCCTGGACCAGAGGCGGGGCTTTTACTGCGTCAACAGCTTCTGTATGTGGCTGCAGAGTGATGGTCCACTCACAGTCGTCCTCCTTGTTCTGAACTGTGTTGTGCTCTGTGAGAAAGTGTGTGACTGGACAAACATAGACAAGTTCTTAGACAAGAACTTTTTACAATTCTACAAAGATATTTCTATGATGCAAGAACAGATTTCACAGTTTTCTACATTTGTTCCGACTCGTGGTCCAACACCTGACAAGAACAAATGTTGAAAAACATGTACCTGTAAAATACACACACTAACTTTCTCTCACTCACTGAAAAACTCTCACTAACTCACACACACACACTCACACATACACTCACACATACATAGAGCGGTGAGAGTGTGGAGTGGGTTGTAGAGTATGAGTCACTTTCAGGATCATTACCTGGACTGGTCCTTGTCAGTTTTCCATCAGAGATCCTAGTCTGAGTGGCACATGATGAGGAGTTCTCAGCAGCCCTCTCTGATTGGTGGAAGGTGGACGGGTCGTGGTGGACCAGAGTGGAAACAGAAGCTCTCTGCTGCAGCTCCTCCTCCACCCCCTGCCTGTAGTACTTCAGCTTCAGCTCGGTGTAGCGCAGCTTGGATCGAATGTTGTCGTTGTCCTTCTCCTTCAGGGCCTTCTCCCTCTGCAACATCGCCATGTCCCTCTTCATCACCGCCACCTGGGATTTCAGCTCCTCAAATTTGACTCCGACCACTTTGAGCATCTCTGCCAGCACCATCTCCACTGCTCCGTTCACTGCTCGCTCCACCACGGCACCCATCTGGCCCCGGATAAGCGACACAGCAATGCTTACATCCATTTTGATGAGACCACGGTTCCCAAAACTGGCTTGTGAAGTTCTTCAGAGTTTCTTTTCCTGCATATGGAATCACATCACAAAATAACACTTCTGATTTACAACTAGGTTCAGGGGAGAGAGAGAGAGAGAGAGAGAGAGAGAGAGAGAGAGAGAGAGAGAGAGAGAGAGAGAGAGAGAGAGAGAGAGAGAGAGAGAGAGAGGAGAGAGAGAGAGAGAGGGAGAGAGAGAGAGAGAGAGAGAGAGAGAGAGAGAGAGAGAGAGAGAGAGAGAGAGAGAGAGAGAGAGAGAGAGAGAGAGAGAGCGCCCAGGTTGATAATAACAATATTAGTCATATAACATTTAGTGATACCTTATGGGGAAATACTATAGAATAATAATAATATTAATAATTATAATCTTCATCATGAGCATCTTGTGATCATTGGACATAGAGCAGGTCCCCAGCAGGAGATGCAGTCACCAACCATGTGACCTTACAGGGTGAGGAAGCATAAAGACTCCAGGGAAGAAGTCCCATTAGTAACATGCATTAATCCAGTGAAATGCATTAATCCAGTAGTTGTAATGTTCCAGTAGTTGTAATAATCCAGTAGTTGTAATAATCCAGTAGTTGTAATAATCCAGTAGTAGAACTAATCCAGTAACATGCATTAAAGTGAGTGGGGTGTACAAAAAGGGACAGTGAGAGGAGAGAAAAGCTCAGTGCATCATGGGAGATCGCAGCATAGCTAAGAGCTGGTTTATCCCAGCCTAAATTAAAAGCTTTATCATAAAGGAAGGTTTTAAGCCTACTTTTAAATGTAGAGAGGGTCTCTGCCCCCTGAACCGAGGTTGGGAGATGGGTCAACGGGAGATGAGCCTGATTGCTGAAGGCTCTGGCTCCGCTTCTACTTCTTGAGACACTAGGGACTACAAGTAAGACCCTTGGGACTACAACTACTGGGACAGTCCAGGTTAGAAGTCCTAGAGACAAAGTCAGAGAGGACAGGTTGTCACGGTTTGGACATGTGAAGAGGAGATATAGTGGTGAGAGAGGACAAGCAGTTGGTTGTTGTGACAAGAGGAAGAGGCAGAGGACAGAGGAAGATGGAAACAGATGATCTGCTGTGGAGACCTCTAAATGAAACAGTCTGAAGAAGAACACAAGGAAGATACAATGTTCAACACACCACCCCTATGATCTGACAGTTATTTCTTTAATCATCACATGTATTTTGCTTTTAACAGCAAGTTTAAGTTTTTCGTACTGTACAGAAATAAAGGTAAATTTGAAAAAAAAAAAAAAGGTATATATCTTTAAATTATTTTTGAATCTCACAAACTAAGGAATAAAAACAGAAACATTTTAAGAGCTTAATTTTTCTATACTGTAAAAAATGTACATACAAAAAAGTTAATTTGCTAAATTAAATCTAAATTCATAGTGTTCAAAAAAGACATCGGACTTTATATTCACCTCTAAAAACGTTAAAGCAGTTAAAAGTGTGCGAGTGAGCTCTTTATTTAAATCGTCTTGTCCCCTGGCATATTTTAATGATTATGATTGGAATTATTAATAATAATTATATTAAATTGGACTTATATATTATTATTATTTATTCTATTTGACTTATTTCTTCGTCATCTATGGGCATTAGCTTACAAGGGTGTAACATTCAAAGGTGGATTCAGGGAGCTCTTCTTATAGACTGCTGGGTGAATCATTTCCATCACATTTATTTCCACCTCAGACAGGAAATAGAATTAAATAAGTTCTGTTTAAAGCATCATTATTTCGTAATATTACAACAATCTAAGCTAACATGAAACAAACGGCTATCAGACTGGTTCCCCTTAACACTCGCTTTAATTGATAGATTTGGACATATACAACACAAATAAAGGTACTTTACTCTCGGTAAATGTCTCCATTATAGACTAAATCAATTTGTTATTCCCGTTTAAAACAGAATGATGAATAAACTCACGTTTAGTCCTGTGATGGTGTTGTTGGTCGTTCGTTCCTGAAGTTAAGTCTTGTGTCAGAAGCGACGACAGTAACTCCTCTCTGAATGGATGGTGGGTCTAGTCCATATTTAAGGACAATATTTTAAATATATTTTAATCCCAAAAATGTTTTCTGACAACACGTAGTCATTTATAATCCAGGGTGTGGTTTGTGTGTGTGATCATTGTCATGTCAACGGAAGTCAAGACGGATTGTACCTCCTCTTCCGCCGCTTCTTCTTCTTCATGTTTCTTTGAAAGTTCGTCAACTTTGACGCATTACCGCCACCTCGTGGAATGTAATCTATACATAAATATATTTAAAGATATCGATATCTATATATATCTACACACGCATATTATATTAAAGTAATATACTACTTTAAATACGTACAACTGAGATAGTGCAAATTAACATCATTTCCTCCAGTGGTCAGCAGACAAGAACATCTTTTATTCAGCAAACACCATCATTCTGGATCTTTGCTTCCTTTTTATTTTTACATTTCTCTATCTCAGCCTGTCATTCTTTGGCACAAAATAGTGAAAACAGGTCATTTCTTTCATTCCTGGAAATGCTTCGGCGGGACACTGCTCAATATTACAGTAACAAAAAATACAATAGGTGAGTAAAAGAAAATACAATTAAAAAAAACAGAAATGTAAAAGTCACAGCCAATGACAAACATTATTAGTTTCACATTTTTTGCAGATTTTATAATTGAACCAAGGCTGAACTTCCATAAAATGATTAATAGATACAAAAACTGCTGCTTTTTGGCCAAATTTTTTACATTATAATTATCATATATTTTATTGTTTTTGTTGATGCTTTAATCTGCTTTTACCTTGTAGCCCCTTGAGAGTTGATCCAAATGTAAGATGCGTTATAAATAAAACGTATCATTTTTATTATTAAAACGGACATTGTTTCAAACAAGATGCTGATTTGTAGTTTACGGTGTCAGTCCCTGGCTCTCTGAAGTTTCCTCTCTTTCCTCTTGCTGAGAATCTCTGCAATAGTTTTTTTTTTGGCCAGTTTGCATATTTCTGTGTCTTAAAACATGACCATTATTTTTCTAATTTTGTTTTAGGTTATCAATGTTGTGGAACTGAGTGGATTCTGGTTGTGTAGTTAACACAGTGCAGGATATGATAATAACATTATTAAGATGCATTTCTTCTTCGTTAAATCGTATGCAAAACAAAAACAAAAAAACCTTTCACCATCTTAGAGGACATAAAACGACCCTCGTCCTGTTAGGGCTCTGAGCTGAACACCCATCTGTAGGATAACTATCAGGGGGTCATCAGGGGTCATCAGGGGTCATCAGGGGTCATGCTCTCAGCAGTCGTTTGATTTAAACCCATTACTTGTAATAAAGTGAAGTAAGAGTAGATCCATGGTCTGGAGATACCCTGGGATTTCTCCAGACCTCCAGCCTCCAACAGGAGACCCCGTTTACAGGCCAACTGCTGGTGCAACAGCGTCCCCTGTCTGCGGGGGGGGGGGGAGAGAGAGAGAGAGAGAGAGAGAGAGAGAGAGAGAGAGAGAGGTCACACAGGAGACATTCATGGAGTGATGATCAGGAAACCTCTTCAACTCTCTACTTCTAGAAAAGTAAAGAGTCGAGTTGAATTGGTGGAAATGAGACGATACCTGGTGAGAAGCTCCGCCTGCAGCCTGACCTCCTCTGCAGCACGCACACCAACCTCTTCCTCTGTTCTCCTTCTCTCCTCTTCTGTTCTCCTCCTGTTCTCCTCCTCCTTCCTCTGGAGGTACTCCATTCTCTCGCTATCGTCCATCTCCTGTAGCTTCCTGTGTTCCTCCTTCTGCCTCTGTTCCTCCTCCAGACACAGACGCTCCAGTTCAGCTGGAGAAAAAGAAACATTTATTACAATGAGAGAAGATTGAATCTTTTTCTATTATTATTATGTCTTCCTCACCTTTCCTCCTTTGTTCCTCCTCCTCCCTCAACCACTGGAGTCTCTCCTTCTGCCTCCTTCTCTCCTCTTGTTTCCTCCTCTCTCTCTCTCTTTGACCCTCCACCCGCCTGACTTGTTCTCGCTCCTCTTCCTCACGTTTCCTTCTCTGCTCCTCTTCAGCCTGCCTCCTCAGTCTAGAGCAGGAGGGGAAATCTTAATGAGGTCATTCAACATGTAAATAAACTATACGACATAAATATACTTTAATAAATCCGGCGCCACTGTCATGTAAATACAGGATTCAGTAGAACCTGAGTTCCTCCGCTCTCTTCCTCCTCTCTTCTTCCAGCTCGCCCTTCATCCACTCCTCTGTCTGCTCTCTCTCCTGCTGCTTCCTCTGCTCTTCCTCCTCCCTCCTCCTCCTCTCCACCTCCTGCCTCTGTCTTTCCGCTTGCTGCGCCCGTTTGAGAGCTGCAGCCTCCTCCTGCTGCTCCTCCTGACTCTGTCTGGACCTGGAGGACTAAAACACACGCCGTCCAAATTGTATCTATCTATGAGGATTATTATTCTCACATATCCTGTATTATATTTATCTGCTTTTGCTTTGTAGCACTTTGAGATTTGATCCAAATGTAAAGTTCATTATAAATTAAATGTATTATTATTATTATTATTATATTTCTATGTTTAGAAAGAACTCATCATTAATTATTATCGTGATAATAATAATAACCTCACCATTATTACTTCTACTGCAACTACTAAAATATTATGAGTATTTATAAATCAATATTACTTATTCAAATTAAAATGTGTTATTTATAAAACTCTGATTCTGTAAGATTCTGACCTCCGGCTTCACGAGGTTCAGCATCATCCTCTCCTCCGTTACCATGACGATGGAGCATGACGACTGGCGTCCGTGTAACGAGGAGAGGCCTACGCCGCTGGATGATGAGGCGAGGCCGACGGCGCTGTCTGGCCCCGCCCCCTCACAGGAAGAAGCAGCAGACCTCCCGGGCCTCCTGTTACTGAGAGGAGTTGGCGAAGCAGTGGTTGACCTAAGCGAGTTCAGCGATCGGACGCTGCTGCGTTTGTCAGCGCGGGCGGAGCGATTCTCTGCGTCTGAACCTGAATCTTGTTCGGTGGCGTGTTTTTGTGTAGCAGGAGGACTTATCATGGATTCCAGGTTGGACTCCTCCTCCACCTTCTGTTCGATGTCCATCTCCTCCTCATTGTGTCCTATGAGAAAAGAGAAGCAAGGAGAAATGATAACAAATGCTTCTGTATCCGGTTGATCACCTGTACAGGGAGTCTATACAGAGAGATGAGCACCGTATCCTTTACGTCGCCCCCCACTGGCCTGGCGTGAAAACTACACCACCTTCAATTGTTTCTGCAAATGTTGATGCTTTCTTTATTATCATTTTTCTTCCTTCTACACCTTTAAACTCCTTCATACTTTAAGCTAACTATTAAAGATTTGAGCTTTTGTGACTTTTCACATTTAAACCATTATATAACAAGAATTTCACCATTGAAATGAGTGGAGCATTTCCCAGAGTGCCTAGCGATATTATACCATGATCGAGGTTGGTGGTACCATTAGACGCATTGCACCTTTTCTTAACAGCAGATGTTACAGCAGACCCAACACCTGGACTCATTCAGTCCGTATAGTAGCACATCTCATACTCTGAAGGACTGCAGTCAGTTTATTTGACTGCAGAATCTGTCCTCCTAACATCAGAGGGGACTTAAGTCATTTATGTCCCTTACCAACAACCAGCTCCTTCTGTTCCAGCCTCCCTCTCCTCCTCCTGCGGGTAGACTCTTCCTCTTCCCTCTCTATCTCACCTCGCTCTTCCTCTTCCTCGTTTCTCTCCACTCCTTCTATCACACCTCTCCTGTCTGCCTTCCTCTGAAAGACAGGTGAGCAGCTATAAACCAAGAATGACATCACATCTCATGCGTTCACTTAGATCCTCACAGTGCTCCTATTTCATTGGTATTTCAATCTGTAATTAAACAAGTCACATTTTACTCTCCTCTATACAATATATAACAGCAGGAATCAACATTTGTTCAGTGTTTGAATTGATTGTTAGGTTTGTTCTCATTTGGATCGATCCAATACTGCAGAGGTGTAATTAGGCTCCTCCCACACAATAAAATAAATGTAGCAAGAGTAAAGGTGTCGCCTAGCGTACCGGGCGTCGGATCCAGACGGCTCAGCTCCTTCTGTTTCTGTCCAACAGATTCAATCCTTGTTAACAAAGATGTTTTATTCCTCCAGAACAGTCAGGCCATCCTTGTGTTTCTCAGAACTCCTTCAAAAATCTAAATGTTGTAGCGAGGGCGGAGGCGGAGTAGTGTGTGTGCTTATTTCTCACCACAGAGGAAACATCGGACGTCTCTGCTGCTTCTCTGTTGGTCCGCTCCCCTCGTTTCACACTTCTGGTTGACTGAGCATCACTTCCTGTCTTTTTTTGCAGCAATCTTCTTTCCTTCCTCGTCGTCCTCTTTTCTTCTGATCTTACACTTGTCACTGTTTTCATATCCTTCCTCCTAAATGAGTGGAGTTGTAGGAGTACAGCTCGTTAACCCTGACACACACAATGTTCATGATGACGCCATGTCAAGAGTCTGTGTTCGGCTCACCTTTGGTTGACTGAAGCTTCTCCTGCGTCTCTCCTCCTAGCCTTCTTCCTCTCTCCGTCCACAGCCTCCTCTGTGGTTGCTTCATTCAGGGTGATGGTCTTCTCGCTGCATGATGGATCTCCTTCAAACTGCAGCTTCTCCCTGGACCAACAGAAACACGTCAAGTGTGAAGGATTATTCTGTAACAGATTCTGCTCAGCTGTGTCTGCATCACCACGGTGTCTGCGGACGGGTCGGATCGAAGGACTGTCAGAGGCAGGCATTTAAAAAAAAAATGAGAGGAGGAAGATATTTTTTCATATTTTATTTCGAGAAAAAAATTCAAACTATATCAGAAGGAAATTTATTAATCTTTTTTTAGTTTTACATTTCTGTGACTCTGTCGCTCCAGGAATCCTCCCAGGCCCACAATGGCTGGGATGAAGTAATCTGTTACTTTGGGGTCGTTGGTGGCATTGATGGTTTAGTCGCCACGTTGTGTGGATGAGACCTTCAAAACAAACATCCATGGCGATGCCGTAGGGCTTCAGTTTGTCACGCATGTCCACATTTACACTTTATTCTCCAAATGCAGAATTAAAAAAGAACTCTCTCCTCTGATTCTTTAATAATGATATTTTTTTTTGGATCATAGATTCATTCACAAATACCTGCAGCAGGTTATGATCGACATAAAGAAAGTAAGTGAATTAGACGAACCCTGGTGGATGTGACAGAGACTCCTCCTCCTCGTCACTGTTTTCTCCTCCTGGTTTCTCCTCCCTCACTGGAGGCATCACAACCTTGTTTTTAGCATCACTGCTGACTCTCTTCCGCGTCCTCTCCGCTGCCTCTGCTCTCTCTCTTCTCCTCCTGATCACAGACGCTGACACTGTGATGAAAACTTTGAGATGAAATCCATTGGCGCTGTGGCGGTGGTTAAACGGTGAGCAGGGTTCTACCTGGTTCTGTGCGTCTGCTGGGTGAGAACGTCTCCCTCAAGGTGGGAGGATCTACGACCCGGTTGGAGACTTCATCAATCATCTAGAGATAGTTTATAGAAAAAAAGGTCCTTCAAAAAGGCATTGTGAAAGAGTGAATCATATATTTTATCTTCTTACTACTTTATCAACATCACAACACTTGTTGTTTGTGTGAAAATCCTGTATTTAACATTCAATCAGATAAATGTAAGATTATCTGACTTTGATCAGTCTTCTCATACTCTGATAACTGAAACCAGAAAATAAGCGTTGGAACAGCCAAACAGTGTAAGCTGTCACATTCTAGGTTATAGTATAAGAAATACTCTTTAGAGTGATGGTAGACACCAATCAACCATAACATTAAAACCACCTGCCTAATATTCTAAGTCCCCTCTTTGTTTTTTTTGGTGCTGCAGTCTCTCCTGCAGGAGATCAGACGTGCGTCTTTTAGCCTCCTCACCAGTTCAGTCTGGACAAAAGTTCATTGTAATGGAGATTTACTACGTCTACATGAGTAAATGGCACCCACTGGGTGAACAGGTGCTGCCATGTTGAACCTGAATTCAGTTACAAATATCGGTTCACCTTGTCTTCAGAGTGGTGTGAGCCGTGACACACAGCAGCATCGGCGTCGGGCCGCTCCGCTCCGTCTGCAAAAACAGAAATTATAACATCAAAGGTCAGAGCGACACAGCCAGGGTCCGGCATTCTGACCCACTGAGAGGGTTTTTGTTAGGGTCTTATTACCTCTTTATAATTACATGAAAATAACACTGTGCATGTGCGTGTGTGTATGCGTATGTGTGTGTGTGTCTGCGTGTATCTGTGTGTGTCTGTGTGGGAATGGGTGTATCTGTGTCTGTGTCTGTGTGCGTGTGTATGTGTGTGTGTGCGTGTATATGTATCTGTGTGTGTATCTGTGTGTGTCTGTGTGTGCGTATGTGTCTGTGGGTGTTTGTGTGTGTGTGTGTGTATATGTATCTGTGTGTGTCTGTGTGTGTGTGTGTGTCTGTGTGGGTGTTTGTGTGTGTGTGTGCGTGTATATGTATCTGTGTGTGTATCTGTGTGTGTCTGTGTGTGCGTATGTGTCTGTGGGTGTTTGTGTGTGTGCGTGTATATGTATCTGTATGTGTCTGTGTGTGTGTGTGTGTGTGTGTGGGTGTTTGTGTGCGTGTATATGTATCTGTGGGTGTATCTGTGTGTGTATGTGTGTGTGTGTGTGTGTGTATGTGTGCGTGTGTGTGTGTCTGTGTGGGAGTGTGTATGTGCACATCGACCTGTGTGTGTGTGTATGTCCTCAGGCTGCAGGACGATGACCCAGGGTAACTCCTCTCCCTCAGCAGACATGACCTGCAGAGCTGAGAGACAGAGAGTTGGTCGTTCTCTTATTTTGTATTAAAATCTAAAACTCTAAATAAAGATTTACTATTTCTTGACGATGGAAGCCTCTCTGCCGACCTTGCCCCTGTGTGTCTCCTTCCCCCTGAGACGGGTTGTTGTTGTTGTCATACAAGGAGATCTGCATGATCTCCCCGTCTGGACCGAGGATCAGGCAGCCAGCGTAGGTACTGTCCTGTAGATCTGAGGAAGGCAGATGTTGATCTTTGACTGGGAGTGACAGTAAAACATCTCCTCCCTCTCAGATCAGTGAGAACACAGTCAAGGCAGAGATGTATCTCCTCATACCTCTCAGCTCCAGGGGCAGAACTCCTCGAACTGACCCTCTGCTGGGTTCACATGGATCATGGAGATTCTGGAAGAAGGCCCGAGAGCTCTGCTTCCCCGGGCCTTTAATTCTTGCAGAACAACTGGGCAGTCCTACTGGAGGAGACGGATGTGAGGGAGTAGATTCAACAGCAGAGAAGTTAATGAGCGTGATGAACCTTAGAGGAAATATCTCCAATTGTGTTCGATTTAAGAGTTTGTATTCCTATATTATGATTATTATAATTATTATTGAGTAGAACTTTGTATCTATGTTTTATAAAGGATCTATTTCATTAATGACATTATCAGTATTATTGTTGTTGTTGTTGATGATTATCAGTTGAGAAGTTGAATTCTTTGATCTTTAATCAGCTCCTCTGTCATTTTGAAATGATTAGTTACCTTCTGGATCCAGCAGAATCATAGAGCCTCTATCAGAGGGTAGCCTTCCTCCCACTCCTCCTCCTCCTCCTCCTCCTCGCGATGATGTCTTGTTAACACTTTGTTTCTCTGTTTTCTCTCCTCCTCGTCTTTGCTTCACATTTATCTCGTCTGACAACAAAAATAAAGCAGAAAAAAGATCAGAACTCCATCCTCCACAGAAAAACTAGTTCTATCAAGTTCTGTCGGACCGTTCACACGCATGCTTTACTTTCTAAAGACTGTTTCTGACTGGTTTGTGCCGGGTCGAGCAGATGAAGGAGGAGGCACCAGTGTGACACAATCTTACCCTTCATCCTGGGAAACAGCAGAGGGAGACTCAGATTCTGCTGGGATTTAACTCTTCCTGTCTTTAGACGACCGTCCCTCTGGGTCCGGGTCTGGGTAGTCTGGCTGGTGACAACACCACAACTCTCTGCTATGGGAGGAAGGTGCTGGTCATCACTGCCGGGCCCCTCAAGTCTCAGCTGAAACAGTCAACAGATTCTGTGTTGTCATGAAACTCAAACCCGACAAATGGCATCAAATCGAACATTATCTCAACAGCAGTCGTTGAGGGTTCCCCACCTCTGACCCGATGCCCACCTCCGACCCGATGCCCACCTCTGACCCGATTTTTTTGAACCATAACAATATTTTACCCTTACCCTAAAAGAAAATAATTTAGGAGAAACAAGTAATCAAACGTCCCTCTGATCTGTTTGGGACGGATGATATCAGGGGTTTGCTCTCCCACTGGGTGCCCTTCTTGTCTTACCTCGTCTGTCTTCTCCCTGTTAGGTTCATGGTTGACTGAACAACCAGCAGCCAGAGCAGGAAGTGGGCCTGAGTGGAGAAAAGTTTTATTACACACCTTTTCTCTCACTTCTGCTAACACGCACACGCACACACACACACACACACATTCATAATTGTGCTTGTCTCCGGTCGTTTTGCTGTCTTGACTGCACCATCCTGGATCATCTGATGTCTTCTGGACCTGGATCTTACCTGCAGGAAGACCCTCCTCCTCCACTCTGTGCTGGTTTGGTTCGGTCTGCTGGAGACTCGTGTCTGAGTACGTCTATAGTCGACAGGAATGACATTTCAACCATGGGAACAGTATCAGCGCCAACAGATCTCTAACATTTCCAAAAATAAAGGAACCAGCATGTCGGATTTTGTGACATCTAATGGAAAAAATGGAAGATGGTATTTATAATTTTCATGTGTAGTACTGACTGAACTCTGTCATGTTTTGGATTTCCTTTGTAGTTTTTTGCTTTAGTTTAGGCTTTCTTTTTCCTCTGTTTAGTTTAGCCACCTGTGGCTTCACCTGAGCTTCTTCTTCAGGGGTGACTGCTACGTAGTGGACCCAGGGCTGAGGCTCCATCTGTGGTGTGGGAGTCCTGGATTTACTGGGTATCTGAATGAATACATCCAATCTGACCCTCTTTCTGTCTCTATGCTGCTCCTCCTCCTCATCCTCTTCACCTGTAGAGAAGCTGAGTGTCAGAAAATAAACCTTCTGGGTTTCCCGGGCAACACCACTTTATGTTTGGAGGCATTACCTCCAGGTTGGTTCCAGAGCTGCTCAGTGTTTCTCTCTGCTGGGGGCCACTGTGGGTTTAGCTCTGCAGGGTTTTCTGGACTGGGTCGGTCTCGTGTGATGTGAGCGGACAGAGAACTGGGACCATGAAGATGAGGAGCAACAGGAAGACGAAGAGATGGAAAGAAGGGTGGACTAAGTCTGGAACAGGTGAGCTGGAGGGAAGAGGACAATTAGACTTACAAGATGAAAGTAAGACCAAAGGAGGTCCAACTGTGAATGGCGAAAAAACAACTTTGTTTTCACAATGACAACCTCTTTCACACCACAGCTGATGAAAGGGTTTAAATGTAATATTAAAGTTAAAAAAAACCGTGTTTAATTCATTATCAATCAAATAAAAAAAGTTCAACTGATCCTTCAACATCAGCATTAAACGACAGTAACTTCCAAATAGGAAGTTATTATTTCACTCTTAATTACTTAATTAATTATTTATTATTGATTTACATCACAGTCAAAGGTTGCAGTATGTGCATATAGCTCCCCCAGTGAAAGTAGGTGGTATTTTGTGGAGTAAATCTCCCTCTAGGGGAAACATTTTGGGTCCATTGTCTGTCCAGCTGGTCCAAACGGAGAGTCCTTTTTCAGTTCTTACATAAATACATAATCACCTATTATTAGTCCAATTAAACCTACCAGATTGTTCCTGTTGCTCAAAATGGCTGCTGTTAATTCCTTGAGGGTACTCAGCTGTTGTTCCACTTGTCGGGTTGGGTGGTTCCGCTGCATGACCCGCTTCTTCTTGACTTTTGCCTCTGACCTATAACTGGTTTCTATAGTAACCAAATCCTGGAGACAAAATAAGGTTCAAAAATAGTCTGAAACATTGTAGTTCAATAGAAATATTCGAGATAATTTTTGTCTTTAATGGGTGTATTAAATGTTTTATTATTATTATTATACGTAAACCCAATTACCTGGGAGTAGAGGACCAGTGGACCCCTTCGGGTGCTGTAGGTCTTTGGGAGGACGTATTCTGCCTCCACAAGGAGACCACCTCTGCTGGGCAGGTGGAAGAGAGAGTCCTGGGACTTCCAAATGTAGTAATCCTAGTGGAGAGTAGAGTATTATAGCCATAAAGTGTTGTAAGACGTCACACTTCAGAACGACAAAACAGATTTTAAAGCACTTTTTCATTTAACTGTAGCAAAAAATGTACAAAAAAATTCCAAAATAGGACATTAATACATTCATTTTAGGTCCGTTTAGTCAATAAAAAGCTTTTTTTCTTTAAAAATGTATCATATTTTTTGTCTCAAAAGAAAAATAATTCTACTGAAGGTTGTTTCACATTAGAGAAATAATCATAAGAAACTATATCGTACTTTTTCTTAGTAAGATATTCCAGCAAATATTAAGCTTTTTGAAACAGTGGTTGTTTTTCACAGTGAGTATTTAATACAGATAAAGTCCAAAGTAAGAGGCTTAAACCAGCAACAAACGAATGAAGTGTATTTCTATGCAAATGTATGTAGAGTTTAATTTGTGACATCAGAAATAAGTCAGGAAGAACCTGTGGCGTGAAGCAGACGTCCAGCCGTCCATCATGTCTGCCTGCATTTCTATTGGACGAGACAAATCGACCACAACCCCGACTCAGCAGTGACAGAGACAAGTCCTTCCTCATCTAGTTCTGCAGGGGGTCACGGAAGACAAGATTAAAGCAGGTCATCCTCAATATCCAATTTAATATAGGGCTAAATCCAGATTATACTGACTTGATCTGGTGAGTCTTTCACCAGATCAATCGTTCTGTGTCGTTCTGTGAATCGTTCTGTGAAGTTTAAGTTTGTAGTTTGCCATTGTTACATTTTATGGCGTTTTATCAATCCGTCATGGTGACGACAATTTGAATCATAAGGTAAAAATGTCAATAGACCAGTGGATCTGTGCTCACTCTAAGATGTCGTTAAGAAGCCAAACTTACTTTCATCTGATTGATTGATCAACAATTACATTTCAACAAATTGCGATCTTTGTGTTTCCTGGTGTACTTGTGAGGTTTGGAGCCAAGTTTGCTCACGCTTGATGTTGGGCACATGCGTGCAACCGGCCTCAAGTGAAACTAATCGGCCGATTGCTGATTTCATTAAAGTAGCTCTCCCGGCGCCGGCCGATCGATGGGTCCACCTCTAATAGTTATGCAAAGAATTTTTGATTGGGTATGAAAGAAGTTCTGCTAGAAGCGAGATAAAGATGAACTAGAATAGAAGATAGGGGTTGGACTGCAAAGTGAGTTATGGCATCTGTCCCAGCCGACAGTGGTGTCGGGATAAATTTGTGACAGTTGAGCTTTTGAGAGATTAATCCTCATCAGCATCTTAAATAGTGTGTAGAAGAGCACAAGCTGGGGGGAATTAATTAAGAGCAGTCTCCCACCAGTCACCGTCCAGGTCTGTAAGATCCAGGCAGCCTGGACGTTTGTTTCCAGTAAACGGTCAGAGGATAAAAGTTGTCTTAAAAACCACTAAACAACTTTAAGCAGCTATCCAGAAGCAGAAAAAAAAAAAAACTTCCAAATCTCATATTTAGAGTTACAGCCGTGTGAAATATACTGGTATAGGTTCTGAATGCAATCAGTCTAAATAGAAAAAGATGCTTATGGCATCGGTTAAAATGTTTTAAATCATTCTATCATAATGTTTAATACTCCTGTCGTACAATTCTACCACACAGACTCGATTACCTTTAATGCAACCAGATTTATGAAAATGACATCGATGACATGGACAAAATGTTTTTGGAAAATTAGGATTACAGTTCAGAAACTTTAAAGTTTTACAGCAATAATGATCATTGAACAACAGAGAAGAGTACATACCTGCAGTCTTCCTGACAATCCTGCCTTTGTGTGCATGTGTGTGCGTGTGTCTGTGTGTCTGTGTGTTAAATCCATGTTGCTAGGTTGTCCAGAGTCATTACTTTGTGTTTCTGTTGCCATGACTGCCACTGGTGCAGATCCAGAGAGGAACTGAGAGGGGATTGCACCCCAACCCTTCTCTTCCTCTCCTTGCTGCAAACTTAAGTAAAACATGAAGATGTTCTAAATGAATGTGAATCTGTAGATATATATTAAGTTTACTCTAAATTCACTCTTTACATACAAATGCAAAATGCTTTTTTTGAAATTTTGTGTTTATTATCTCCACCAAGGTAATTATATTTTGACCTTGCTTTGTCTAATTGTGAGGGGAAAAAAATCTAATGGAATTTGCATAAAGATTTTAATCAGAAGTAGGTTTTAGCATCTCCTAAAGATGATTATATTTAGTTGACACTACGTCACAATAATGTTTTCTTAACTTAACCATTAGTCTGAATGGTATTTTCGAAGAACAGTGTTTTTCTCTCTTTTTTTATTTTAAGCTACCCCAAGTCAGTAAAATGATTAACTATTAGTGTTAGATATTTACTTTTTTTGCCGCTATAAATGAAATACAATCACACCGCCATTATATTTGTAAGTTAAGGTACAAGCAACTAAAAAACAAACGTCAATGTGATGCAAAGCTTTAGGTGTTCAAAGTGTCAAGTTGCAGATCCATAAACAACTAACACAAGGTCAGCTTTAACATATTTTAACAAATAATCCAATATCTGCCTCGAATTATACCAGTGAAAAATCTCCTGTACACCATTTTCGGATGTGGCCCACCGCGTACTAAACGAGATGAAGAGCGAGTAGAGCCTACCTCTCAGAAGTGTTTCAAACGTTTTATCTGCCTCCTCTATTTCAGTTTTCTGGGCAAGTTCATGCCGTATGGAGATCGTCCAGTCCATTATGGCATATACAAAACGCCAAATATATTCTCTGGCTCGTGGAGTTGAGAAAACCGATCACTAGCTTACTAGCTCAGTGCTAGCGGTCTCCTCTCTCCTGTTAGCATCATCCATGCTAACATTTCCGGGATCGATATACCGTAAAGAAAGAATCTTTGTTCTCGGAATTACAGCTCCTTTAATATTTTCTTCTTTTTATATGGCTGCCTGTCAGATAATTTTGTACGTTTAAATATTCTGCAACACATGGAAACGTTACTTTAGAAGACAGTCAACGTCAATGTCAGTGAGCCGGGCTAGCGTTGGCTCGTGAGGTCTGGGGGCGGGAGAAGGCTGCAGGTACCACGTGATTGACAGATTTCTCAGCGATTCGCCACACATTCGCCAATCAAAGGTTGTCTGTTATCTGGACAAATGTCATTTTAAATGTCTTACCTGCTATATGATTATTACATTTTTTTTAAAATTTTTCCATACTGTTAAATAAAGTTATTTAAAATAATAATAATAACTAGCTGATGCCATGAGCCTTCCCGCTTTGCCTCTGATTGGCTTGCTCTGGTATTCTTAACCAAAAAAAACAGCTTACTCATCAAGGGTTGGCCCGCACTTAAAAAAAATAAGTTGGGTGATAATTATCTCTTTGTAGCAATTGCTTCGTCCACCTATATGGATCTGCTGGCACTGATCAGTATAAAATATAATATATTATAAGAGATAGATTGAGTAAATTCATATGTCCCAAATTAAATCAGACCAACAGTTGAGAAATTATGTTTTACCAAAACTGTCAGAGATAAAGGTCCTCCCAGTGGCAGATATATACAATTGACCTTTCCCCAAATCAATCCAGCTCTTCATCACACTAAGGTCTATGGGATGTAAACTTTAGAAATGATTAATGAAAGAGTTTTTGAGTTTTCGCGTTAACAAATGGATCTATAGCGGCGGACATGCTGATTACGATACCATAATATCCCTGACATTTCAGGGATATAAAATGCCCAAATCATATTGTTTCTATCTTTAATGACATATGAGCTCCTCACATGCTGAATCTCACTGTGCTTGTTGTTACATGCTGATTCACATAAATAGAGGCCTGACCCGAAGGAACACCAGCACAGATTCTGCCAAACCAAACCCCCCAAATTAATGTTCCTATCGTATGCATCAGTCAGCACACATCACGGTTATTTAAAGCCTCTAAATCTACCGACACCACCAACAAACTCTCTTATTATCTCTCAAATACTCTGTAGCCGCTCTTCTCCTGCATTTTCACTTCAGTGTCTCTATTTAGCCCACTGAACCCCCAGCTCCACCCCCAAAGGAAAATCAAAGGAATTAAAGGAACAAAGGCATCAACCACTTCTCCAAATGACTTGTTTTGTTTTATTTTAAATGCTGTGAAACACTTAACCTTACCAAAATGTAAACATTTGCAGGATATGCCAAACCTCTGGGTAAAATTTCATGTAAATGTGTCTATTAGTTCTTCCATAATCTTGCTAAAAGACAAACAAACGCACAGTGGTGAAAACATGGCCTCTTTCCTCGGCAGAGGTAAAAAGCTCCTGCAGCACCTTTAGATCATGCACCTCCTGTAGCTCCCTGCAGCCCCTGTAGATAATGCACAACCTGTATATCCTGCTCTTCCTGTAGTTCTCGAAGCATCTGCAGCGCATGTAGCTCCTGTAGCTCCTGCAGCACATGTAGATCCTGCACTTCCTGTAGCTCCTGTAGGTCCTGCAGAACCTGTAGATCTTGCAGCTCCTGTAGATCCTGTAACTCATGAAGCTGCTGCACCAACAACTCCTGCAGTTCCGGTTGAGTCAGTAGCTCCAGCAGCAACTGTAGATCATGCAGCAACTGAAGGTCATGCAGCTCCTGTTGATCCTGTAGCAGCTGTTGCTCCTGCAGCTCCTGCAGCACCTGTTGTTGCTGCAGCTCCTGCAGCACCTGTTGCTCCTGCAGCTCATACAGCACCTGTAGATCCTGCAGCACCTGTAGATCCTGCAGCTCCTGCTGCTCCTGCAGCTCCTGCAGCACCTGTTGCTCCTGCAGCTCATACAGCACCTGTAGATCCTGCAGCTCCTGCTGCTCCTGCAGCTCCTGTTGCTCCTGCAGCTCCTGCAGCTCCTGTTGCTCCTGCAGCTCCCGCAGCTCCTGTCCTGCAGTTGATTTCGACCATTTGGAATAAAGTTTTAAACTGTTCCGGGACACATGGTGGATGGTTTATTTTTCATTAGCCACCTGCAGAGACTTCTGTTTTATAATGAAACCATTGGTGATAGTGATAAGTGATAAATGAACATAGTCATACTATGTCCATTATATTACATAGTATTATGTAATATAATTAACATTATTATTATTATTATACTCTATGTAGCTGATAGAGCATAAATCACTGATAGTAGAATGCAGAATTTTACTGACTGAAATTTTCAGTCTAGTTTCTTTCCATTAGTTGATAAAAGGTTGCAATTAATGGAACTCCTTTCTCTCAAGTTGAGCCGATGGAAATGAATCAAATGAAGTAAGTGTTCTTAATTACATCAGGGAAAATAATGTTATGTTTATTACTTAAATAATTAACACAAAAATAAATTTGTCATATTTAATTTAGAAGTTGCCCCTAAGCTTAATGTATGCAAATTTTTATTTAAGTTAACATTTAAGTGGTGCCAGTGTGCCAGTCCAAGGAATCTGGGCCTCATTCTCACCACAACAGCAGCAAGAATCTAAAATCAGCAATGATCAGCAGCTGTTTAAGATCCATCAAAATCTGTTAGACTCACCAAAGCTGTACAGCAGCATCTGACAATCTTCCATAATTTCTCTTTCTCTCTTTATAGCTGAACGACACTGACGTATGCGTCACCACTGCCTTCAAGCTCCATCAGAAGATCCTTTTCAATGACAGTGCTGGCAGCCCTTTGAGATATATGTGATATCTCTTTGTGATGCAGCACAATGTCCTTCTCCATAATAGTGCCACATACTTGATTGTTTCAGTGTGTGTCTATGCAGTTAGCTTATCCCTCATAGTGGTTGAACCCGGTTTGAACCTGGTTTGAACCACTTTGTTGCTGTCTCTTTGAATATGGACTGGTTTCATATTCTGACTACAGCCTGAAGCAAATGTGTCACAACAAAGTTATGTTAGGTCAGCTTACTTATGGGAGTAAAGCATGGAAGGACCAGGTTTAAAAACCCATGGCCCGCCACTGGTATATAAAAATACGGATCACTTATAAGGTGCCGCATTTCAAAAATAATTTAACAAATTGCTGACTGTGGTCACTTTGTTTAGACTATTTTACAGTTATTATGGGTTAAAATATTTGAGTCTCCTCCTGCTAAAAGAAAAAGATATATAAATGGTTCCAGCCACATTTCTCCTACTGTTATGACTGTGTCATTTTTGTTTTGGCAATTATTCATGCAGTTATAGTTTTAATTCTGGAAATAAGAAAAATAGCAGATAAAAAGACGAAAAAAAAATAAAACCTTGATTAAATTTGTACCACCGATTTTATATATATAATATGAACATGAACAGTGTGGTTTATTTATTTTGCATTTGCAATATGATGAAATGCTTACTCTCAAGTGTGTTAAAACCATGAGCAAAAATATTTTTTACTTATGTGACGTCAACACAGACTAAGCGATGATTCACAGACTTACACTTGTGTTGTTTGGACCAATATCGTGGTGTTGTGAAACTGCCATTAAGGATATTATTGTTATTACAATTGTTATTTTTATGTAAATCTCACCGAGCCCACCCTCGGTTTGACAGTCTCTGTTACTGAGTTGTCATAATCACTATGTGAGCACATGTGTAGTGTTTGTCTTAAGGGCTGTCTGATTGGATAACTCTAAGACGGACCCGCCTTTTATCCCCGCCCACCTAATTTGGGATTGGACAACCGAAACTCTGCTCATGTCTTTCCATGTTGTGTTTGTCCTCGGATGGCATTGCGAGGCCTTCTGGGAAATGATGTGTATACTGTGTCTACAGGCCGTATCAACGATCTTTTAGAAGACTACAATTCCCAAGAATTAAGCAGAAGGGGCAGAGTTTGAAAGGAGCGTGAAAAGATTCTCATTGATTTGAATCAGCGGAGGATTGAACAGACATGACCGAGGGAACGTGAGTATTGAATCATATTAAAAATACTCTCTCAAATAATAACAGTGTCTATAAAGAGATTTAAGGTAAATACATTGTTAACTGACTTGCCTTTAGAGTAGGGTAAATTAGGTTGAAATTATAGTGGAATGTTGCTACGTAGTAAAAGTAGTTAATATTAATGTAATGTATTAATTGATACTTCGATCTAGGGAAAGACTAGTCTCTAAAAATATATTTCAGCTCAATTTTTCAATATCAAAACATTATATTATCAATAAGACCTCTGGACAGTAATGTTGTTATATAATGATATAATCCTGATGTTTTTGGCAATACAAGACAATTAGCCATCACAAAATGAACTGACATGTACTTCCATCAGTTATATGCCTGAATGCAGTGGAAAGTGGACAAATGTATCTGTATATTTGTTTGTTTCTCCTGTTATAAGTATAAGGTATAATATAATATATATATTCTAGCAAATGTAAAAATTAAAAAATACAGTCCATCACAATAACAATGAATAAAAGCAGTCAGAAGAATTACATAATGAATGAAAAGTAATCTTCAACTTCATTTCTGTGATCCACAACTTAAGAGTTCCTGAATTCACCAGTTTGGTCTGTGTCCACTACAAAAAGTATCAGATTCTTCATTGCTATATACCGAATCTTTTTATCAGGTTTTTGAAAAGTCCAGCTGGTAGCTAATGCATTATATAGAGCATTTGGTGGATAAAGTCCATCTCCTGGATCTGCCCGTTATTGTGGATCAACATTAGAATTCTATGGGTCACATGACCCACTTTCCCACTAAGTCTTTGAGAGACTATGTCTCTCAAGTAGCTTCACCCATAATACCACTAGATATCTAGCTTCACTGTTGATAAGTTCTACTTTGTGGGACTGTATAGGGTCTGATGTAAACTGACACCGATGATGCCTTCAAGGATCCATCGGTACAGTCAGGTGACCTGATATCAGGATACTTGTTGCATGTGCAGGCATCTGCGGAGGCGAGGTGGGCCGTACAGGACAGAACCAGCCACAGACCTGAGCCGCTGGAGGTTGAGTAATGTGGAGGGCAGGCAGACCTGGCGTTATGTGGACAATCAGGACACCCCAGACGGAGAGCAGAGCATGGTGGAGGCTCATTCTCTCGGCCTGGACACGGTATTGTTCCAATCTTCAATTATTCTTCAATGGCCTAATAATGTTCAGTTCCAAATAATGCAGTGATGTCACTGCGTGTTCAGACACCCTCCTATCAGAACATCTACAGTAGCTTACATTATCCACTCGTCTTCTTCTTTCGTCTGCTACCCATTTGGGGTCGCCACAGCAGATTTTCCATTCATACCACTTCACGCAAACCTCCCCATTAATCCGGGCTTTGGACTCTAAAAGGATTTTAAAAAATAAAATAAAAAGGAAAGCAACCAGTTCAAATTGGAATGGAGGTCAGATTTTTCAGATAGAGACGATGTAGAATAAAAGGAGATGAAAGCACAGCCTTGAATTGTTGTTGTAGTTCTGATAAAACGATGGCCTGGAGACTGAAGTGTTTAACTAATGTCTCCCCAGAGTAAGTTCATATCCGATTCTCCAGCGGCGTACACGGCCGTGGACGCAGCCCTGAAAGGCATGAACTTCTACAGCCACCTCCAGGCTGAGGACGGTCACTGGTCGGGGGACTACGGCGGACCCCTTTTCCTGCTCCCAGGTAGAGTCAAATCTGCCTCTACTTTGTCCATATATTAGACCCCTGTAACCCGCAGGGCCTTGGTCTGTCCTTCTGAGAGGTGATGATGACGGTGATGGCGGTCCTTTCCTGTAACGCAGGTCTTCTGATCACATGTCATGTGGCTAAGATCCCTCTGGCTGAGGCCTGGAGGAGAGAGATGGTGAGGTACCTGCGATCGGTTCAGCTGCCAGATGGAGGCTGGGGTCTGTGAGTAAACACCACGTCTTTAGATCCACGTGTTTAGATCCACGTGTTTAGATCCACGTGTTTAGATCCACGTGTTTAGATCCACGTGTTTAGATCCACGTCTTTAGATCCACGTCTTTGGATCCACGTCTTTAGATCCACATCTTTAGATCCACACATGACACCGTTTCCTGCTTTTATACTTCGGATTTTTATTTATTACCTTCATTTACAGTCAGTTCAGCAATCAATGCTCCCACATGATGTTTCACATCTACATATGACTGCAGATAACTTTTCCTTTTAAATACACGGCCACTGACAGTGTGTACACACACACACACACACATAGATATACACACACGCACACATATATATACATATGCTGCATACATCCATACCTACATATAATAATAATAATAATAATAATAATAATAATAATACATTTAATTTGTAATGCACTTTATAAGTATAACATTAATCAATTAAACAAAAAGTTATAAATCATTTTCCTCCACTTACATTTAATATTGTCTGCATTAAGGAACATAAACATTTGGTCGAGTCTATTTATGTATATTAAAACTTAAATGTTTCATTTAAATGTTTAAACTTTTAATCAAGGTAAAGGAGGGTAATAAAAAAAACAACTGAATAATAAATATATAAAATAAATGAATACATTTGGGATTGTTTTCCAAATGTATTTAAAAAAAAACGTTTTTAATTCTCAGGATTTAGTGTCACCGACTAAATCCTCACTTTGGCAAAGGTGAGGAAATCCTTCCGAGCAGCACGATGAAGACCCTCTGGGGGTCACAGGTGGTATGTTTGCTGTGGAACACTGACTCTTTAACGTTGTGCTCTTCTTCAGACACGTTGAAGACAAGTCCACTGTCTTTGGAACAGCACTCAGTTACATCTCCTTAAGAATCCTGGGAGTAGAGCCTGATGATCCAGATATGGTTCGAGCCAGGACCAACCTGCACTGCAAAGGTGGGTAGACAAAGTTTTAATGAACCGTAAAAAAAAAAGTCAGCACCTCCACATCTGAGATGCTCCAGGGTAGACCCTGAATAGGCTGGAGAGTGTTGCCGGGGAGAAGGAGCACGGCAGCAGCAGGCTAACGTGACCTGACGTGAAATACTGAAGTTGTGTCTTTGTTCTTTGCAGACCTCAAATACTATTATTCAAGAACGGTTTGAACACACAGAACTAAAGTGGGGCCTTTTGCCATTTAGGAAATGTCTCTCTTGTTGTTGTTGCCATGGTTACAAGTTGACTCATTCCTAGAGTGGTATTTATCTCGGATGAGGGTTTTTCTGGGGCAAACAACATTTTATCAACAAACCTAAAGTAAACATTGTACTAAAGATGCTCCATTTATCGCGTATATAAAGTATTTTCTTTTTATATAATATGAAGATTTATATTACAATTAATATGCATCTTATTTCTAGTAGTCAATGCTGGCAGAATATTTCATGCTCGGCTTTAAGTTCTAGCTGTACAATCATTACTGAGTTTTGGATCGTGGTTCTGATCGTGGTCGGCCGTCCCTCAATGTCCCACAATGTCCCACAATGTCCCTCAATGTCCCTCAATGTCCCTCAATGTCCCACAATGTCAGATTCAACATTATAAACAGATTTCATCCGTGAGGAATAACTTTCTTCCTTTGAGATGCAATCGATGCTTAAAGTCACGACCAACGAATAACTTCATACTAAAGTTGTCTGTGTTTATTCTGTTCTCCCACAGGTGGCGCTGTTGGGATCCCCTCATGGGGTAAATTCTGGTTGGCCATTCTGAACGTGTACAGCTGGGAGGGAATGAACACACTTCTGCCTGAGATGTGGTACGTTTGACATCAGGACCTCCTGCTTCACCCTCTTTCGTCAGTAATTAGGCTTTAAAGGCCCGCTGAAGGTCCAGATTGTGACCCATAAAACAGGTCGAGGTCTACAGCATCAGCTTCTTGTCTCTGTGGCACCAGAAGCTGTGATGTCATAGCGTGGATGGCCTCTAGGCGGTAATGTTGTCTTTGGTTGTTCAGCTCTGGAGGCTGGATTTATTGGAACTTCAGTTTCTCTGAACATGAAAAGATGAAAACCTCTGAACACATTTATTGGTGCCATGTTTCAACCTGCAAGGTCTTCATCACCTTTGTTTTTCTTCCTTCTGTATAAATTTCTTTTTGATGAGTTTGTATGATTCCATCTGTTCTAGGTTGTTCCCCACATGGATGCCGGCCCACCCTTCGACCCTGTGGTGCCACTGTCGTCAGGTCTACCTCCCCATGAGCTACTGCTACGCTGTCAGACTGGCTGCAGAGGAAGACCCCCTGGTCCTCAGCCTCAGACAGGTGCTGAAACCATCTAACTATGCTGACTGTAGGGGGCGCCATAGTGAGGAAATGAAAGGTCGACATGCCTTCAAAAGGCAAAATGTTGCAAATCGTTTGGACCATTTTGTCTAAAGAGTTAGGAATCCCATTAATTCTTTGAGTCTATTCAATCAGCATGTTTATCTCTCTTATTTTTAAATGCTCCCTGAGAAGCACAGGATTGGAAGTTATTTGGCCAGAAGTAACAAAAATTGTACTTTTTTGGCCAGAAGTATCAAAATCAAACCCTTTTCCAACCGGATATAATAAAAAAAATTTTTATTAATTTTAATTTTTTTGGTTCATTAATTACAGAAATTGCACTTTGTTTTGGTTACAAGTAACAAAAAAGGCCCGTTGTAAATGATAAATGCTAGTTAAGTGTTGCAAACGATAAAGTCTTTTCTTCATTCATTTCTGGAATAATTTGCTGCCATTCCTGAACGCAGGAAGACATAAGACACAAGAAAGTCCAATGAATTACTTTTTTATGAGACAAAACTGTATTTTGTCATTTTCAAGCACACGGACGGATGCAGCGCTCCATTCCAGACTCTCATATCTGAACGGAGTTTCTGTTTCTGCAGAATCTCACGGAGTTATACAACCCAGTTTATCAGTTTATCAGTGGAGGAGTATCCAGAGATGGAATCTGTCTTTTCTGTGACCCATCTCAAAAATATGCAGTGGGATCAGACCATCAGACCATCCCAGAGGGTTCTCATATTCTAACATATTCAAATAATTAGAACAGAAGCACTTATAACCACTGACAGGTAACCATGGTAACCAAATAATCAGTCTTATTCTGCCTTCTCCTTTCCACTGTCATAATGTTATGGTGGATCAGTGTACATATTCAGTAAAAACAAGAGTTTTCTGGCTCCTTGTATTGCAGGAGCTCTACCTGGAGGACTACGGCAGCATTAACTGGCCCGCTCAGAGGAACAATGTGGCGTCATGTGACCTGTACACGCCTCACAGCACGCTGCTCTCCGTCGCCTACAGTAAGAATCTAAACTCTCCGAAAGGAAAACCCGGATGATCGCTGACATTACTCCACCTTTTCATGTTGAAAGAAGTGAATAGTTGCATATTTGAAGATTCATACAATGAACTTTGATTCCTTTCATGTAATGGTAAATGGCTTAGGGATGACATCATCGTGTTTAGTAAACTCAAAATAACTCTGTTCAGTGACTGGAATCTAATATTTTTCCTTACGTTCAATCTACCCTCTATCTCTCCCTACATAAATGTGTTTTTTGTTCTTTTTTCTCACTGCCCCGATCATGTGACTCTGTCCTCCTGCAGCGGTCCTAAACGTGTATGAAGCCCACCACAGCGCCACCTTGAGAGGAAAGGCCGTCACAGAGCTGTACGAACACATCCAGGCCGACGACCGCTTCACCAAATGCATCAGCATCGGACCGGTACCGTAGAAACACACACAGGTTGAATGGAGCGTGGGCTCACACGGTGAAACAAAACAAACAAAAAAAAACTTTAAAGGTGCAGTCTGTAAAATGTAGGGATATTTCTTTGAATAAATAGAACTTAATATTTATAACTACTATTATTATTATTATTATTATTAGTGTCTATAATAACACTTTTTACTTCACCGTATTTATAACTGTTATGAGTTTTACAGTTTTTGCTGTAATTTCCAAAGACAGATTTTACAGTGTAGAATCTGGAATTTCCGTAAATGTGGCTAAGACCTCCACACCTTGCATAAAAGGCCAAAATAGTAAAAAAAAAAACACTTAAAACCTGGTGGAGGGGTGGATCATGTATCGAGGAAGAACTCTTTTACAGAGAGAGCCAAGATTGTTTTTTAAAAGGGGCGGAGTTAGGATCAACATTGTAAGATAGGGCCTTTTTGGTTCTTCTCTTTGGAATGTTATCCTCTTCACCTTTAATCCAGCTTTGTCAGAAACAACAGGCTGTGATCATGAAGTTTTAGTCTCTTTTCCTTAGATCTCCAAAACCATCAACATGCTGGTTCGCTGGTACGTAGATGGACCCTCCTCTGCGGTCTTTCAGGAGCACGTGTCCAGGATCCCAGACTACCTCTGGTCAGTCGGCCCGTCTCTAACGGCTCATCAGCAAATCAAACATCCGCTCCATCGCTGAGTAGAGTTTCGTATTAAAGGGAAACCTGCGGGACGTGTTTGTTGTTCTGATGCACAGCAGTAATGAAGTCTGAACCAGACGTGAGCAGGAAAAGGTTCAGCTGAGAAACTAACAGCAGCTTCTCTGTGTTCCAGGCTGGGACTCGATGGAATGAAGATGCAGGTGAGAACAACATCAACACCTCTGCAACATCTTCTTTTTTAAACATCTTTTTTATTTGAACTTTCAGAACAGTTCAACATAATTGAACAAGAACATTATCTGGATGCCTTATAAAAGATATATACACCATATATGGTGATATTATTGTGGGGTTATGGTTTTAGGTGGACTTACTGAAAGGATGATGAACTTGACAATCATCCGAACTTTTACAAATGCCTGTTTATTCTGGGATTTCAAGAAATGTCAGCGTTTGACAGAAGAGAAGAAAGAAGCTCATATCACAGAGAAATGGTTTTTAGAACCTTTTAGTTGACTTTCTCCTTTTCATACAGTTAAATAAACCTCTGCAACATTTATGCTGAGAAACATTTCACAGCTTTTATGGTAGTTTTGAAGCTGTCTGGATCTAAATGGTGTTATTTCTCTCAGAATTGGACTTTTTAAGAACAGTGGGAAAAATTCAAAATGTTGCTTTTCCAGCATAAGACGAGCTGGAGGGGGGCTGATGAAATGAAAAAAAAGGACCAGGTGGTGCACATGTAATAAGAAGATTCCAGTTGAATTCCTTCTGAGTGTCTGATCTTCTTGTTGAGCTCAGGGCACCAATGGATCTCAGCTGTGGGACACCTGCTTCGCTGTTCAGGCTTTTCTTGAGGTAAGAAAGGTGTCATATATACAGGTGTCATATATTCCAGGTGTCTGGAGGCCTACTTTGATTAAATCAGTGGATAAAGCCTCACTTGACGCCGGTTGCACGTATGCGCTGTAAACACACACCAAGCAGGAGTAACCGACATCTCACACGGTAACCGGAAAACACAAAGGTGTGTGTGTGTGTGTGTGTGAGTGTGTGTGTGTGTGTGTGTGTGTGAGTGCGTGTGTTTCCTTACATTACGTCTCTCGTAATCTGGTGCTATATAGAAAATAAAATAAAAATGAACTTGACCTTCAAGGGGGGGAGTGGGGACCTTTGGGGGGTCCTAATATAATGGTAGAGGAAACACTGAGGTCGGATGACAAGGTCAGGTATAAATAAATGTGCATCATCAGCGTTATTACAGAAACACAGAAGAGAGGCAGAGGGCAACGCGTACACACGGAAATACAGTGGGCCCAATAATGAGCCCCGAGGAATCCCACCGGAGTAAAAACCGTTTGGAACATTGATCATCTTGAGACGGCGTGTGAATTTAAAATCCTGACTAGAAGGTATCTTCTGTCTGATGTTAAAAAGGTTCTTGTTGGGGTCTTTCAGGCAGGAGCTCAGGATTACCCCAAACTGGACAAATGTCTACAGGAGGCCCATCAGTTTCTCAGCATCACACAGGTAACAGTTTACAATGGTTTGTTTTTTAATATCCAGCTGGAACAAAACTCCTGTATCCATGTTCTGCTGGTATGAGAGGTCTGGCAGTGAAAATGAAAGCTGCAGTCAGATCTTCAGGGGGAACTCCTGGTCAGAAGAGTCCCACATGAACCTCATTCAATGTGTCTGACGAGTTTTTCCACTCCATCAGATACCTGAGAATCCTCCCGAGTACCAAAAGTACTACAGGCAGATGAACAAGGTGCATTTAATTTCACTCGAGAGACATTTGTCAACACCGATAAATCCTTTATAAGTCCTAGCATTTACATTTTAAAGCATGTTTTTTCTAGGGAGGCTTCCCCTTCAGCACCCGGGACTGTGGCTGGATCGTGGCCGACTGCACCGCTGAGGGCCTCAAGTCAGTGATGCTGCTGCAGGAGCTCCTCCCCTCTATCAGCCAGCCGGTGACCTCAGAGCGCCTGTACGATGCCGTCAACGTGGTGAGTCTGCAGCCGATAGACAAACGGATGATGAAGTTTTATTGTTTTACCATTAGACTCATAACTGGGCTTCGCATTAGTTTACTTTTAAAATTATTGGTTTATGTCACAGTTAAAGGTTGTAGTGTGTGCATGTAGCGCCCCTAGTGGACGCAGGTGGTATTATACAGCCAAAAATCCATCGTCTGTCCAGCTCGTCCAAACAGAGAGTCCTCCTGGTTCTGACCCACAGAAACTGTAGAAGAACATGAACTTTGTGGTATTTCTATCAAATGTGATGCAGAAGTTATCAAAGAGTTTTTGAACAAATTCACTGATTGTTTACTTTCATGTTTCTGTAACATAATGATGTCAGAACCTTTTTTTTTAACCCTTAACTTCCTTTTACCTTTTTCTTAAATTGTTTGATCTTTCTTTTTTATTTGTGTTGAATATTTTTTGTTCTGTAACAATAGACTTAATAATATATGTAATTGCGTTTAAAATGTAGCTGTGAAATGAATCAGATAAAAAGCATTTATTGTCATTATTTATTGTAAAAGGAAAATGAAGGCGATATACCTGAAACTCAACAACAACAACTTTTACAAATAACCTGTATACATTTTTTGTAACCACACAGTTTCTAGTATAATCTGTGAGTTTGTCAGCTCCTCATAGTTTGGGCGTCCGTCTTCTGTCCGCAGCTGCTGAGCATGAGGAACCCTGACGGCGGATTCGCCACCTATGAAACTAAGAGAGGAGGAAAACTGCTGGAGCTGCTCAACCCCTCTGAAGTCTTCGGTAGTCTCCGTTTCTCCGTTCACGTCACATCCGTTAACCTCGCATGCTTCACTCACTCAACCGGTTCCTGTGGCATGACAGAAATGCTCACAGCACAAACATGCAGACGTGCAGACATGCAGACAAGCAGACAAGCAGACATGCAGACAAGCAGACATGCAGACAAGCAGACAAGCAGACATGCAGACAAGCAGACATGCAGACATGTAGACATGCAGACAAGCAGAGAAGCAGACATGCAGACAAGCAGAGAAGCAGACATGCAGACATGCAGACAAGCAGACGTGCAGACGTGCAGACATGCAGACATGCAGACAAGCAGACATGCAGACATGCAGACATGCAGACAAGCAGACAAGCAGACGTGCAGACATGCTGACAGGCAAATATAAACCCGACATTTCTGGGGAGTTTTCCTTCAACTTTCTCTACTCCCTCTGTGGATGATGCAATAGTTTGAACTTTAATCTGAAAGGACAACTGGCCTAATGATAATAACGATAAGAGAGTTTAAGAGTTTAAATAGAGAATGTGGAATGTGCGGCGAAATGTGGTATTTGTTTCTGACACAGTGGTTCTGTCTTTCCTCACTCTCTGACCCTTCTCACACACACACACACACACACACACCCACAAACAACTACACACCTACACACGTACTATCTCACCCACAAACTCACGCATAAACACACACACACAACTACACACGTTCACACACACACAACTACACACGTTCACACACACACAACTACACACGTTCACACACACACACAACTACACACGTTCACACACACAACTACACACGTTCACACACACAATCTCACCCACAAACTCACGCATAAACAAACACACACACATACACACAGGTGACATCATGATTGATTACACCTATGTGGAGTGCACCTCGGCGGTGATACAGGCTCTCAGGCACTTCCAGAAGGTCCACCCTCAACACCGGGCCGAGGAGATCAGGTAAACGGCACACAGACAGAAATATTCCACCCGACTCGTTCTAAGGTCACGCAAACACAACCACTCTTATTCTGTGATTATACTCTGATAAAAACCAGGTTATGGATACCTAACTCTATTTATTCAAAGGGATACCCGTCTGTGCCTTTAATGTCTTATTCAGGGCCACTTTAAAAGAAGGACTGGAGTACTGCAGGAAGGTCCAGAGGCCTGATGGATCCTGGGAAGGGTGAGAACACAACTCCTCTGACACTTCCTGACAGTGATGCTGCCTGACAGACGGGTCATGGCTGATGTGAAATAATCCCTCTGTGCTCCTCCTCAGGTCCTGGGGGGTTTGCTTCACCTATGGGACATGGTTTGGACTTGAAGCCTTTGCCTGTATGGGTCACGTATACAAGGACGAGTAAGAGTTCCACGCAACGATCTATACGATATATATGCTCCAAACACCTCGCAAGTAAACCAGAAAACACAAAGTTCCCATTTTGTAACACTAGTAAGGACAAAATGAGCTAATCACACACTTCAGATTGAATCCCCCAGAGGGACATTTCAAGAAGCTAATGCTGGCAGAGCTGCTAACGCCAGCAGAGCTGCCAACGCTAGCAGAGCTGCTAACGCCGGCAGAGCTGCTAACGCCGTCAGAGCCGCTAACGCCGGCAGAGCCGCTAACGCCGTCAGAGCCGCTAACGCCGGCAGAGCTGCTAACGCTAGCGACAGCTCGGGGCCCTGAACAAAGCCAACATGGAACATATAACAGACTAAACAGGACTTGAAATGTCATTTAACTTGTCTAAGAAAAACACAGAGAGGAGGAAGGAGGGTCAGTCCTCATTTGTACCGGTGAGATCACAAACACAATGCCAACCAGCCTGACATCAACTATTTATCCTTCAAAATAAGAGCACTTAAAATACATTAATCAGGCTTGGCTCACTCATTTCCTACATTTTCTTGCGCCTCTGTCAGCAGGGACGTGTGTGAGGAGGTGAAGAACGCTTGTCAGTTCCTGCTGGACCAGCAGATGTCAGACGGGGGCTGGGGGGAGAACTTTGAGTCGTGCGAGCGGCGCTGCTACGTCCAGAGCGGCTCGGTTCAGATTCACAACACCTGCTGGGCTCTGTTGGGTCTCATGGCCGTCAGGTGAGCAAAATACTTACCTTTACGTTTGTCTTCAGAGAAAGGTGTCCATTCAGACATTTTAAAGAGTGAAAATGAGACGAAAGTCAATCTGTCATTCAAGTTAAACTCAATTTCTTGTGGGCGGGACCAGGCATCCTGATAGACGGGCCGTCGAGAGAGGAGTACAACTGTTGATTGACAAGCAACTGCCCAGTGGAGACTGGCCACAGGTGATTCTCTCTCTCTCTTTACACACACATATATATATATATATATATATATATATATATATATATATATGTATATATACATATATATTAAGTTGTTTACATGTCATTCCGTCAACGGAGAGAATCATGCATTGGTGTCCTTCGTCTCTAGGAGAACATTGCAGGCGTGTTCAACAAGAGCTGTGCCATCAGCTACACCTCCTACAGGAACGTTTTCCCGATCTGGACCCTCGGCCGCTTCTCAAGCCTTCACCCCAGCAGTCCTCTAGCGGGGAAGGTCAAACTGTGAAGGCGTGAGGTTCTTCACACAGAAAGAAAGAAAATGTCTAGAAGTAAATGAAAAGTGTCCCAGCGCCCCGACAAGAGGAGGAGGTTTGATGGCGACACCAGAGCTGTCAGTTTCCCCCGGCTCTCAACATGGATGTGTTTCGAGTTATGCTGTGTCCATCAGATCGACTAAAACATTTCAATATTTGATGGATGTCGGCGCTCCCCTCCCAGGATGATTCATCCATCACAGCTACTCCTCCTCCTTTACCATCCAAGACATCCAGTCGGTGTGACGCTTTTTCTGTCGCTCCTTCCTCAACATTCACAATTACAATTAAAAAAAGTATATTATATCATCTTGATGTGTGATTATTGGTGTTCATTAAAGGTATTATACGCTGGTTTGTATTTAAGTTCAATACAGGGAGCAAATACTGAACAGCCATAACATTAAAATCACCTACTTGATATTTTGGAGGTTCCCTTTTAGCTGCTGTTCTGGCACCTTATGCATCAAGGTACAGACAAACAGTTCGTCCTCATTCATTACATTCTGATTTATCTTTCCATACAGCCTCAAACACGCCACAATCATTTTGAAGTGGAGTCAGAGGCGTGGTGGAAGGAATCTTCATCCATTACCTCAGACTCAGAGAGTAACTGTCATCTGAGAGGCCAATCAAACGTGGGAGTGTTCCATGAAAGTAGGTTCTTGTATATAGAGCTCAGGTGAGGCGTCGGATCGCTGCAAACACACACACGCTTCCAAAGACTAAACTATGCAGCAGTTTGAACCAGTGCCAGGACCAGAACCTGATTTTTACCTACACAGAGGGAGGGTGGGGGCCGTGTGATGAACTGATTCTACAACAATATTAAAAAAAACAACTTATTGTAGATACCGTAGGTCCAGGTAGATACATCGATGCCCTCAATGGTTCTGATGCTCAGTAGATCTCTGACGTCCTCAGGGAGTGAGGCCGGATCCAGACCCCCACGCCTTCAGTTGGAAGTTATCTAGCTCTCCTGAAGAATCTAGCAGACTGGACCTTCAGAAGAAACAACGAATCAAAAGATCTCTGTGTGTTTTTATGCGTATAATGTACGTGTTTATTGAGCCTCCAGTTTTTAGTCCTTCGGGACATAACTTCTAAAGACCTGACCAAAAAGACTTGAATCTCTTAAGACTACTTGAGACCTCAGGCTTCAGTCTTTAAAGACTTCTTTACACTCCTTAAATACCCAACTAATCCCGGGATTAGCCTCCTGAAAGGATCGACTAAACCGGAGACTTAAAACGGATACAGTTTGGATGATGATTCAAAATCCAGTCTTTAAAGACCTGATATAATAATAGAAACAGAAATAGAAGAATAGAACTACTTTATCAAGCCTTTAATGCTCAACAGCTCCGTGGGGGCATGTCTTCAGTTACTGTTCAATGTTCAAACGTGTGAGCCACTTAACTGGACGGGTTTAGAATCGGACCCATGGATAAACATATGGTGAATCTACAACATGTTTGTATGTATATATATGTGTATATATATATATGTGTACGTATATAGATAATGTATATATCCGTATATGTGTGTATGTATGCATGTTTATGAATGTGTGGGTGGTTTCTTAGTTATGGGAACACTGTGAAGCATCAGAGCGCCGTAACAGTAGAGACAGAAAAAAACAACCTATATGTCTGTGTGTGTGTGTGTGTGTGTGTGTGTGTGTGTGTGTAGACTTCCAGAGAATGCTACAAGTCTATCTTCATTCTTCAGAGGAGAAAATTCAGGTTTTGTTTCCTGATAAGATCGCAGAGGTTGGCGACGAGAAAGGGTTTCCAAATAAACAGGCGTGGCAAACATTCTGCACAGAGGGCAACATGAAGCCGAAGATGTGTGTGTGTGTGTGAGTGTGTGTGTGAGTGTGTGAGTATGTGTGAGTGTGTGTGTGAGCGTGTGTGTGTGTGTGTGAGTGTGTGTGTGTGAGTGTGTGTGTGAGCGTGTGTGTGAGTGTGTGAGTATGTGTGAGTGTGTGTGTGTGTGTGTGTGTGTGTGAGCGTGTGTGTGAGCGTGTGTGTGAGCGTGTGTGTGAGGGTGTGTGTGAGTGTGTGTGTGTGTGAGCGTGTGTGTGAGTGTGTGTGTGTGTGAGCGTGTGTGTGTGTGTGTGTGTGTGAGCGTGTGTGTGAGCATGTGTGTGAGCGTGTGTGTGAGCGTGTGTGTGAGTGTGTGTGTGTGAGCGTGTGTGTGTGTGTGTGTGTGTGTGTGAGTGTGTGTGTGTGTGTGTGTGTGTGTGTGTGTGTGTGTGTGTGAGTGTGTGTGTGTGTGTGTGTGTGTGTGTGTGTGTGTGTGTGTGTGTGTGTGAGCGTGTGTGTGAGCGTGTGTGTGAGCGTGTGTGTGAGTGTGTGTGTGTGTGAGCGTGTGTGTGAGTGTGTGTGTGTGTGTGTGTGTGTGTGTGTGTGTGTGTGAGCGTGTGTGTGAGCGTGTGTGTGAGTGTGTGTGTGTGTGAGCGTGTGTGTGAGCGTGTGAGTGTGTGTGTGTGTGAGTGTGTGTGTGTGTGAGTGTGTGTGTGTGTGTGTGTGTGTGAGTGTGTGTGTGTGTGTGTGTGTGTGTGTGTGTGTGAGCGTGTGTGTGAGCGTGTGTGTGAGCGTGTGTGTGAGTGTGTGTGTGTGTGAGCGTGTGTGTGCAGTATTCTTCTGGTGCACATGTCCATGTCCTCTATTGTTTTCTTTATGCACACTGGCGCTACACCCCTTCATGCCCCGACAACAACAGGCTTTGGCTTGAGGTGTGGCGTTTCTATAAAAGCAGCAGCAGGTGGCAGATGCGGCTGCAGGTCCACGGTCCAGAACCAAGTAAGTTCACCTCTCCTACTCTGTAAGGATTTGATTCATTCACCCAGATCAGATTTATGCTTTTATTTTAACTCATCTAAAGTCTTTCTGCAAAGTGTATTATTTGTTTTTGCTCTAAAATGATTTTATTAAGTCTTAACATTTTGTTGAATTTCAGGGTCTATGGTTGTGAGATGAAGTCACGTAAGAAACACGGTCCAGTCCTCCAAATGTTCTGAGTGTGTGTGTTACATTTTTTGACATTCACAGATAGTAAATATTTATTTCTGACTAACAGGAAAAAAGTGCGGCGGAGGCCACAAGGAACAAAAAAAACATGGGTGTCACGGGTGTCATGGCCCCGGCCCGTGTCAAGGCCACGGCCCGGGTCACGGCCACGGCCCGGGTCACGGCCACGGCCCGGGTCATGGCCACGGCCCGGGACATTCACATGGGGGCTGTCCCAACAAGAACAAGGTCAAGCGCCGATGCAGGCGTAAGAAGGGTCACAAGCATCAGAACTGTCACAAGAAGGGACATGACTGTCACGGGGTAAGATCCAGTAGAAACACCTGGATCCTGTTCAAATCCAGAGAAAACAAAGGTTTTGACAATCTGATGTTGTGAAAACTGGTGGGAGGAATTCTCTCTGCAGTAACATGTTCTCCGGATCAGCACCTCCTCAAATGGAATCAGTGAAAGACCGTGAAATGAAATAAAAATCCGCTGTAGTAGAATCGGTGATTTATCTTAAATACAGAAACACTAAATAACTTTTTTATCATCTAAAAATGTGAAAATCTGAATTTCACCAACTTTTGGTAAAATTAACCAAAAAGCGATAATTATGAGAGCAGAATGAAAAAGATGAGCAGCATCAACATGAGGGTGACTTCCTGTTTCCTGATCTTTGAGCTGCTACAGGTTGTACTGGGTCCGTCCTCACTGGTGCTCTTGTCCTGTCTGTTTCCTCTTCATGTTGGTCCTGCAGTCCTCCAGCAGCTCCTGCAGCAGCAGCAGCAGCAGCAGCAGCGACTCCGATTAGATGAAGAGGATCCTGGAGCTGCTGCAACCCGGACACCTTCATCCACTTCTAATCACACAAGAGAATAAACCCGCTGTGTGACAGTCAATCAGTGATTTTTCCTCTCATTGCATGAATGAATCACTAATGTAATCAATAAACTGGTGAAAACAGGAGACTTGAATTTATTCTGATTACAAAGACATTTTTTGAATGATTACAATCCGTCCATAATCAGCTTCTGCCTCGTCTTTGTCATTTTCTTAGTATGCACAATACTAGATTTTAAAATAAACGTCCATTTATGTCACAGCCAAAGGTCCTAGTGTGTCCATTTGTTCGCAACAGAATCCCATTTTTGTCCCAGATTGGGTCCATTGTCTGTCCAGCTGGTCCAAAAGAGTCCTCCTGGTTCTGACCCACAGAAACTGTGTATTAGAACATGAACTTTGTGGTATTTCTATCAAATGTGATGCAGAAGTTATCAAAGAGATTCTGAACAAATTCACTGATTGTTTACTTTCATGTTTCTGTAACATAATGATGTCAGAGCCTTTGATCTAAAAACATCAGAGGAGAGAAATATTATTCACACATAGTAACAGATTTCTCAAACGTAGTAACAGATTAATCACACATAGTAACAGATTACTCACACATAGTTACAGATTACTCAGACATAATAACAGATTACTCTAAAATTGTTACAGATTACTCACACATAGTGATAGTTTACTCTAACATAGTAACAGATTACTCAAACATAGTAATAGTTTACACTTACATAGTAACAGATTACGCACACATAGTAACAGATTACTCACACATAGTAACAGATTAATCACACATATTTACAGATTACTCACACATAATAACATATGACTCAGACATAATAACATATGACTCAGACATAGTAACAGATTACTCACACATAGTAACAGATTAATCACACATATTTACAGATTACTCACACATAGTAACAGATTACTCACACATATTTACAGATTACTCACACATAATAACATATGACTCAGACATAATAACATATGACTCAGACATAGTAACAGATTACTCACACATAGTAATAGTTTACTCTAACATAGTAACAGATTACTCGCACACACATAGTAACAGATGACTCACACATACTAACAGGTAGAGTCATGACATCAGGCGCTGGAATGTTTCTGTCTGAGGGGTGGCTTCTTCCTCTCATTCTCATTCATCTGCTGCATCTGTCGACCTACTCTCCAGCTCTCAGTAAGTCCACTTACTAGATTTATCCTGTGATTATGTTTTTAAAAGATACTGTACCACACAAATAACTTCATACTGTCATGTGAGACGTTTTCCGACGGGTTTCAGGACTTCAGTGTCTCTCATTCACACAATGTAGAATTTCAGGTTTGGCAACTCTTTAAATACGCATTTCACCCAAAAATAAAACGCTGAGTGACTCGTTTTCTTTCAGGGTTTGGATCTGATCTGTGATCCAGCCATGTTCGGCAACAACAGAGGTAAATAATTCACCTACTGTGTGTCTAAAACTCTCCACCCCTCCTCTATGTCAGATTGTTTCTGATTGATTTTTAAGGAATAAAAATAACGGACACCAAGTGCTTATAATCTGAGCCCAACCCATTTCCTATGATCTGATCAGGACACCAGCAGCAGCAGTCTGGGTATTATCCCCCACCGACGCCTGGAGGGTACCCACAATGTCCACCGGGTCCACAAACGCCCCAACCTTGCCCTCAGCAACCCTGTGGTCCACCTGTAGCTCCACCTTGTGGAGGCTATGGTCATGGACAAGGACCCGGATGGGGCTATGGACCTTGTGATGGTTCTTATTATGGACATGGTCCTTGTCCAGTTCCTGGTCCTGGTGATTGTTATGGTCCAGGTCGTGGTCATGGTCCAGGTCGTGGTCATGGTCCAGGTCGTGGTCGTGGTCCAGGTCGTGGTCGTGGTCCAGGTCGTGGTCGTGGTCATGGTCCGGATCATGGTCATGGTCCGGATCATGGTCATGGTCCGGATCATGGTCATGGTCATGGTCATGGTCATGGTCATGGTCATGGTCATGGTCATGGTCATGGTCATGGACATGGTCATGGTCACGGTCCGGATCATGGTCATGGACATGGTCATGGTCATGGTCCGTGTCACGGGCATGGACGGGGACATGGACCCTGCAGACGCAGACATAACCACGGCCACAAACATGTCAGGTGTCACAAGAAGGGGAAGACCTGCCACGGGGTAAGATTCCATCTCTTTGTTTCCGACAGGAAGTGGATTTTCTTCCAGATTTAAGTGTTAAGAAACGACCTGGTGAACACAGATCCCAGGAACCTTCAGTTCCTGAAGCTAAATGAAGGTTTTTTGAAGGTTGTTTATTTCCACAAACACACTTAGAGATAAAAATAATAAAACTGGAGCTGATAAAATATGGATGTGAAATTTAAAAAAAAAACAGGTTTTCCCGCAAAATATTTGTTTTTGTAAAATGATTATTTTCTTATTGTGCCTTTTTTAACCAGAAGTGAGTGATGAGATTCTGAATCTTGTGTTTGTTTGTTTGTTTGTTTGTTTGTTTGTTTGTTTGCAGTCCTCCAGCAGCTCCTGCAGCAGTGACTCAGATTAGAAGAAGACTTTGTGATGAAGCAGAAGAATCACGCATCCCACTAAAACGGTTCTTTGTTAAACCATTTACCTTCTTGGTCTCAGAAGTGTAAACACGTTGATCTGTTCCCTGATTGCACGACCTTGAATGCATGAATTATTCATGTCATGAATAAATGAGTGAAAACCGCTGTACTGTGTTTTGGTGTGTGGTTGTTCGTGCCGCCATCAGATGGCGTCCGGTTACAAAGTTTAAGTCTCAGCTCTTCAGACTCTGAACTAAAAGCCCACATGGAAGAACACATGAGGAAAACAAAGAAGTTTAAAATGGAGATTTTATTCAATGAGACAAAAAGCTTAATTAAAGAAAATGAGGTCGTAGTAGGAAAGCTAGGGAGGGAGGGAGGAGGAAGGTACATCAGGAAGTAGGAAAGTAGGTAGGTGGGTAAATAGGTAGGCAAGTTTGTAGGTAGGGATGTACTTTATTTATATTTATATTTATAATAAAGATCACTTTTACTCAAAGAGCTGAAATCATAATACATACTTTTTAGAATTTTAAAGAAGAAAAGTAAAAACCCGTGATTCTGATAAGGGCTAATAGAGCCGGTGGCGTGTGCGATTAGCCGTGCAAATAAACAGCGATATAAAAGAATATATTAGGGATGAAAGTCCGAGTGCAGCTGAGTGACAGAACGCAGCTGACTGCTGACATCAATCGTCTGACGTTCTTTTCTCCGTCTGCTCACAGAAGGTCACGCTCCATTCCTTGAAACCTAAATAATAGAAAACTAATAGATTAATTTTAAAGGTCAACTGAAAGTCTGTTACCTTCTTCATTTGTGAAGCTCCCACAGTTTAAAGAGGAGGGAGACAAACCTTCTCTGCTGACTGGTTACCGTGGAGACGGCTCTGTTTTTATTACCGTAACATCAGTCGATGACGTGACAAGTTAGACGACGGTGATAATCACTCCACGGTGATAAGATGAGTCATCTCCAGAACGCCCCGCCTCTTTATTCTCCTCTCATGTGACCTGGTATCAGTTTGAATTTATATTATCTTTATTTACCCAGGGAACGTTGCATTCAGACCTTTGACCAGCTCTCATTTCCACCACGCCTGACGCAACTTCCAGACATGCAGCACATTTGGCCCAACCTCAGTCAGCAGAGTTTGTTTCTGATCAGTCTCTGACGTCACCGCGGTGGAACACTGGCCCATTCTGCTCTGCAGAACCACTTCAGCTCAGCCACCTTGGAGGGTTTGTGAGCAGGAACTGATCTTTTCAGCTCCCACCATAACATCTCAATGGGATTCTGGACCAGACTTTGACTAGGAGACATTCTGAGACGGACTCACAAACTGATGACCTCACAGACCGATGACATCACATACTGATTACCTCACAGACCGATGACATTACCTCACAGACCGATGACAATCACAGAATTATGACCTCACCTTGGCATAGTGTGCTACTGGTGAGACTAGGAGTAAACTTCCTGCTTCTGAAGATGGTCTACTGAAGCGATGATGTGGTCAAACAGGTCTGGTGGTGATTCGTTCTGGGTGGGTCCGGTCCAGGGGGAACCAGTTTTTCATGCAGTTTGGTAGTTTTTCGGATTTAACCTCTGAGGGGGCGGAGCCTCTTTCGCAGAGTTAAAGTTTGGAGTTTTTTTGCACAGCCCCTCATGTCATTTCATTAATGCAGTGTTTAAAGTGAGGAGTACCGTCATCTCTTCAATGTTGAGATCAGTTATCAAAATGTTTTTATTGATGTTGCCCAGCGTCTAGAATATCTGTGAAGTGATTGTTTGGGTGTGGGTCCATATCTCTGACAGCGCTGTATTGACTGTACGTTAAATATTAAACAGAGACACACCCATTGAAGTTGGAGAGGAAATGTTATGAGGGAAGTTCTGCCCACTCATGATGTGGACCGGACTGCTCATATAAAGGACCGTGAGGAGACGGCTCCGTCTGTGGACCTGCTCTCCTCTCCTCTGTAAGATCATTTACGGCATTTTTTATACATTCTGAAGTCTAAAATAATCGTAAGAGTTTATTAAAAGACAATTTTTCTTTGTTTCTTCTGTTTCAGGATCTGCTGTGAGAAAATGTACGGACACAACCAAGGTAAACTTCACAGCCAGAACCTTCATTAGGTTCTGCTGTTTCATCAGAGGTGGATGAAGGGTTCGGGTCCTTTACGTCACTGAGAGTACTTATACCGCACTGTAGAAATAATCCACTACAAGTAAAAGACTCGCAGTCAAAACTTTAGTTCAGTAGAAATAGGAGTGCTTTATCAGCAAAATGTACTTTTAGTGTCAAGAATTTGGAGTTTAAAGCTTCCTCTCAGTTTTTTTGGATTACTATTACTCTTGCATTAACATGTTCTTATTGCTGTAGATGATAGGTATGTAATCTAATTACTTTCCTTGGTGTTCAGTAGCTGAATCCCATTTTTCAATGATGTGGTTTTCTGGAGAAGTAGCAGAATTGTTTTGTCATACATTGTAAAACACAATAAGTTGGCTTTACTTTGGAAAAAGTTGGGAACCCAATTGCCTTAAAATGACAAATTAAAGTTCATCATTAAATTCAATTGCATTTTGAGGGAAGCATTTAAATTTAACCATCTACTTTACTGAGTAATTTTGAGACAATCGGCTCCGCATCTTTTTTTCCTTTGGCGTAAAGTCACCTTACAGTTTTACAGTGTAAAGACTCAAGCATCAGAATCAACCCGTCGGGTTTTCACTCCACTGTAAGGATACGAAAGATCGTATTGGTGAAAACAGCCACACAAATGTAGTGGAGCAGAATAAGCGTAGAGTGGAGTCAAGTGGAAATACTACAGTCACTTTCTTCAATTTTGCATTAAGCCATTGAGTAAAAGTACTTAGTTACTTTCCACCGCTGTATTCAATGGAGAGTAAAAACTTATGTAGCTGTTTTTGTCTTATTTTCTTGATGTTATAGGAAACCAATTCCCTCCTGGCTACCCCAGCCATCCTCAGCAGATGCCAGGAGGATACCCCCAGTGTCCTCCAGGGTCTGTCCCTCCACCCGTCTACCCTCCTGCACATGGAGGAAACCCCGGCTACGGACCTGCGCCTGGTTACGGCCATGGGCAATGTCCTGGAGACGGCCAAGGACACGGGCAAGGACAATGTCACGGACACGGGCAGAGCCATGGACATGGGCATGGACAATGTCACGGACACGGGCAGAGCCATGGACACGGGCATGGACAATGTCAAGGACACGGCCATGGACAACATGGACATGGACATGGACATGGTCATGGTCACAAGCACAAGCATGGTCACAAGCACGGCCATTGTCACAAGAAAGGGAAGGACTCTCACGGGGTAAGACTAAAAAATGATGTGCTGCACGCTGTTTGCAATAAAGAGGAAAGAAATAGAAAATAAAGAAGTTGTGATTAAGGAATAATTTGCAACTTCTTCCCAATCTGCCATGAACTTCTGTCATATCTATTTCCCAGATTACCTGTGCTTGAAATGTAACTTGTGTTTTTGTTCATCTCACTGCAGTCCTCCAGCAGCTCCTGCAGCAGCGACTCCGACTAGATGAAGACTGAGGATGATGATGATCAAGACCAGCTGGAGCACGGAAACCTTCATCCTACCGCCTGCAATATAATCAATGCTTTACTTCTATACAGTCAATCGTAGTACGTAAGAAGGATGCCACATGTTTGACATCTGTAAGAACTCATCAACTATATCATGTAACATCAGCTCTTCATCGGAGGTTTGTGTATGAAGAGGCTTTGTTGCAGCCATTACTGTGTTTGCTAGAAGGAATTAAAGGTGCGTTCTGTTCAGATCATTTCATTTTGTGTCCATGTTGTAGAAAATACTCTCCTTCACTGCTTCTCTTATTGTAATAAACGTGAGCTCTTTTATTTGCCCAGTGAAGGCTGACTGAGAACTTTTGTCCGACCGCTCCCTGGTTACACCTTCTGATAGTGTCAATTGTAATCACGTATTTGTTCATGTTGATATCCAGAGGCTTTATGGGCCTCTATCTCATGCTTAGGGCATCAATAAACATAAAAGTAAAAATAGTTTCTGTTATCAGCGGTGGTAGATTATCCAGATATTTCACACAGGAAAAGCAAAATTGAATCTAAAGCACTAAAACATCTGCAATTCATAGTTTTTTACTCACAAAACAGTACAGCAAGGTATAATGCAATAAGGTGATTGTTTATTGATGGACAGAGGGCAAAATTCAGTTGCTGTATCAGCATAAGTACAAATTATATGAAAAATAAAAGAAAGTATTCTATAAAAATAGAAGAAATTAAATGAAAATAAATGTAAAATTACAGAGACAGTGGTCTTAATAGTTGCAGTTAATGCCCTGTAGTCTTCTATAAACACTGTCATTTTTTGAATTTAGACATTAATATTCTCATGGGTTAAGTCCACTAAACAGTAATATACATGTCAGACCAGATATTACAAACCAGAACACAATGACAGAAAAGCAACAAACATAGTCATGTAAAAGAAAGTACTTAAATGCTTAAGGAAATATGGTAGATATTGGAATGAATGAAATGGCTTTACTGTCAAGCTGATTTATTTTTATTTTCAAATGAGAAAAAACCCGACATATTTTGATGTCCTTATGTAATATAAAAGGGCAGCGACATGGTGCAGAATTTCAAATTTTAGAAATTTGTTCAATGTGGTCTTATTTATATCATTCATAATTCTCCTAAATATAAAAAACAATGTTAAAAAAAAGAAAAAAGAAAAATTCTAAATATCTAAGAAAACCGGGCTGTAGTACCTCATAGGAACACTAGAGGACACTGTGGCAGGAATAAGGCGCGAACTGATCCCTGGTTGATGCGCACACCCTCATGACGTCACCAAACCGACCAATCAGCAGACAGCTCGGTGTCTCTTTGCGGAAGTGTGTTCTCAATCTCCGGGGGTATGGAGAGACTCAGCCTCAACTGAGGGTCAAATCAAGTTAAATCATGTCTCTAAGTATTTTCACTTCTACTTACAGGTACGTGGAGACTCATCAGCCTTTAAGTCAACTTTTAAAATATATTAATAATTCCATTTTTTCTGACTTTTCCGAATAGGTTGTTTTTTTATATATATATAATAACAGACATTCTAACATCAGGTTAACTTTAGGTCTTCTCTGCATGAAGGTGGAATAACTAATTCCTATAGATTGATGAAGTATTCGTATCTTTTAAAATCTGTAGAATTACAAGTAATCCACTACGAGCAAAGTAATGCATTCAAAACCTACTTATATAAAAGTATGTGAGTATTATCCAAAGTATCACAGTAGAGGTCTGATCGTGCAGTAAGATGTTTCTTCTCAGCCTTTTACTCTTTTATACATTAACTACACAGAAAGGGATTTGAACGAAGGGCTTCATTCATTCCGTGTCTGTCAAATGAACCGTGTGTTTTTAATGGTTGCTGTTTGTTTTGGGTTCCAGGCTGAGGTCCCTGTTCAGACTGCAGAGGATCCAGGGCCACATGGTGCTTAAACCCTCTCATCTTTATTGTAATAGACTGTTTCCATGCAATTGTATTGTTTCCATTAGTTTACCAATGTGGAATAAATCCTTTTTTGTACCTGGTTCAGCAGAACTGGTAATAATCTTGTTAAAGGTGGCAGTCCTATTAGAGTCACGTATTTGAAGTAATAATCAAGAACCAGTTTATCTTGTATTTGTCTTTTATTTTAGTTCATTCTGTGTTTGGACCCAGTTTGTTACGCTTCATCCCTCCTGACTCAACATAAATTCTACAGCTCATCTAGATATATTCATCCATGACAGACACTGATGGACCATAATATTACAACCACCTGTTTGTGTTTGTAGGCCTGCCAAAAGAGCTCTGTGATGTCACTAGGTTTTCTGACACCTTTCTATCAGAACCAGAACTAAATGTTTTCCTCAATTTGCGTCGCAGTAGGTCGTATGTGGATACCAATTTGGTAGCTTTCAACGACTGCAAATCAGGAGCACCCAACACGACCTGCAGGTCTGGAGATGTTCTGACCCTGTTCTCTAGCCATGACAACCGGGTCTTTGTCAAAGTCTCTCAGATCCTCATGCTTAACCTTTTTCGACCTCAACTTCAGGACCAAATCTTTACTTGTGGTCTAATATATCCCATCCACTAACAGGTTACCATGGTAACTAGATAATTGAATTAAATAATTTGTATCTAGTCTTACCTTGCAGCACTTTGAGATTTGACCCAAATGTAAAGTGCGTTATAAGTAAAATGTATAATTATTATTATTATTATTATTATCATCGCTGTTGTGACATTACCTTAATTGGTTATAATATTACGGCCCTCTGTGTTCAGTTTCTATTTGAGTTCTTCCTGTATCTCAAAATGTTATAATACTCAAGCTAACAGTTGAAGAGAACTTCTATTTTTTGATTTATTTATTTCAGCGTGTTGTAAAGACCCTCACACGTTTGTCCTGCTGTCTTTATGTATCAGATGTCCAGTCAGGTGGAACCAGAGGTTCTCCTTGAGAAAGTGGGCAACGCAGGTGTGATCACCATAAATAGGCCCAAAGTCCTGAACGCCCTCAACCTGACCATGATCCGGCAGATCTACCCTCAGCTCAAGGTATGAGGAAAGCTAGTTTTATGCAAGTGGAACAAATGTCAAGGCCTGGGCTGTGTGAAGAGTAGATTATTACTGCAGTGAGTTCTGATGCTAAATGGTCGCCAGCATGTCCCTTTGAGGAATGCAGAGATTTACCAACAAACCCGCGAGAGACTAAATGCATGAAACTTAAAACCTGTTTCAGCTCAGTGACACATGACACTTACATGTGTTTTATGGTAATCCTCTCCTGTAATTAAGCTGCTTTGTGTGATTATAGAAATGGGAGAGCGATGAAGAGACTGACATCATGATCGTCAGAGGAGCCGGAGGGAAAGCCTTCTGTGCAGGTGGAGACATCAGAGGTGAGCTGAGTCTGGGCCACAGAACCTCTCTCATGTTTCAGCCCAGATTTGGAGCGCATGGCCATCATTAACAGGCAGAATACATGTATAATTGTTCTGGAGGAGTTTCCAGAAATAATTGCCATCATGAAGAGAAAGTGTTGAGAGTGACTTCAGCTGAGACGTGTTTATTCCTCTCAGCGGTCACAGAGGCGGGGAAAGCCGGAGAAACTCTCGCAGAGGACTTTTTCCGGGAGGAATACGTCCTCAACAACGCTATTGGTACGTTTTACCATTCTTCTCTCTGATGTCGGGTTCAGACTGAAAGAGGCGTAAAGAGTTTTGATTCAGGCTCAATGCGAACGTAACAGTGTATTTTTTACCAAACAACCAGGCTTCTGTTTAATCAATTTGCTTGATTGAATAATTCCTAACAATACAATATTGCCCATTTTATAATAATAAAATCTCTCATTCTAACTGGACTTATTTTATCATTTAAGGAACTTGCAGGAAACCATATATCACCCTCATCGATGGAATAACAATGGGAGGGGTGAGTAGACGGAGTTCTAATGTGTTGAAGGTTAGGAGACGGTGTTAAACTCTCTGTTTCTATTGGATAATTGTCTTTTTGTCTTGCTCCGTCTTGTATTTTGGCTCCTTTGGTTCTTTGATGGAGTGAAACACTCATTGTTCTCGGATGTGTGATACCCTAAGCGTCCTGCAGGTGTCAGTAGTGAACCAGCTGCCTCTGCTTCCTGCTGCCAGCAGCTCACTGGCGTCTGATTGGATGAATTATCCCGTGACTGTCTGTACTGTTTTTCCCTCCAGGTGTGGTAGATGGTTGGAATATGAATTGGAGCCTTTATCCCTCAGTGAGCAGGAGGAGACTGTATTTAGACACAGCTGCTCACGGACGTCTCTCATTTATGAATATAGTCTCAAGACCCTGACAGTGATTTTACCCCTGACACTCACATCCACCGGTCTCTACTGGGTTATTGGTGTGTGTTTGAGTAATATTAATAATACATTTTCTTTTATTTAGTGTTGTTCAAGGTATCAAATAACTCTTTACAAAGGTTACAAATATGATTGTCTTTACAGTAGGGCTGTCAGGTTATGAAGAAAGTCTAGTAAATATAATTATATGAATTACTATTAATTAACGACATGATTTGTAATTCATTCATTTAAATTAATCTTGTATATCAATATTTGACTAAATGAAGGCCTCCAGGTCCGTCTGACTGATCTTCCTCTAGGAACGCTGTGATGTCACGTTTCAAACATCTTTTTGTTAGAACAGTTAGAAAACTTTGGTGGGTTCTAACCACTGCAGTTCTGGAGATGTTCTAATGCAGTCGTCTATCCTTTACACTTTGGTCCTCGTCAAAGTCTCTCAGATCTCAAGCTGCTCCATTTTTCCTGCTTCCAACATAGACTTCAGGACAAAATGTTCACCTGCTGCTTAATAAATCCCACCCACTGACGGGTAACCGTGGTACCCAGAGAACCAGTCAGTGGTTATAATGTTATGGCTGATCAATGTAGTTCTGTATTGCGATCCTTACACTAGATGAAATAGAAAACTCCTCCTCTCAGAGTGTTTGTGTTGTCCTTGTGCAGCAGCTTTACGGATCTGTGAGTGAGTGAGTGTGTTTTTATGTGTTCATCTGTAGCGCTGTGGCTCAAGAGGTTGAGTCGTCTTTGCTGCCAATCTGCTTCTTGGAGTACCTTTGAGCAATACTCGCATCCAAATTGCTCCCATTGGCTGTTCCTTCATCCTACCAGTGTTTGTGTAAGCGGTTTTTACATTATTGCATCACTGTGACCCGTTTGTGGCTGGGGTCCATTTTGGATAATTGCACTAATGATCAAAATAAAGTAAATACACAGTGTACATTAATAAGTTGTAACTGACAGGTGAGATTAAATCCCTGACCCCTGACCTCCACACCAGTCAGGTAGAACCTCTTGGATGAGATGTGTTCAATAAAGTCCGGTTGCTTCAGATTTACTTTTCAAGGATTCTTGCAGTAAATATTCCACACCTCATCCTTTGTGACGTATAAATGAGAATCGGCTTGTTTGCTCTTTCTAATGCTGTTCAGACAGCCGTGATGATGATGATGATGATGATGATGATGACACCCTCACTTACCATTTCCTGTCTGAAACAGACGCTATCGTTTATTTGTCAGAACAAAGCTGGGTGAACGAACCCTGCAGGCTCACAGTAATGGAGGTCGGGGGCTGAGTGCCGGGTTCTGATGGACAGTTTGTTGTGGTAGAAGTCGCTTCCGTTCATCATCCCAGTGGAAAAGCTTAAAAGCTGTGATGTTTGCTCTGCTTATCTCGCGGCGACTCCATCATGTTGAGACGAGCCTCTCTGATCGGTGCCGTCGGCCCAGTGACACTAATGTTGACACAAACCATCCCGGGCTGAGCGCTGTTTGAAGGGTGGGCAGGGGCTGAAAAGAGGAGAGTTCTATATATGGAAAAGTCCAAGAGCGGCGGGGGGGGAAGAGAGTGACAGAATGAAAGAGGAAAAATAAATTCTGCAGAACTGTCTGATTATGATCTTCGTCTCTTGGGAAACGGAGCTATTGTTTACAAACATCCACATCATCTAACCTCCGGGCGGATCCTCATCCTCACGTTAACATTCTCGTCCTCACAGCGTCTGCTCTGCTCGTTTAAAGGTGAACACTGGGCGCCAGATTGATGTGGAAAGTAAGACCACTCGCTGTCAAACACATTATATTTAAGTGTGACTCGCCCACAGCTGCAGAACTTTCATCTTTCTCTCCAGGGCTGGTTGGAGTGGGACGCATGAACTCACAGAGACCCGTTCTCTAAATATTTGTTCCCTAAATCAAATATTATAATGCGGACTCTGGGAAACGGGACGTTCCGGTAGCCGGGGTCAGCGGTCCAGAGGGATTGTCCGTTTTGCAGCTTATTCAGGGGGGCTATAAACATGCTCGCCTGCACACTTTTGCACATTCCCTTGTTTACAGCAGGATGTGGAGACGTGTTCTTATATGGTGCTCAGTAGAACCACGCCAGCACCTGACAGTGTTCCACTACTTTTATGGTGAAACTCCAGTAATGTCAGATCGAGCGGCCCCTCCTTCCTCCGGGGGGATCCATCGATCACCATGGAAGTCCCTGTAGTGCTTCTTTTTTCTTTCTTTCTTTTTTTTATCTTATTCTCATCATAAATATCTGGTATTAAGTCTATAATTGGATTAAGCTTCATTTATCTTAACTTTGGTGTGCACTTTCTTTTGTACCTCAGCCGTTGAGAATCTAATAATAGACAAAGAGGAGAGCCACTTCAGATGTTTGCTCAAACGTCAAACTGACCAGCATTAACCCCGACAGCAGTCAGAGAGTTCAAACCTCCTCCTCCTCCAAGGCGGCGCCGCCTCGCCGTGATGTCACTGCATCCAAAAACAACAGTCCCATAATAGTTTGACCCTCAGAGTTTGATTCATCGACCATGAAAGGCTATCCTGAGAATCTGGAACCACTATGATGTCATTATTAGTTGGACAGCGGCTCAAGAGAAGAAGATATTTTGTTTTCATTTGCACGTAGTTCCAAGATTTGATGATTACTCCGGTACTCTGTGTATGACGGGAATGAGCCACACAATGAAGATCTGGGAAAGGGTCATGGATACTAGGTTAAGAAATGTGGAGACGATCTGTGAGAAGGTCAGAAGGAGCTGAATTGTGTCTCTGTGGACTTGTGTCCACACAGACACAATTGTGTGGGATTGCAGGAGGAGGTTTGGAGTGACAGGAAGGATGTCAGAGAGGTCCAGGATGTGTGTGAGAGCAGCATGACAGCGGTGCACGGGTTTGAGTTGGGACTGCACCAAGGATTGGCTCGGAGCACCAGAATATTCTGAGATGATGCTGAGTAGATTTTTCTCTCCACCTTCAGTATCTAGATGTCTATATCTCTATCTCTCTCTCACAGGAGCCAGACGGTCCATGAAGATTTAGTATTTGTTGAGCTAAAAGCCTGGAATAGAGAAATGTTCCAACGATACGTGACATGAGTCCTCCACACAAACCCGATATGTTGATCAACTACAAGAAAGTCCCATCTCCAGCTCAGGGGGATGTGAACCCTCAGGGGATTTATCTGGGGACCCTCCGCAGTCGTTAATCATCAGTCAGCAGATTTCCCGTGACGTGACCGGCGAACGACCCCGAGCGCCGAGAATTGATTCTGTTTCTTTCTGCACCTGACCTGAGACAGAACCAACCTCACGCCTCCTCTCTCAAACGTCTCTGTGCCGTTAGAGGGGATCCGGTTATGGAATCACAGTATATAGAATGTACACACCATTCAGAGGTTTGTCTGCGATGGTGGGCGGAGCCCTAAGATGAAACAGCAGTGGGTGTGTCCTTTTCACTAAACTGTGACAATGTATTTAAAGATAACTGAAATCAAAAGCCACCGAAACCTAGATGTTTGCTGGAACAAGAACCGGTGACGGGTCGTCTGGTGAATCTACTGTTTACTGTTTTACGTCGAGGATGAAGTTTCCATTGTGAACCTTCTGATCCGAAACCCAGTCCAGACGGCTCATTACCCTTCGCCTGCAGAACCTTCTGTGATGCAGGGTTGGCCTGGTTTACTTTCCCCTTTCAGGCGGCCCAGCTGTGCTCACCTCCGCAGACGCTGGACTCATTGAGCTTTTCTCCCTGTGTGTCCTCTCCTCCTCCTCCTCCTCCTCCTCTTCATCACAGCACTGATTCATTTGTTCTCCTTCACCTGCAGGGCGTCGGCCTGTCGGTTCACGGACTCTTTCGAGTGGCCACCGAGAAGACCCTGTTCGCCATGCCGGAGACCGCCATTGGTAAGACCGTCCAGCTGGTATTGTGGCCGACCCAGATGGGCCTGAGCGGGTTTCAAACAGCATTAATTATGAAAGAGACCTGATTCTAGGCCCAGAACCAGCTGGATCCAATTGATAGAGACAAGTTGTTTCTGCACAGGAAGCAACAAACGGTGGGATTGAGCTCAGGCCCCCTAGGATATACATATATATATACACACACACACACACACACACACACACACACACACACACACACACACACACACACACACACATATATATATAAAACAGAAACCTGCAGCGACACAAACTCGAGGAGGAAGTGATCTCTGTGTTTTGCTGACTGGGTCTGTTCCCACCATGTCTGTAAAGGTTCTTTGCCGGAGCACTAAGCCCCGGCTCGCTCTTTAGCTAATTCACTCTGCGAGACAGATGGCGTCCTCCTGAGGCGCTGAGGAGATTACCAACAAATCTCCAGCAACTCACCAATTACCACCAGCGTTAGGCCACCAATTGGCTGCTTTTATTCCATCAAGCTTTGCTTTACGTCCTCCTCGAGGACATAAAAGTCCAACATCAGTCCTGACCAAAACTATCAAATGTGTCTTCAGGGTTTTAACCCTTTAAATACCGCTTTGTTTTACTTTGTTTACCGCTTTGTTTACATATATATATATATATATATATAGATAGATATCTGTCAAAAGATGTATAGATATATGATAAATGAACTCTGATGGATTATTAATGGCGCTCTGACCTCAGTGAAGACATTACGCCCACAGCAACTCAAACAAGATAGAAGCAGAAGATCAGTAAAGCAGATCATCTGTTTCCATCTTCCTCTGTCACACCAACCAACTGCATGTCCTCTCTCACCACATCCAGAAACCTCCCCTTTGCTCCTCCCCTTCTTCTCCTGCCCGAAGCTCCACCTCCAGCATCCTTCTACCAGTAGATCCACTAACCCTCCTCTTCACGGGTCAGAACCATCTCAGTCTTACCTCTGACTTTGTCTCTAGGACGTCTCACCTGGACTGTCCCTCACAGTGGGTTTGTTTGAGTGAGCGTAAAATCAAACGAGATCAGCCCACATACTGTAGAAACTATGATTCAGGCACTGACAAAACAAGCGACTGTCACGCAACAAGACGGTAAACATGGGATTTAAACGCATTTAAGATTATCCTAATAATCTGTGTGGATTTAATTCTGTATTTTTCCATCATTTACATTTGATTTCTGACAGGAAGTGAGTTTTTATTGGTTACAGATACGGTTTTCGGAGGGCTTTTGTTTGGTGGCCTGAGGCGGGGGGGGCGAATGTGAGACAGACGGATTAGACGACCTGACCTGATTCACGGCTGAAAATGTAATATCATAAATGTGGCAGATTACGGCGGTTCAGAATGGGCGGGTTTTAATCTGTTAATCCCACCACAGAAGGGGTTAACCTCCAGGGAGCATGTTGGGAGGGAGTGAGGCAGGAGAAAAGTGAGGAGGGGGAGGTGCAGGAGTTTAAAGACCAGGCCTCAGCTGTTCAGAGCAACAAGGAATGTGGAGAAGAAGTGAGTGCAGGCAGGGTGGAGAGGTTATGAGGAGTTATCTGTGACAGAGGAGGAGCAGCAGGAGTGAAGGGAAAGGTTTCCAAGATGGAGGTGAGAGCAGTTCTGCTGGATGGTTTAGAGACGGTGGTTCTGATCAGAAGACAGGAGGCAGAGCTGAAGATATTCAGATGTTCTCTGGGAGTGAGGAGGAAGGACAGGATTAGAAAGGAGACATCAGAGGGACAATCCAGGTTAGACGTTGAGAGGGCAGATTGAGACGGTTCTGACCCGTGAAGAGGAGGGATAGTGGATCTGGAGATGGAGCTTCAGGCAGGAGAAGAAGGGGAGGAGCAAAGGGGAGGTTTCTGGATGTGACGAGGGAGGACATGGGGTTGGTTGGTGTGACAGAGGAAGATGCAGAGGACAGACTTATATCATACAGGTGAAGGTTCAAATGTGTTTCTGTTGTCTCTGATGTCTCTGGTGTCTCTGATGTATCTGATGATTCTGATGTCTCTGATGTCTCTGATGATTCTGGTGTCTCTGGTGTCTCTGATGTCTCTGATGATTCTGATGTCTCTGATGATTCTGATGTCTCTGATGATTCTGATGTCTCTGATGTCTCTGATGATTCTGGTGTATCTGATGATTCTGGTGTCTCTGATGATTCTGATGTCTCTGATGATTCTGATGTCTCTGATGTCTCTGATGATTCTGGTGTCTCTGATGTCTCTGATGTCTCTGATGATTCTGATGTCTCTGATGTCTCTGATGATTCTGATGTCTCTGATGATTCTGATGTCTCTGATGATTCTGATGTCTCTGATGTCTCTGATGATTCTGATGTCTCTGATGATTCTGATGTCTCTGATGATTCTGGTGTATCTGATGATTCTGGTGTATCTGATGATTCTGGTGTCTCTGATGTCTCTGATGTCTCTGATGATTCTGATGTCTCTGATGATTCTGATGTCTCTGATGTCTCTGATGTCTCTGATGATTCTGATGTCTATGATGTCTCTGATGTCTCTGATGACTCTGATGACTCTGATGTCTCTGATGACTCTGATGTCTCTGATGACTGTGATGTCTCTGATGACTGTGATGTCTCTGATGTCTCTGATGACTGTGATGTCTCTGATGTCTCTGATGACTCTGATGACTCTGATGTCTCTGATGACTGTGATGTCTCTGATGTCTCTGATGACTGTGATGTCTCTGATGTCTCTGATGACTGTGATGACTCTGATGTCTCTGATGACTGTGATGACTCTGATGTCTCTGATGACTGTGATGTCTCTGATGACTGTGATGTCTCTGATGTCTCTGATGACTGTGATGTCTCTGATGTCTCTGATGTTTCTGATGACTGTGATGTCTCTGATGTCTCTGATGTCTCTGATGTTTCTGATGACTGTGATGTCTCTGATATCTCTGATGTCTCTGATGTCTATGATGTCTGTGATGTCTCTGATGTCTCTGATGTCTCTGATGTTTGTGTCTGCAGAAGATGACGCGTCTCATAGAGTCCATCTTTATTCCGGCGTTGTTGTTTTGTTTTGACAGGGCTTTTCCCTGACGTGGGAGGAGGGTATTTCCTGCCGCGGCTCAGGGGGAAGTTGGGCCTTTTTCTGGCCTTGACGGGCTTCCGTCTCAGGGGACGTGACGTGCAGAGAGCCGGTGTCGCCACTCACTTTGTGGAGTCAAAGAAGGTAGGAGCAGTGGAGATGAGCTCACCGGCCCCCCACAGACACGGCTTTATTTTCTATTATTCTGACCCGCCTATCGATGCACGTCCTGTTCCACTCGCTAAGAAGGCCCGGCAGCATGAGGTTTCTCTCCAGCGCATTATCTGATCCATTTAAAAGCCCGTGTGCTGTGTGAGTGCTGGACAGCGGCGCGGCGGGTGGGGCGGTGATGCGAGCCGGATGCTGAGTCACTGGACTTCTGACTCACTTTGAACCCAAACTGGCTGGTCGGACTGGGTTTCTGCTGCTGCTGTAAGGTCAGAACCGTGGGCGACACAGCTTGTTTGAGACCATAACCTCGGTTCTGAGCACAGGGAAGCGGCGGGAAAGACGTTGATCTTTGTTTGAACAGATCTAAGAGCTGCGTGTGACCAGAAACAAGCCTGTAGAAAAATATCTGTAAAGGTCCGATAGATACCTTTTAAATAATTTTCTTCAGGTAGAAGCGCTGTGACAAAGTATCGGAACCCCTCCTCATCTACTTTTAGAATCAGGAGGGGTTCAATAATAACAATTATCGGTTATTTAAATGGTGTGTTTTGTGTTTAATCGGGTTCCCGTAGTATTAAATCTGGACTGAATACCGACATGGTTTCATAATAGAAGCGAACAGGAAGAGGAGACAGGAAGGACAGGAATCACTTTTTAACTCCTTTTTAAGAACTCTTGGTCTCACCTCCTGCCTGATGAGTGAAAACCCGAGGACAAAGACTTCTTCACGATCCGTATGAGCCGCATGTTTTAGCTGGACGTGAGACGCTGGAGGTCCGGTTCTGTCGGCATCAACAGATTCACTCTTTCAGCTGCTGGTTTTAACGTCCAGCCTTTTTTTTTTTGTTTGTTATTTAACAGATTCCAGACTTGGAGAAAGAGTTGGTGGACTTGAAGGCTCCTTCTGCTGAAGATGTCTCCAGAGTACTGGAATCCTACCAGAACCAGGTGAGACTGCTCACATGTGTAAAACAGTCAGATACTGTTTACACTACCGGGTTAGTTTGTGTCCAATGTCAACGGCAGCGGATCAACGTTCTGAACACACATGGAAGAGAAATTAGAACTTCTCATGAAACGGTCGTAAGAATTAAAAACCCAAACCTCAGTGAAGAGCCAAAGAAAGCTGGTGGGCCTTCAGTAACCCCCCAAACGTTCTAGAAGTTCTCTATGTTTAAGCTTAGACCCGGGAACATCCAGGAGGCGTCGCCCTCCTCCACCATCACGGTCCACAATCTGAAAATGTCGTCTTGTAAACGTGAAACGCAGAGATGTAATCGGGTCCAGCGGCTGACGCTCTGCTGCTTCCTCTCCGTTCACAGAGCGCTCTGGACTCTGAGAAGCCGTTCGTGTTGGAGGAGAACATGGCCGACATCGACAGGTAAGTCAAGAGTTCCTTGTGTTGTCATACTGAGAGGTGATCTGACCCGTCTGTGAGGAAAGACAGAAACACCGTTTACTGATGTTCTGTGTTTGGATAAAGTCGACAAGTGTCCAAAAATACAAACCCAACGTTGTGTCGGACGGTTTTCTTAGCTCCTCTGTCCTTCCTGGTTTTGGAACTCAGGCTGAAGACCAGCGGTGGTAGAAGTTCACACAGTATTTGTTCAACTAGAAGTAATAGTACGATTACTGGTGTACTAAAAGTACAGCTATTAAAACTTTATCCTCGTGTTGTTTAATGATAATATTAAAAACTTCAACGTCTACTGCAGACGTTCACGGGTAAAGATTCATCACCGTGTTTTATCCAGAGGGAAACACAGCTGGGTATAAGCGGTGACATCATACCTCTTCCTCCCGGTCGAGGGTCTTCACGTGTCTCCAGTCTGTTGGGACTTACGACACACTAACGACTCACCTTTTCCACCTGCCTCCGTCTCTTCTTTCACAGTCAGTCTTGGTTTGGCTGAGAGATGCAGAAGTACTCCACTAAAGTATCACTGCTGTTTTAAAGACATGTAGAAGGTCAGACGTTGGTGTTAAAGTGAACGGATAGATACCGACATCTCTCTAAAGTACAGTAACCTAGTATTTACTCCCACCTCTACTCAGGTACAGGTGGGGTTAGACCCCCGCAGAGACACTACAGGGTGTATTTGTTGGAGAAGACTTCAGGAGTGGATCAGCTCCTCAGTGTCTGAGATTTGATGTGAAGTTCTGACAGTTCTGATCCACCTGGAAACATCTCAGCAGACATAACTGAGAGTGAACTGAAGTCACCTTCTTTCTGTGGCTGCAGGATGTTCAGCTCCAGCAGTGTGGAGGGAATCCTGGAGAACCTGAAGGCCGACGGCTCGGAGTTCGCTAACAAACAAGCTGTGGTCAGACATTTATCATCCTCATACTCAAACACTTTCTCACTCACTTATTTATTAACTCACTTATACACTAATTCACCCACTCACTTACTTTCTCACTCACCTACTCACTTTCCCAATCCCTCACTTTATCACTTACTCACTCACTCACTCACTCACCTACTCACTCGCTCACTTACTCAGTCTAGCTCACTTTCTCACTCACTCACTCACTTACTTTCTCAATCACCTACTCACTTTTTCCTTCCCTCACTTTCTCACTCACCTACTCACCTACTCACTCACTCACTCACTTACTCAGTCTCACTCACTAACTCACTCACTCACTCACTCACTCACTCACTTACTCACTTTCTCACTCACCTACTCACTTTTTCCTTCCCTCACTTTCTCACTCACCTACTCACCTACTCACTCGCTCACTTACTCAGTCTCACTCACTTTCTCACTCACTCACTTACTTTCTCAATCACCTACTCACTTTTTCCTTCCCTCACTTTCTCCCTCACCTACTCACTCACTCACTCACTCACTCACTTACTCACTTTTCCACTTTCTTTCTCTCTCACTCACTCACTCACTTACTCAGTCTCACTCACTCACTCACTCACTCACTCACTCACTTTCTCACTCACCTACTGACCTACCTGACTGAACACAGTAGACTGATGGTTTGGTGAATAATCAACCAGCCAGACTTTTTATTTCTAATCTGTCATTTAAAAATGTCTTTTTTTTTACTGTTTACCTTTTTATTCACCAGAATGAAGTTCAATAACTGGCGTGTATTATTTTTAGAATCCGTAGAAATCTGAAGGCAGAAACTTTGTGTCCGTCCTCCAGACGCTGTCCAGGATGTCCCCCACGTCCCTGAAGATGACCTACAGGCAGCTGCAGGCGGGCGCCGCTCTGAGCCTGCAGGAGGTTCTGGTGATGGAGTATCGACTCAGTCAAGCCTGCATGGTCAGAACCCAGGTCCACCGACACCGGCCTCATTCTCACGCTCTGCTTCTGACCATCATTGCTTTGCTTTAATCCTGCGACACTCCTCCTTCAGTTCGGCTCGCTGTAAATGTCAATGGATGTGAATGATGGGATGTTTCTGTTGTCTTGCAGCGCGGCCATGATTTCTACGAGGGAGTCAGAGCGGGTAAGTTCCTGCTGACGGACCACCAGAGGAATATAGAGAGTGTGTGTGGGGATTGTTATATTACTACACACGGATCTGTAAAGAACTCATTTACATATCAGTGTATTTAAACACCCATCAGCCATAACATTAAAACCACCTGTCTAATAGTTAGACATCTATCTATAGACTCTTCACCGGTCAGTGGTTGTAAAGTTGTGGCTGATCGCTGTATATTTAGATATTAATGTTATGAAAGGATCAGGACATAAAACATGTTCCCGGCTGCTCTGATTGCTCTTCTGTCACGTGATTTTGCAGTGCTGGTGGACAAGGACCAGAGTCCAAAGTGGAACCCGTCCAGACTGGAGGAGGTGTCGGAGCAGGCTGTGGAGCAGCTCTTCTCCTCGCTGGGGGAGAAAGACCTGGTTCTGTGAGGTCCCTCAGTCAGCTGCTGCTCATCCAGCCTCCTCCTCCTCAGAAGAGTCGGGTTCATGTTCTCAGTCAGACATCCAAAACAAATCCAACAGAAGTGGGTTCATGTGCGCCTCAAGTCCAAACCCTGCTGCGTGACCAGGAGAAGATGTGAGGTCAGGTGATCAAAGCGTCTCCTCATGGTCAAGATCTCTTCAGGACCACGTCTTCAGGACGGATGTCTTCAGGACGGACGTTTTCAGGGCGGATGTCTTCAGGACGGACGTCTTCAGGACGGACGTCTTCAGGACGGATGTCTTCAGGACGGACGTCTTCAGGACGGACGTCTTCAGGGCGGACGTCTTCAGGACGGACGTCTTCAGGACGGTGACGTCTGTGGTTCTGCTTGAATCCACGCAGCAGGGCTTTGACTCTGTCAGATAAACAAAAACCCTCCAGGGTTTTAAAAACCCATCAGTAAAATTGTTTATGTCGTAGAAAATAACGACGTCAGTTTTGATTTCCTCCATTCTATAATAAAAACAACTTTAAACACAGTTAATGGTTCTAATGTTGTGGCTGATCTGTGTCTGTAACTACTTTCATCATTTATTACTGTCATATAATGTTGCTTTGTTTGGATTGTGAGGATTTTCTTTATCTCTGTTGACGGACAGCAATCAGCCACAACATTAGGACCAGCCTCTATCACTAACTTACTGACGATTCAACAATCCACTTCTAAAGATGACTCTCTAAACCCTTTGAGTTTGGATGCTGTGAGTTTCATTCCCAGGACTGGTACTGTTCCTTTCAGGAAACAAACAGCAGATTGAAACGTGATTTTCTTTTCTTTTTTTCACCCAGGAATCAAACCGCCTCCCCATAAATCGATAGCTGCATTATTTATGAGACAACAGAAGTGAGCAATAAAGAGCTGCTAATGCACCATAAAATGTTGTGTCCTCTCTCTCTGTGTGAAAGACGTTTAGAGTCCGTCCCTGTGAAACAGCAGCAGAACTCTCTGAGCGTCAGCAGGGACACGTGAAGCTCTGATGACATCGTCCGCTTTCACCACAGTCGGCCATATTTGATTTGACAGATAGCTGGCTGAAGGAGTCGCTCGTATTTTTGTCACCGAATGACTCTTGACTCTGAACCAGTTAAATAGAAGCTCCTGTAATATTTAAGCTCTTTGCATCAGGAGCTTCATGCAGGCTGGGGCGGGATCATCTCTCTCATGCAGGCTGGGGCGGGATCATGTCCCTCATGCAGTCAGGGGTGGGATCATCTCTCTCATGCAGGCTGGGGCGGGATCATCTCCCTCATGCAGTCTGGGGCGGGATCATGTCCCTCATGCAGGCTGGGGCGGGATCATGTCCCTCATGCAGGCTGGGGCGGGATCATGTCCCTCATGCAGGCTGGGGTGGGATCATGTCCCTCATGCAGGCTGGGGCGGGATCATGTCCCTCATGCAGTCTGGGGCGGGATCATGTCCCTCATGCAGGCTGGGGTGGGATCATGTCCCTCATGCAGTCTGGGGTGGGATCATGTCCCTCATGCAGGCTGGGGCGGGATCATGTCCCTCATGCAGGCTGGGGCGGGATCATGTCCCTCATGCAGTCTGGGGCGGGATCATGTCCCTCATGCAGGCTGGGGTGGGATCATGTCCCTCATGCAGTCTGGGGTGGGATCATGTCCCTCATGCAGGCTGGGGCGGGATCATGTCCCTCATGCAGGCTGGGGCGGGATCATGTCCCTCATGCTGTATCATGCATCCCTCACATTTTACACACTGCACCTTTAAGAATCCGCTGCTTTCCTTGCAGACAACAAGTGACGTCAACCAGTTTGTAAACAGACGATAACATCTTAAGACATTTTGAACAGCAAACCCAGAAACCAGTACAGATTTCTAAAGGGTGTCTTCTAAATATAGATCTATGTTTCCAGACCAGAAGTCAAGACCAGCAGGTTTGTAACGTCATTAAAATCAAAATCATCCTCCTGCAGGAAGTTTTAAGAAAGTGCATCTTTAATAAGCAGGAACCGATCAAACACTCAAAACGGTTCTTTGTCGTCGGGCAGAAACGTTTACAGAAGAGTTCTCACATCGACAAGGAGCTTTATTCATCAAAACAACATCAGACCAAGGATTAGGGGTGTGGTCACATGTCATGTGACGTCTTCAACAACATCTGCGTTGGTTGAAAATACGATGATTGGCAGTTAACCGTCAGTACTGAGGCGGGGTGCGTTAAATATGGCTTACTTATCATGTTGTGTGGAACCGCTTCCTGCTCCCCTCAGTGAGAACTTTGATTTCAGTCGCACCTTATTTTTTCACGTTAAAAGAGTGTAACAGTTAAAAGTGTGGAGGTTCATGCTCTTCTGTGGAGCCCAGCGAATAATGAGGCTCCAGCTTCTGTAACTCTGACATCACTTCCTGCAGACACACTGACCACTGAGGAGGTCCTCCCAAAGTCATGCATCCATGAAAGGAACACTTTTTCATGCTCCTCAACCCTCTCAGGATCTGGGGGCTTCTGGAGCCGAATGCAGGAGCTGTCTGAGGGGTTCTTTTTGAAATACAATTTACTTGAGTTGTTCAGGTGGACACTGCATCGCCGTGAAGCTCCAGAACCATCTGGTGGACTAAAGAAATGGACTGGATTTTTCCACAGAGCAGATAATAACCAAAGTCTTATTATTGGGTGAACTGCTCCTTTAAGGACAGGTGGATTCCCTCTTTCCTCTGGTAGTTTGACTCTGTAGTGGATCACAGCGACACCAGAGGGTCTCCAGGTTTGCATATTTCTTCTGTCATCAGCCAGATGGCAGAACCAGGCGTCTCTCAATGGCACAAAGAAAATCCTGCAACATGTTGGTCCTGCAGAACCGAATGTTTTTAAGAACGGTTCTGCTGACCAGATAAATCCCTTCTGAAAAGTGTGTCAATCCGACCTCGTGTCCTGGTTTCGCACGCCCCCTGTGATCTGGCTCCTCCTGCCAAAGTTCCCAAGCGGTGACTTGTGAGGACAGACTATTCTGGGATGTGGGAAATACTGAATTTGTACACTTTAAAAAATGCTTGATTGACGCTGCCGGGTTTTGGGTCGGGTTGGGTTGACCTAATATTGGGTGGAAAATAGTGACCGAGTACAACGTGCGGGAGAGCCGACGCCGTAAACCTCTTAATGCTATTAAAAGTTCTTTATCCGTTACTTTGAACTGATGAACTGTAAATTTTCAGCTTGTTTTTTGTTTTTAACATAAACTTTAATCCATTTTATAATCCGAAGGCTTTACTAAAATGTCCTGTTTCACATTAAAGCAGCTCTGACGGCGTGTTTTGAACAGTTTAAAAATAAAACAACTTAGTTTGATTAATATTCTTCTATTTTTGTGACATAAAAGTTTCCGTTTTGATAACATCTATAGCAATGAAGGGAAATTGGAGATCCAAGTTGCAGCAGCTGAATCTAACATTACCGATCTCGGACACTAGGGGCAGCATTTAAAAAATAATAACTGAAATTTGCTCTATTTTCTGTCCCACATAATCTTCATTTAAGGAAAAATGGGTCCGAGTTGTTGTCGGTTAAATTCCCCCATTTTTATGAAGTGAAAGGAATTTACGGAAAAATATAATTCTGGTTGTTCCCCCGTTTTGATTATTTGAACTCAACAGAATTCTCCCCAGTTTTGGATAGGAAACAACCCAACGTGCTGGGCCGAAACCCAGAATAACCCCCAGGCCGGGTCGGACCTCTTCACAGCAGCACTGGTTATCGATCTAAGCCAAACGTGTTCATTTTGAACCCAGCAGTGTCGACAGAAACATTCCCTGCAGCGAGACCACGCTGCTGGTAGCGGCTCCATCGGTAGCGACTCTAGGGAGGCCATTAGGGGAGAACTTGAGCCCGAGGAACCTTTTTTCTGACAGCTGGGTGTGTTTCTGATGATGATGATGATGATGATGATGATGAAGTGTGAGCTATGAATAACCTCCTCAATAAGAGGAGAAGATCTCTGGACCCGGGTTAGACTTACTGGCAGCAACATTCCAGGCAAAGCCTGATTGGATTTCTTCCTCTGCGTTTTAAATCCACCCAAAGAGAGGCAGCCCCCACTGGGAGAGGGGTCTGCAGTGACAGAATCCTGGAGGGGTTCAGTGTCCTTTGGTGGTCTCAGAGGAGGGTCTTTAGGCTCAGTCCGGCTGTAATCCAAAGCAGAAGTAGGTCAAACCAGCTCATTCATATTCCTGCTCACGCCCTGAACGAAGGTGTTCCTTCACAGGGTCACCGTGACGACCCTCCTCCTGTCATGGCACGTCACATTCAATGTACGGGATGTCGCAGTAGCGGCGGTCCACCTCCACCCACTGCTGCACGGCCCGCACCACGATTTCCTCAGAGAGCCTCTGGGCGTATTCCAGCAGCGCCGGGGTGACCTGAGGGCAGCTCTCCAGAGAAGCCATGTCTGAGGGAACCAGGTAGGCTTTCTCGCCCCTCCACCCCTTAGATTTGCCCTCCACCCTCTCTGTGGAGTTTGCATTTGGAGCAGCGGGTTCACTCTTCTTGGATTTGACACACCCCATCCTCTGGGGGATGTAGCATTGATTGGGAGGGATGTGCAGCGGCAGGTAGATCTAAGACCGCTTCATTCGGAGCGGTTCCTCCTGTCATCCACTCTCAGCCATGTCCGACTCCTGTGACACCATCAGTGGGGCGACTTAGAGGGGACTCCAGCTAGGAGGCCTGGACCATCCCTGAGTCCTGCTGCCTTGCTTCATGGAAATCAGCCCTTCCTCATCTGCACAGAGAAAAGACACGGAGGGATTTCAGTCATTCTTTTCACACCTGTGGCAGCTTAAAATACACTAAATTATCTCTGGGAACCTTTTGCCACCATTTTACTGAAGGTTAAAAAACACAAAAACAGTAATGATTGAAGAAAAATTGTAAGTTTCAAGCATTATTTTGAGGATTTCTGTTCACTTAAACTGTTCTGCTCAAAGTTAAGCCTGGCCTAAGTCACATCCCCAAAATAAATGTCAAACATCTCCACCACTATCAGGTGTGTCTGCCTCACCTAGGTGATTCAGACAGGTAAGAGCTAAAAGTATTTATTTTCAGTTTCAGTGACTTTGTACCTGATACTATGTGTGAGTAATCTGTTACTGTGTGTGTGAGTAATCTGTTACTGTATGTGTGAGTAATCTGTTACTATGTGTGAGTAATCTGTTACTGTATGTGTGAGTAATCTGCTACTGTGTGTGAGTAATCTGTTACTATGTGTGAGTAATCTGTTACTGTATGTGTGAGTAATCTGCTACTGTGTGTGAGTAATCTGTTACTGTGTGTGAGTGATCTGTTACTATGTGTGAGTAATCTGTTACTATGTGTGAGTAATCTGTTACTATGTGTGAGTAATCTGTTACTGTGTGTGAGTGATCTGTTACTATGTGTGAGTAATCTGTTACTATGTGTGAGTAATCTGCTACTGTGTGTGAGTAATCTGTTACTATGTGGGAGTAATCTGCTACTATGTGTGAGTAATCTGTTACTATGTGTGAGTAATCTGCTACTGTGTGTGAGTAACCTGTTACTATGTGTGAGTAATCTGTTACTGTATGTGTGAGTAATCTGCTACTGTGTGTGAGTAATCTGTTACTATGTGTGAGTAATCTGCTACTGTGTGGGAGTAATCTGTTACCTTGTGTGAGTAATCTATTACTATGTGTGAGTAATCTGCTACTGTGTGTGAGTAATATGTTACTATGTGTGAAGAATCTGTTACCATGTGTGAGTAATTTGTTACTATGTGGGAGTAATCTATTACTATGTGTGAAGAATCTGTTACTTTGTGTGAGGAATCTGTTACCATGTGTGAGTAATCTGTTACTATGTGTGAGTAATCTATTACTATGTGTGAAGAATCTGTTTCTTTGTGTGAGGAATCTGTTACCATGTGTGAGTAATCTATTACTATGTGTGAAGAATCTGTTACTTTGTGTGAGGAATCTGTTACCATGTGTGAGTAATCTATTACTATGTGTGAGTAATCTGTTACTATTTGTGAGTAATCTGTTACTATGTGTGAATAATCTGTTACTATTTGTGAGTAATCTGTTACCATATGTGAGTAATCTATTACTATGTGTGAGTAATCTGTTACTATGTGTGAATAATCTGTTACTATGTGTGAATAATCTGTTACTATTTGTGAGTAATCTGTTACCATATGTGAGTAATCTATTACTATGTGTGAGTAATCAGTTTCTTGGGCTTAAACATTTATTTTTGGCATGGACAGGTAAGATAAAAATAAACAAAATGAAGTGAAGATATTTTTGTTTTTGGTCTTACAGGATAATTATTCTCAGGAGTCAGTTTAAGATATTTTCTCTCGTTTGGAACATTTGTGAACGGAAACATTTCCTTTTTCACATTAATTGAGAAATGATTTCTCAAATGATTTCTTTGGAGACGATCTAGTTTTAGAATGTATTGTCTAACATAAGGCCTTATTTTAAGACTCACTTTGTTTCCACACAAGTGCATTATAAATTAAATGTATTATTGTTATTATTATTAAAAGCCCTTGTTTTTATTCTGACCATCTTATTTTAAGATTTTTTTCACCTTCTTCAAAGAGTCTTGGCAAGATTTCTGTTGACAGAAATCTTTTCTGATTTTAAGTTAAAAAAAAAACTGTTTAATCTTAAATTCTCCTGCTTTTGAAAGCTGAGCTTTGCAGAATAAAGGCCAAAACCTAACCTCTGTCTCACTCTCCTCCTCCTCCTCTTCCTCAGTGTTTCATGACTCCATTCTCCTGCCTGTCTGCCACATGGATGTGGATCTCCAGCCTGATTGTAAAGCCCATCTGTTCTGCTCACAGCCTGATTCCTCCTGACAGCTTCTGCTCACAAACATGTGCTTCATTCAGAAAGCTGCACAACAATCAGGCCAGCAATGATTGATGAAGAGGAGGGTGAGGGAAAAAACAACATGAGGAGATCCAAACCTCCTCAGACATAATGTGGACCAAAGAGCACCGATCAGATGTCAGACTGGGATTAAACTCCTTCCTTTGAGCCTGAGTGGAGAAAGATCTCTGCTAAACTGGGACGAGATGAAAGTAGATGTTCTGTGATGCTGCAGAAATGTACATACTTTTCATAGAGTGTGAGAAAGATCACCATCATTCCTCCAGCAAATAATCCAGACACTGAATACAATCCAAGGTCGTTCAGGTAAACAATAATCCGGACCCCGCCTGATCCTCCTCCGCCCTGAAAGTCGCATCCGACGGGTCTGAACTTGAATAAAGAATTCAAATAATCTCCAACTCGCTGCAGCTCCCTGGTCTGGTCAATGCGCTCCAGAGGTCCGGATCACCTCTGAGGAGCAGGAACTAAAATCCCACGCCGCTGGACCAGACGGGCGTTCTTCACCGAGTGCATCTACTCTTCTGAGAGGAACCAGGAGGTCTGGACAGACTCCTCCGTTATTACCGAGCAGAGGCGGCGCGCAGGAGGAGAGAGAGTCCGGGAGCTGCGCCATGACGAGTCACTGCCATCTGGTGGTAGAATGGAGTTACTGCAGAATAACATCTTCATCATCATAAACAGGACCTGTTGTTCTGGAATGGACCACCCTTTTTTCAAAACTTAAGAAGAGGGTTGTGTGGGAAAATACATATTTACAGACGTTTTTGTCGAGATAAAGGGTCTTTTATGTGAAGATAGCAGAACGGCTGTTGCTTTTATCGATGCCCATCAGAGATCAGGAGTAAAAATGATCAACCTTTAATCAACATCGGGAATGCAATAAATGAAACTCTATAACGGCTCCCACTTTGACGTTCATCTGTCTAGTCATTTATGCGTAGCTGATTTAAAATAAAAATCCCAAAGTCCTCATCTCACAATATTCAAAAATGTAAAATAAATGAATAAATACCTGTCCAGAATCTGACCCTTTCTTCAGATCCTCCTTAAAATGTAACTAGTTCCTCGTCGTGACATGAACAACCTTCCCACTGAGTTTAATCCAAACCAAATCAGATAGTTTACGTATAATAGATGAAAATGTTCTAACCCCAAGGGGAAACCTGTTTATGACTCCGCCCCTTTAAGCAGATCCTCTAATCCTGCAAACAGACAAACAAAAGCAGAACCCTCTTGGTGAGCATCATTAAACAACAAATACTAATAAATAAAAGAGCCCAAAAAATGTATAGCAAGTATTTTTTTTCCACTTAAGTTTAGTGCGTATAGTCAATGTTCGTCACGTGTGACGTCATCACGTGTTTGTTTTTTAAAATTTATTTCTATCATCGTATTTTTTCTGGGTCAGAAACTTTCTCACTTGATTCCAAACAACACATCCTCTCAACAATTATCCAACCCGTTGGTTCCTCCGGGATGACTGGAGAATATTCACAATGATTGTTTTGTTACAGTAATAATATATATAGTCATGAAAATACACCTGATAGCTGTGGAGGAATTTGAAGGTTATTTCTGGGATGTCATTCTGCTGAACTTAAAATAACCAATGAGCTGAAGAGGTTCTGCTGAGGACCAGATCCCTGAGCGTGATGAAATCCCAGGACCTTCATGCATCGCTGGAAGAGAACCTCTGAAGAGGCGGCATGTTTTCTCTTTTCTGTTTTTGGATGGTTTATATTGATGCTTTACTGTTTCCGGTCGGTTTAGTTGTCCGAAGGTTATTTGTCAACATTTAAACATTATAAGACATGATAGGATAAGATAAAAGAAAGGATAAAAACTTTGATAATCCAAAGGGAAATTCTAGTTTTACAGCAGCACTCAAGAATGTCAAGTAACAAAATACACAATGGAGAAAAATGGAACCCGGAGATAAATATAAGTGAAGGAAGAATACTCTAATGGTGTACATGTAAAAAATAAAGACTATTCACGATGTCATAGATGTTGTGACGTCTCCACACGATGGCGCCATCCTGTCACGCGCCACAGGAGCCAGTCAGAATCTGTGACTGAGAGTTCTGCTTAGATTTAGTGATATTTGACTTTATCCCTGCAGAGGACGGATGTATTTCCGTTTTCTGTTCTTAAATAATCCAAAAGGAAGTTGGTCTTACAAGCCGACACTCTCCTCCACAGATTTAAGTCGAATAAGAGAAACTTTTGTTCATTTTCATCTCCATTCAGACACAGATGAATCCACACAACCTTCACTCAGAGACCTTCTATTAGAGATTCAACTTTTGCATATGCAGTTCAAAACAATGTCCAATAAACAATCCGTGATATCAGCAATAATAAACTTCATTTTTATGGCCCACTCAAAGTGGAGCAGAAACACAAAGAACACAGTAGGAACATTAAAACAGGAATATAACATCAAATAAACATGCCTATACGATCAAAGAATACCATGAAAAAATAATAATTATAATCTTGATAAATAATGGTGACATGAATTTTAAAAATGGGCTAAAATGATGTTTAATAATACATGAAACATCCAATCAAGTTATAAAAAAGTCAAACGTAGTGAAGACGTTCTCCAGAGAGTAACAGTTCAACCGTTAAATGCTGGAGTGAATAGAGTGAAATAGATTCAGGGACTTTTCTTCCCTGAGTAATACGTTTTTGTATTTTTTGACAAAAGCTCCTTTCCAAATTAAATATAATAATAGTCATTTTAAGGATATTCGGAATCATTTTTCATTCAACGACTTTAGAAGTTCTTCATAAACTAATTGAAACAGGTTTAAATTGTGTCACGTTACAGCAGAGGGGCACAATAACGCCGCCTGTCCGCTGCGCGCCGCTGCGCGCCGCCGCGCTCTTTGCGCATTCACCGTAGGAAAAGTAACTTTCTCCATGCGTGCACGCGCTCAGCACGCGCTCCCAGTCTCCGTCCCTGTATGGTTTGACAACATAAAAAACCTGTCATGTCAGTCGGTTAAAATCCATTGTTGCCTGTCCAGCCAATCATAGTTTTTGACGACACAAAAGAGGCTAAAGTTGGAGTATAAAAAGCTGCGCGCTAATAATGACGTCCATCCGAACCCGAACCCGGTCCAGCTCACACCGGAGGATCCTTTTAACACCAAACTCTCCCACCTGAAGAGACGATGCCTCTGTCTCAGATCGGGCTCTGTCTCAGCCTGCTCATTGCTTTGGGTCCAGTGGTTTGGAGTGACCAAGAATCGAACCAGCAACCCCCCTCCGCCACCAGCCCGGAGGACGCGGAACAGTGCCCGACCTGTGACGTCCGGCAGCAAATCAAAACCATGAGATTAAATGCCATCAAATCTCAGATTCTGAGCAAACTGCGGATGAAGGAGGCTCCAAACATCAGCCGGGACACCGTGAAGCAGCTCCTGCCCAAAGCGCCGCCGCTGCAGCAGCTTCTGGACCAGTACGACGTGCTGGGAGATGACAACCGGGACGTGGTTCTGGAGGAGGACGATGAACACGCAACCACGGAGACAATAATGATGATGGCCGGAGAACGTGAGTGTTTATTCACCTTATTGTTTGCGTGATGAAGAGAATACGCGCAGGCGTCTCCAAAACGGGGTTTTACGCACGGGGGATCCTTCAGCAGGCTTTATTCTGACAACAAGCAGCTTTACGTGGTTCTAATAATGGGAATATGGACTTGTCAACATTAGAGAGATTCGGTTATTGGTGAGTGCGTTATGGCAGAGTGTGTCCATTACGCACGCAGATTGGAAACTTCTTAAATTTAAAATTTAGAGACTAATCTTCGGGATTAAAATCTCATATCATCAATTTATCTTTAATAGTAAGCAATTTAACTGTGTTTTGATTTGTAGAATATGGATCTATCGACATTATAGGGATTACATTTGCATATTGTTTTGTGCTTTTCTGGCACAGTGTGTCCATTACGCACGCAGATTGCACGCCGCTATCCAGAGTTAAAATGTGATGTCATCACGGTATTTTTGTTTTTATATTTGAAACTCATTTCCTCTCTCTTTTCCTCTCTTCAGCCGAGTCCATAGTCCAGATGGACGGGGTACCGAAGTGCTGCTTTTTCTCTTTTACACAAAAGTTTCAACCCAGTCGTATCGTGCGCGCGCAGCTCTGGGTGCATCTGCGCCCGGCGGACGAGGAGACCACCGTGTTTCTGCAGATCTCCCGCCTGATGCCGGTCACAGACGGGAACAGACACATACGAATCCGCTCCCTGAAGATCGACGTGAAGGCCGGGTTCAGCTCTTGGCAAAGTATAGACGTCAAACAAGTCCTGAACGTGTGGCTGAGGCAACCGGAGACCAACTGGGGCATCGAGATTAACGCCTACGATTCCAGGGGGAGAGATTTGGCTGTGACCTCCATAAAAGCTGGCGAGGAAGGACTGGTGAGCTCAACATTTATTTCACACTGTAGTTTTTGATTGGGGACCAAAGTCCTGATCGATCACGTTTATAATCGAACAATCCTACGAGAAACTTAAGCTAGAGGTCCAGTTCTGAGGAGCCGTTGGTGCACCCGGCGCTGACATTTAAAGTTGTGGGTTCTAGTGTGCAGCCAGGCTTTGCAGAGTCAGCAGGTAAACATTCCTGCATTTCACTGCTGGAGGAGGGAGTCAAGATTTAAGACTTTTGAAAGCTGTTAATCAACACAGACTCCATGTGGGCGCACACCTGGGTCTGGACAAATGCCCAGGCCACAGTAACCTCAAATATTATTACTGGATTACATAAAAGTTCACCTGCCCCACATTCCTCACACTACTCTGTGTGACTGGGGAAATCAGAGTAATTGCCTGCTAACAAACGCTGCTACTATCGATGACAAACACTTACAGGACGGCTGCAGACGCCGAGCTCCGCCCACCGCCGGGCGATTTAACCCCTCTAAATCTCACTTTCCTCATATTCAGGTGGCACTTTAGAAAAAACCCGCCGACCCGAACGTCTCCAGATTGAGTATTCACACTGGTTCTGTCATTGCAGCAACCGTTCATGGAGGTGAAGATCTCAGAGAGCCCCCGGCGTCCCAGGAGAGACGTGGGCCTGGACTGTGACGAGAACTCTCCGGAGTCCCGCTGCTGCCGCTACCCGCTCACTGTGGACTTTGAAGACTTTGGCTGGGACTGGATTATCGCGCCAAAGCGCTACAAGGCCAACTATTGCTCTGGGGAGTGTGAGTACATGCACCTGGAGAAGTACCCACACACACACCTGGTGAACAAGGCCAACCCCAGAGGGACCGCGGGCCCCTGCTGTACCCCCACCAAGATGTCGCCCATCAACATGCTCTACTTTAACCAAGAGGAGCAGATCATCTACGGCAAGATCCCCTCCATGGTGGTGGATCGATGTGGATGCTTTTGAGTGGGGATGGAGACCCGGCGAGAGGGAGGAGAGGATGGAGGAGCTGCAGCTCCAGTTTCAGACTTTTTGACAAAACCAATCCACCAGTTCCAGCGCTTTTCCTGCAGCAACACGGTGCAATAAATCCAGAGTAGAGGCCAGACCTTCACAACCAGCGGCGCCCTTACCTGTGAAATGTAGAGACTTGAAGTTAGATGGATGCAGAACACACACACACACACACACACACACACACACACGCACGCACACACACGCACGCACTCACACGCACACACACACACACTCACACGCACACACACACGCACACACTCACGCACGTACACACACACTCACACTCACGCACGTACACACTCGCAGGCACACACACACTCACGCACACACACACACACGCACACACACACACGCACGCACACGCACGCACACACACTCACACACACACACACTCACACACATTGGACCTTGGGTGACAGATTATATCCTTTGTCTTCCCTACATCTGCTTTTGTCCATTTATCCAAACATGCCGACAGATACTATATATACTCACACCTACGCCGCCCACTCCACCCCCCATCACTCCACCCCCCTTCACTCCACCTGTAGCCAACATTACGAGCTGTTACACCTTTTCGCTTCAATATATGTTTGTGATAATCATCGTTCAAGGTATGTTTAAAGAGTGAAACCAGGAATCCTCATGGACTTTTTTTGAAAAGGAGACCCTTGGCTGTGATTTCTCCCGGCGGGTCACAGGGGTCCGTGCCGAGACGAGAAAAGGCTGCGTGGAAAAACTCCACTCTGCTATTCTTCTTTTCTTTTTTTTTTATAAATGCAATATTTATCTCATTTGGAAAAAACAAATTGGATCAAACTTGATGCTCTAATTTTGCATTTTGATCAGAACTTGTTTGCAGGTTGCGTCATGCTGGTTGGTCACTTATATAAGAATGTTCCACCAGGGTCGAGTAGCATACTTACACAACGAGAACAAGAACCGGACCGGACCGGACCGAGGAGCTCCTGCTCACTTTTAATCTCCACGATCCATCGAGACAGCCTGACCTGGCCGACACACTTGAATGATCCTGATTGTAAATCCACATTACTGGAGGGAAGGACTTGAACTGAAGGCCCGATGAATGCAGCCGACAAGAGAGAAATGTGTTGAAGACAGAGGGAACGGAGCGTGGAGATGTGTCATGATGAGATCGCGCCTCATCTCTGTCTGACAAACAACAGTTTGCACTATGGCACACCAATAGGAAGAATTGGTTGCTACAAAAGTTGTAAAATTCTGATTTTGATATGTTTGCTAATTTGTATTGTATACATATACTGTTGTTTCCGGCAGGAGTTGCCTTTCCGAACCACTGATGGTAAATAAATGTATAAAAAAACACCACCATTAAGCAAGAGAGCAGATGTAATGCAGCAACTCTTATACTTGTTCTCACAAATAAAGTTTCTAGCTTGTTTGTGGAGTTCTCTTTGTTTTTCATCCCACCGGGAGGCCTGTGCAGAAGTTTGATCCCCTTTATTCTGAAGCGGGATTGGCTACCATCCAAGTGAGAGGCGGGACCAAATGTTTGAGGGGTGTTTCTCAATGTGCATTGTTTTCTTTTGTATGACTGGGGGGTAAATAATCAATATAAAGAATGAAGGCTTTATATGTGATCTGTTCGGTCCCACTCAGCATCTTCAAAATGTGCTCAGTATAAGTCGCTTTGTTCAAACACCTCAGATAAATGAATGTAATGTACACAAGATATGAATGAATAAAAATTTAAACACGGGACTAATAAGAAGGTGTAACTAATTAATGCGTTGCAGAAGTGTGCATGTAGGCGGAGACTTCTAGGCCACCCCATTAAGAAAGTCTGGATACGGCCCTGTTTCCTACCATGTAGTCTGTTTTTCTATAAATCTGAGCTTTAACCAGCAGAACTTCCTCGTGATGCTGGAAACAGGAAACTTCCTCTTTATAGATACTGCATCCATTCACATGTTTTAAAAACACGTCCAAATCCACAGCTGCCAGTATTTTATACCAATGTTTCTCAAATGGAGGTTTGCGCTCGTCCAGGACTACGTGAGTTCTGCAGCCAGAATCGGAGCTCCCCCCCCCCCCTATTTTAAAAAAAAGTTCATGTAAAATTCCCCCAAAATAATTTTATTATTATAAGTTATATGAAAATGCAAATAAAAGTCAACTAAGCCACATTTTACATCCAGTATTCCTGTTTGAAATGCATTCCTGGTTGAACCGCAGCGGTGGAGCTGAAACCCGGAGGAAGAAGGACAGTGGAGAACAGAGAAGTTAACTCGCATTAATCATGACTGCAAACATTGAAATGCAGCGTGGATATCGACCTGCCGGTAAATACTCAGACAATGACGGTGCAGCGCTCGGTTGTTGGACTTTGTAAAGGCATTTTGTTCCTACTTTGGTATTTTGAGGATGAGGAGGAAACTTGGCCGTAACAAATACAGTTTGATGTTGGCAGCGTCGTAGAATGAGACAAAGAGGAGAGAGTTGTACTTGAAGACGAGGTTTGGTCTCATCACACTCCTGCATCAGCAGGATTTGACCTGAACAACAGTCAGACTGTTTCATAATGTATGGAAATAAGATTTCAGACAGATAGTGTTTCTACAACCAGAAGACAACACAGTTTATAAAATAACACATTAAAATACTTGTCCTACGTCAGGTAGTAAAATGAGTTCTAAACAAGCTGGATCTCCTTCAGTCGGTTCATCTGCACCAGACTGTTGGTCCCATTTAGTCCGAATCCGGGCCAAACCAGGATGTGGGTGGACGGATTCTGCTGAAGGAGATTGAGATAGTTGTAGAAAGAACAGGAGCACTTACATGTCGTCGCAGCCTCCCCTCTCCTATTGGATCATCTGAGTGGCTGTTAGGCTGGGGGGGCGGGCTTACCTGGTCAGAAGCCAACTGTGATCAATTAAGAGGGAGATGAAGAACAGGTGAACAGGTGTGATGGGTTGAAAAGGAGAACAGAGGAGGAGCAGGAGATGTTTTCCTGATGAAGGGACCCTCAAAGTTTATGCTGAAGTTATTTGTCTTCATGCTTTAATGTCCTCTTCGTGCTTTAATGTCCTCCTCGTGCTTTAATGGCCTCTTCGTGCTTTAATGTCCTCCTCGTGCTTTAATGTCCTCCTCGTGCTTTAATGTCCTCCTCGTGCTTTAATGTCCTCTGAATGTCCTTCTGGTGGAGTGACGACTAAACGGAACCGGATGCCGGAGAGCCGGCCGGAGGAGTGACATCGGATCAGCCGGTAAGTTCGTCTTTCCTTCAACCCAAACCTCTTCTCTACGTCCCCCGTCTCCCAGACCCTGAATGTCCCAGACGAGGGCCCGCAAGCCGGGACAAGTGACCAGAACCACACAGTACCGACACAAAGAGAAAAATATTCACAGTCTTGGACCGGTTCACCTTTATTCATGCTACTGGACTGTTGATGGCGCCGGAGAACCTGGAGAGAACCCACTCAAACAGGGGGAGAAGGTATATTCTAGCAGAGTCAGAACTTCACATTTGACATGGGAATCAAAAGAAATGGATCTCGAGTCATGAAGGTCTGCGTGACGTCGTGTGATCAGCTGATGATCCACATTGTTCCCATCACTCCTCGAGGCGCCGGTGCTGACCGACGACGGGAGCAGTCGGGTCATGCATATCTGCAAAATAACCTCATGGGTTCTGATCCGACCGCTTTCGATCCATATCCGGTCTTTTTGCGCACGTAGGAAATCGGTTCTGAAAAGAGGAGATTCTAGTGACTGGTGACCAAAACATCCTGCCGCCTCCACCCGACTACACCCGCACCATCTCCACAGCCCTGCTGCATCGCCGCCCGGCGCCTGCTTCTCTCCATTGGAGGCATGTTGAAATGATTTCGGTCTAATGAGAGGATGTGGACTCTGGTGGGCCCTGACAGCGTGACCCGTTCCACTGATGACCTCATTCAGGCTTGACTTCCGCCCAGTAGAGGGCGAGTTGGGCCCGGCCCCTGAGAGCCACTTCCTGTCCTGCTGAGATCTGGACAGCTGCCACGAAGATCGGCCGCAGAGAGCAGACCCGTGGATCCGCAGAACCTCCTTCCTTCTTCCCCTGGGGGAAGGGTTCTAGACTCTACGTCCCTGTTTGCTGGCTAACGGCAGAACTCTCCAGGAAAAGTAAATATGAGCTGGATTAATTACTGCAGATTTAAGGGCACAGGAGAGAATTCCTAATCTCCATCCTCGGTGTGTGTGCTGTTTCCATCTGCAGTCTGACACGTGCCTCAACTTCTCTAGCCCCGACAGTTTCCAGTCATTTACATTCACGCTCCTCACGACGCTCACAAGCCTTAAAAATCAACAACTGGACCATCGGTCCTCTGCAGATCTCGGGTTTAAACGTCAGTTGAAGTGGATCGCATCACTTTACATGAGGAATGGACTTCCACACTGTAAAAATCAAAGACGAGAGAATTGGGTCACTGTTCACGCAGTTATACTAAACATTTAACTCATTTCTGGAGCGATTTGAAGAATTTCCCAAAGCTGGAATGTGACTCTTCTTCGCTTTTGACATCTAATCATGCGCTGTTAAAAAAATAAAAATATAAATGTGGATGAACATAAAGAAATGTAACCTGAATTATATTATTTTTGATTGAAATTTTTTTCATTTCATTTTTTACAGTGTAATATTTGTCTCATGCTGCAGGAATAAAACGATGTCAGATTTGTGCACCAATAACGAACAAATATTTATTGACTTCATTTTAAGTGTTTTGAAGTGAAAACAGTGAAAAAAGGTTTGGGAGAGAGAGTTGAAGAAGTCTAATCATGTACTGTAAAAAGAAAATTGTTGACGAGATGAAAGAAACTATTAAATAAATAAATAAATAAATAAATGTATGTTTTTGAGTCTAAGCTATTCATTTAGGTGAAAGTACTTCATTTAATTGAGTTTTACCAGTTGAACTATTTCTTTGCATTCAAGCAACTATTCACTTTTTGCAGTGTACTCCACTAAATGTTGAACGTAAAAATGATACTTTTTTACTCCATTACAGTTGTCGGTACCAGTAACTGTTTCGTACACGTTTACACGGATCTCCATCCGGGTCGATGTGAAAGCCTGTTAGAAATTCTACGGGTTTAATGGATTATGGGCCTCTTAACCTGTTTTATCCAAGAATCACATCCCCCGAAATAATAATAATAATAATAATAATAATAATAATACTACATTTAACCTTCAAACATCTCCTGTTGGTTACAACTATGAGGAGTATCTTCATCATCTTTGTGTCTGTGGACAGGTAAGACCTTAAATCAGTGATTATCAGTGTCAGTAACTCTCTACCTGTAAATATTTGTGAGTAATCGGTTACCACGTGTGAGTAACATGTTACTATATGTGAGTAATCGGTTACCATGTGTGAGTAACATGTTACTATATGTGAGTAATCTGTTACAACGTGTCAGTAGTCTAACTATACGTGAGTAGTCCGTTACAACGTGCGAGTAATCTGTTACCACGTGTGAGTAACATGTTACTATATGTGAGTAATCTGTTACCACGTGTGAGTAGCATGTTACTATATGAGAGTAATCTGTTACGTGTCAGTAGTCTAACTATACGTGAGTAGTCCGTTACAACGTGAGAGTAATCTGTTACCACGTGTGAGTAATCTGTTACCACGTGTGAGTAACATGTTACTATATGTGAGTAATCTGTTACCACGTGTGAGTAATCTGTTACCACATGTGAGTAACATGTTACCACGTGTGAGTAATCGGTTACCACGTGTGAGTAGTCTGGTATTCCTTCAAATATTAATGCAGTAGTTATCAAAGTTCATGTTCTTCTACACAGTTTATGTTGAACAGAACCAGGACTACTCTCCATTTGGACCAGCTGGACAGACAATGGACCCACAATGTAACCATGAATGGTGTTTTGGCTGTAAAATACCACCTGTGTCCTCTAGAGGGGGCTACATGCTAACACTACAACCCTTGGCTTTGACATAAACAGGGTTTTATTCAAATCTTGAATTGTGCCCAGTAAGAAATATTTGCTTAAACTAGTTAGAGGCCTGATTCTGGGCCTTCGGGTGAAAACAGGTTTTAAGTAATGTTTAACATGACAAGTCTTTTAAACACATTACTTCTATGACCTGACAATTATCTAAAGTTAAAGTTAGCATAATGAATCCATCTGTCCATCCATCGATTTATCGGGTTTAATCCGGGTCTGGATTCAGACCACTGAACTTGCCAGCGCGGCACCCTGATTGTTCTTTAAACAATTAAATGCTTTTGAGAAAACTCCATATTTGTCTTAATAGCTGGAATATAAAAGCTGAAAGCGAGGTTGCTCTAATTTCTGACCAAAATATGAAAAAAAAATTTCTTTTTATTCATTTATGTCGAAGGTCCAATTATGTCATTTCATCCCTTCGCTTCCAACGAAGACAAATCATTTTCATCTTCTTCTCACAGGTTGTCCTGCAGGTAGAGGAAATCGGCTCATGTCCATTCAGATTCTCTTCATTTCTCTCCACAGGAATCCCGTCCAATAACGGGGTCTCCAGCTGCCTTGGAAAACTCCTACACCCCCGAACATCCTTCTTCCCGTTCCTCTCATTCTCACTTTCTCACCTGTCAGAGGTGGAATGTCGCTGGCGGACGGCGTCCTCCAGGGTCCGGACAGATGTGGCGACGCTTAGTTAGAACCTCTCCCTGCTGCTCATGTTCATAAAGCAGCCTGCAGCAATCAGTGGAGGAGAGCCGGGAACGAAACGATACACCGGGGCTCCATAAACAGCAGAGACTCCGAATAATCCGCATCCATTAAACTTCTTTTATTCCGCACATTTCTCCAGCTACTCTTCCTGTTTGTGATCTGAAGAAGCTGGAGCGTCTTCGCTGGGCTGCAAACTATACGCCCGAATGCAACCTCACTGTCAGCAGCGGTGAACGACGGATTCAGAGCCGTTACTAGAGGAAAAAGTAGGAATAGCATTCTGTGAAATACTCCACTACAGGTATAAGACCTGTCTTCAAATCGGTCGATGTCTGACCCGAGGGTTAAAAGACAGAAAAGGCTTTTCTCAAACTGGTATTCTGAAATCACTGGAGCGGTTCTGTCCTCAGAGGCATCATTTGTCTGCCTTATCCTCAGGTTTGCGTCAAATAAAGCTTAACTGCTAACGTGTTTCCACAGGAAGAAACATTTTAATGAACTCTGTGTCCTGTAAACTGTCCAGAGACTGGAGCAATAATGGCTTTCCACTCTGTTTCCAACATCCTTTAACAGCCACCATAGATATCCGAGGCCTCAAGATTTCCCCCCACATCTGGATGATTGAGGGGGATGCCCTGTCCTGGATGTGGTGCAGGGTCATGGACGAGGCGTTGGGAGAGAGAGAGGGATTTGCCACGTGCATCTAAAAAAACATCTGGACCCTGTAACAGATGTTTGACCCGTAGCATCTGGAGAAGAGTTTCTGCTCTGTGGCAAAGGTCCTGCTCCACAGCAGCAGGGTTCAGGAGCGATGACGGATCAAGTTGTCAAACCACCGAAGGGAGCATGTCAGCAACGCCGGACGAAATCCTGAGATAAAGCTAAACTATGTTTACAGAAATCATGTCCTGAATGTATTCGACAGTAACCCTACGGACACAATCGCACATCCACCTGTTCCCAGGTGTTGTTGGCACCAACCACTCAATCGGAGCGTTGTCGGCAGGATCGCCTGGATGCCGTGAGATTAAAGATGGATTATACATGTGTTCACTATTACTTCCACGAGTTCTCATCCATCTAGATGTATCTGGCGTCACAGTTAAGGAGATATCATCGGTACAATCTACTTCAAATCCACATCATATAATGAAAAAACTATGAAAGCGGCGTTTCACACACGGTAACGATAACATTTATTAACATCTTATCTCCGGTGTTGTTTATCCACACCAAACTCACACTGGCAGTCCTTCCGCTTCTTTCAGCGGAAATTGAGGTCACCCTTCCAATTTGACACATATGAAGGACCTACAGTATATGGAAGTTCAGCTCCACGGTTGTTTGATGCGTAGCACTGTTGCTAACGCAGAAGGCTCTGGGTTTGAATCCATCTGGGGTCTCCCCGTCTTTACTTGGGTTCCTTCCAGACGCTGAGTTTTCCGCCCAACAGTCCAAAAACATGTAATATCGGTGAATTGGTGGGTCTAAATTTTCAGTGATGCAGAATCGTTCCTACAATGAACTGTTCATGGGAAGACATTTGTATTCCCATTTTGGGTGCATTGTCTGTCCAGCTGTGAGTAACAGATTACTCACACATAGTAACAGATAACCAACACAATGTAAAAGTGTACTCACACACAGTAACAGATTACTCACACATAGTAACAGATAACCAACACACAGTAACAGATAACCAACACAACGTAAAAGTGTACTCACACACAGTAACAGATTACTCACACATAGTAACAGATAACCAACACACAGTAACAGATAACCAACACAACGTAAAAGTGTACTCACACAAAGTAAGAGATTACTCACACATAGTAACAGTCTACTCACACACAGTAAAAGATAACCAAGACACAGTAACAGATAACCAACACAATGTGACAGATAACCAACACAACGCAAAAGTGTACTCACACACAGTAAGAGATTACTCACACATAGTAACAGTCTACTCACACACAGTAACCGATAACCAAGACACAGTAACCGATAACCAAGACACAGTAACAGATAACCAACACAACGTAAAAGTGTACTCACACACAGTAAGAGATTACTCACACATAGTAACAGTCTACTCACACACAGTAAGAGATTACTCACACATAGTAACAGATAGCCAACAAACAGTAACAGATTACTCACACATAGTAACAGATAGTCAACAAACAGTAACAGATTACTCACACATAGTAACAGATAGCCAACAAACAGTAACAGATTACTCACACATAGTAACAGATAGCCAACAAACAGTAACAGATTACTCACACATAGTAACAGTCTACTCACACACAGTAACAGATAACCAACACACAGTAACAGATAACCAACACAACGTAAAAGTGTACTCACACAGTAACAGATTACTCACACATAGTAACAGTCTACTCACACACAGTAACAGATTACTCACACATAGTAACAGATTACTCACACATTGTATCAGATTACTCACACATAGTAACAGATTACTCACGCATAGTTACAGACTACTCACAAATAGAAATAGATATCTCACATAGTTACAGATTACTCACACACAGTAACAGATTCAATATAACTGACATTGTAAATGAGTCATTTTAGGTCTTACCTGTCCACAGACAACAAGGTGATGCAGATACACCTGATAGTTGTGGAATGTAGATGTTTGATGTTTATTTTGTGGTTGTAGTTCTGGAGAGGCTTGAATTAAGATAACCAATAGGTGGATGGAGTCTTTAAAAAAAAACTATAATTTAGCCCAGCTCAAATTTGAAAGGAAATTGGTTAAAAAATTGTTTTATGTGACAACTTCTAGAATCCGTCTGACACCAGATAAATTAAAGGGGGTAATTTCCATCCAATGACCGTCTCATGAGGGAATGATGTTTGCTGTAATCACTTAAACAAGCAGCAGAGGACCATCAGCTCAGGCCAGATTGTCAGGTGGTTTGTGGAAATCCCTCTCGGGTCTACGGAATGCAATGAAAAGCAATAAAATCAGCCAGTATCGGACGCGATAAGGGCCGGATGGCCAGCTGCTGAACGCTGCCTGTCTTCACTTCTTGAGTGATTTATCCTTTCCGTCTGCACGCCGCTTGCTTTTTCACTTAGACATGAGGAATCACTATTCCTACCCCAAAGCTGACAGTCACCTCTGGGAAGCCATCACATGATTGATGACTTTCTAAACACTACTGGAAGTTTGGCAACGAGACAAATTTGGTGTTCATTCCAGACATGTTTACAGAATTCCCTCAATGTCCAGCGTTTGTTTGTGAGGAGGGGTTAAGTGACGAGCAAAAAATGTGGCCCTAAGCCATCCGAGGGCCAAGGCAGTTACGCGCTGCCTCTCTGGAGACGAAGCGTTGACAGTGATGAAGAATAGATGTTCCTCCAAGGAGAGTGAGGGAGGGCAGATTATGGAAACCTCCTGTCCCCCGATGATGTGCCTATGCTCTTAACACAGACGGATGTAGAGGAGGATCAGGTATGTGTCAGGAGGCCTGGGCGTCTCAGAAATAACGTCTATGGTACATTTTTACAGATTAATATACTCACTTAATTTTACAAGAACTTCAGTTTCCAGAACTGAGGACTTTCCACACCGTAAAACAAAATACTGGCAGCAGTGGTTACAGAGGTATGGAAGCCTAGAGCCAAAATGGTGGCAATTATTTGTTTATTGCTGGTTGTTTTCTGTGAATTTTTCATGTGGATGGAGGTCAAGAGTCTGGCGGCTGCATGCGGAGGATCCATCTGTAGAAACTGATAAAAGCTGAGAATGTCAGATCAGTTTATCTCCATCTGACATTTTTGACTGTTAACGTCATAATTAATCAGATGAGAGAGGAAGGCCGTCTCCATGGTTACCGAACGTCACGCCACAATCACAAATTATCCCCCAGAGAAACTGTTGTTTTTTAAGGATAATGACATAATTAAGCTGCTTTCAGGGAGACGGTTCACATGATGTTCAGTCCTGTTCTATGTTGGTGCTGGTTTCTGACATGAAGGCTCACCTGGTTACACCAGACAGGTGCTGTTGTTATGGGTTTGTTAATCTCCTGGATGGGACTGTGGTTGCTCACAGGGAACTCCTAAAGTCCTTCCAGATCTAGTATTTTATTTAGATCTGTCATTCCATCTCCAGATAACAGCATTAAATAATTGCTTCCATGTGCAGCTGATGCTGAAATTCCTGGAAAGCAGATATTCCTGGAGGTGGACTATCGCTGTGGGGAATTTTCTGCATCCTCTCTCCTGCTGACCTCTTCTCTGCAGCTACCTAAAAATAAGTTGAAGCCCGTCTTGGAATCTAACTCGGAGAATCGCTGTGGGAATTGCTGACAAGTGATTAAAAAATTAAAGGGAGCGGACCTGATGGGCCCGTTGTGGATCTCCCTGACCCATGAAATTGAATGTAGTGTGGCTGTAAATTCTCCAGCAGTTGAGAACCCGTGGCTTTTTAACACCCATCACATTAGTGTGCGCCTGAAGCTCATTAAAACGAGGAAAGCGGCTCTTCTGTGGTCGTCAGAAAAGTGCGGAGTCACAGCGAGGCTCCGCCACCAATTACCAGCCCGAAAACAGAAACGTATATGCAACACGGGTTTTATGGTTGGTCCCATATGGGTCGAGGTGTGGTTAACGGGTCTAAGACGCTTAATCACATCCTTCTGTGAAGTTTGGCGTCGATGGGGAGTGTTGAGGTTTAGCGACATATTAGTCTGCATCGGGTTCTTTAAGTCTTGTTTTATTTCTTGTGTGTGATCACCCATGTTTCTGTGCCTGCCTTGTAACTTTGTTTGGATCCGGGACCACGGGGGAACTCTGTGTATAGAGTTAGAGTCCGATGCAGGTATGGATCCAGATTCTGGATCACTTCCTTCAACAATGCAAATAGGTTTTTTTTCTTCTTCACTGTAACGGAAAATAACTCGAAAAAGTTTGAAATGAACTATTTTCAACATGGAGTGGATCTCGGGGTCCAGTCGAAGCGAGGAGAGGGTCCGGTTTGGGGAGGTTAGAATCTCTGCTGTTTGCAGATGATGTGGTTCTGTTGGCGCCATCAAGCCCTAATCTCCAGCAGCACTGGAGCAGTTTGGGAATGAGAAGCTCCACATCTGAGGTCATGGTTCTTGGAAACCAGTGGACTTTCTCCTTCAGGTTGGGGGTTGAGTTGCTGCCGCAGTCAAAGGAGTCTAAGTCTGGAGTGATTTGAAAATTGACGGTGGGATGTTCAGGAGGTTTAGTGCAGCCTCAGCAGCGATGATGGTGCTGTGTCGGTCCGTTGTGGTGAGGAGAGAGCAGAGTCCGAAGGAAAGCTTTCAATCTACCGGTCCATCACCTCTGGGTGGAGACCCAAAGAATAAGGTCAAAGATACAACCGGCTAGAATGAGCGTCCTTCATAAAGGGGGGCTGGACTCAGGCTTAGAGATGAGGAGAGGAACTCAGATATCTGGTTATCTCCCAGGATGAGCAGGACAGTGTTGCTGGGAAGAGGGATGTCTGGAATACCCTTGTTGGCCTGCTGCCACCGTGAAACAACCCGGATAAAAGAAATCTTTTTTTTCTTTTAATCATGAAATCATCTTATCATCTTCTGTCGGCTCCTCCCTTCAGGGGTCGCCACAGCGGATCACTTTGTTCCGCATGTTGATTCGCCGCAGGTTTAACGCCGGATGCCTTTCCTGATGCAACCCTGTGTATTTATCCGGCACCAGAAATACAGTGGCTGGTGACCCGGATGTGGCTGGATTAATGAAGGTATCTTCTAAAGTAGGAGAATCCTCTGAACCCCTGAAGAAACACTTCATGTCACCGTTTATCCCAAAGACTGGATCAGCTCATGAGAAGTGTTGAAGTATAACGCAGCATAAAATGGAAATACTTGCTTTGGTGCTTCAGCTGGACGGAACCACTTTGGTCACCTGAGCATCAAAGAAGGATTTTTCTTGAAAAGTAAGTTTGAGGTGTTGTCAGTAATAATGTTGTAAAGCTTGAGATGTAACGTCTGTGAAAAGCAGGGATGTTCTATGGTTGATTCTCCTATTAATGCATTCCCAGAGGGATATAAAAATCCCTCCGTGCTTCTATGTTCACATCTCCAAACAGAAACAGGTGTCGCTGGACGTGGCACTCTGTGCCGCTATTTCTCATAACAGTTCCAAAATTAGAGTGGGAAAGGGCTTAAATATAGTTCATGTCAGATTATTTTGGATTTGATGACTCTGTTAAAGAGCACTTTTACCTCTTACACTGTTGGAGTGGTGTAAAGTTGCCCTTGCTGCTGAACACAACCTGAGGAGCAGTAGCTCTGCACATTAGGGCAGTAACAGGAGAGCGGATAACGATCTAGATGACGTTAAATGTAAAAGGAGAATTCGTGTGGCCAGGTTTGGGCATTGGACATTCTGCATCCGTTCCAGAACTCTTTTCCTTTTCCCCATTCTTCGTCTTGGCTGGGACCGACCGCGAGTTAATGCTTCGATTTGTACGACGAGAACCTCAAAAAGTGGCAAACAGGTGGTTTAGAGGACAGCTGGCAGAATGAACCGTTGCTGACCTTTTAAAAGTGTGGTCACGTGGTGAGAGGACGATCGGCTAATCCTCCCCAATCACTCTGAGACGCCCCATGGGTGCCACAGGCTGCACGTAGAGTAGATTCTGCTGCCGCGAGCATTTCTGGCCCCACGCGAGCGACGAGCACTTGTGCCTCGGATTCAATCGGGAGTCCATACAGGAGTGAGGAGGAAAGAGCTGATGGTGAAAGGACGGACAGGGGGGGTCCAGGGGGGCATTTATCCCCTTCCCAGAGGCACTTAGCAGAGTTTTGGCCCTGCAGCAATGTCGAAGCCATCTGTGGGTTCTCTCAGCAGAGGCCACGTAAAACAAGACGTGCTGCGGTTTGACCTTTCACAGTCCCAACTATAATATTATCATAAGATGGACGATCAGGTTGCACGTCTCCCTGCGGGGGGATTCAGTGTCCATATGAAAAGGCGATGAGTGAAAACCTCATGGGGGTTTACGTGTACCCTTATTCTAGTGTTTCTGTAATGTCACGGCTGAATTTTCTCCAATTGAATCCCTGGTTGGAGTCCCGGCGCCTCCACTAACATCAGGCCCAGCCGTGTCACAGGAGGGATTTTATGGGATTTTTGAAAAATAAAAAAAATCGCACTTTTGGACGTCAGCCAGTCATTTGTTTTGTTAGTCACAGAGCAAAAAATCTCAGCTGGGTCTCGCTCTCAGGCGGCAGCGACTCCACAAGTGCAGCAATGCAGGAAGTGGCACCGCTTCAGCTCGAAGCGGCGTCCGCGCCGAGGCCCTGCTGAAAGTTTACGGTTGAAATTACAGCGCGAATCTCCGAAGCATTTAATGCATGCGGGGATAATAGACGAGGATCTGTCGATGCTAAAGGCCGAGCAGCTGGCACTATGTGAAGAAAAAGACTTATGGCTTGTAGCTGGCGCTGGGCTCATCTCAGCGCCCGCTTCCAATGGCGCTTCAAGGAGGAACAGGAGGAGTGCGATCCTTCTGGAGAGAGATTCGTTTGCAGGTGGAAGACCATCGCTATTAATCTGAGAGAATTCAAACCATGCAGAAAATGGATTTATTAAAGCAGAGAGTGACTGCGGTTAAAAGGGAGTTCATTCTGACAGGATCAAGTCTTCTTTGTGGGTTTGTTTGCTCGCAGGAAATCTGCTGAAGAAGAAGAAGAAGGCAGGAAGAGAGATCCCTTTAAATCATGAGATGGATCCTTCATTTGGATATTACATTTTCGTCAGTCGTAGTATAAATGTTCTTGTTAAATGTTGTTCCTGTGTTTATTTTTGTTCTTTCTGTTTTTTGTCCGACACACTTTTGATAGAAGAAACAAGGAGGGGCCAAAGACTCACTGGAGATATTTTTATACATTTTATCCCAAAAAATAACAATTGAAGTTTGATGAAATGAGCGACTGAAGCCAAACATAGAAGTTTATTTTGTATAAATAGTTTGTGACACCTTTGATCAGAGAGGAAACTGTTCTTTAACCCCGTAAAGACATCGTGGATGTTGCACCGTTGAGTCCTTACTTTTTCTGCTGAACGCGGCACAAACATTTCGATGACGTACCTCGCAAGATGAGCCGCGCGCCGCTAAGCGTAGATTAGCGCTGCGTGTGGCGTGAAAGCGCCGCTACAGGTCCAAAGGCTTCAGCAGAGCCTCCGCCTGCCGCTCTGTAGACGGGACGTCAGATAAGTGGTGGAGAAACGGTCGTCCGTGGATGCAGCTCCGGCTGCTCTCACTTAGCTGCTCCTCCATCCTCCGCAGCGTTTCCTCCACATCCTCCCTGGAGACGTTAGTGGGCAGCTGACGAGCAAGTCGGACGGCTTCACCCTGAGAGGGAAGAAGAAGTCGCAATTCAGATCTCAAACATTCAATTCAAGGGGACATTTCTAACTTTCACTTTATATCTAGACACAATATAAATATTGTTTTTATGTTGTTGGCTGTTATAATGTCTTCTTCTTTTTCTTTTGGCAGCTCCCTGGGGTCGCCACAGCGGATCAGCTGTTTCCACCCATAGGGGGGACCCTGCTGGCTAACTGCACCAGTACCTATTTCTTAACCCGGGCCCCGATGGATCCGGTTTGGCATAGGTTTTTACGCCTGATCCTGACACAAACCCCGCCATTTATCCGGGCGTGGGATCGGCACTAGCTGCACGCCGGCTTGTGACCCGTGTGTGGCGGACCCTGGCAGCTATAATGTGATTGGCATATGTTTAGGACAGATTGTGTGTTTTTGGGGGTGATTTTGTCATTTGATCATAAATCCTTCAACATGTCGTAGGTTAAACAATAATTCTTCTTCTTAGAATGTTCAGGACAAAAACGTTAAAACCCATTACTACTGAAGATTTTTAATCATGCTGACATTGGGGAAAAGAAAACGTCCATTCTGTCAGACTTTATTCTGGAACCTTGTCATCAAACTTGCTGTTTTTTCTCTTTCTATCTGAAGATGCCATTTTTCAGAGTTTGGCACGACGGGAAAACAAAAACCTACAAATCAATTATTCAGAGGTTTGATCAGAACTGATGTTTGCTGAAGTCCTGAAAGTGTAAAATAATATGAATATACCAGATTTTATGGCAGTTTCAGGAAGGGGACAACTTAATCACACACACTTTTATAAATCAAATAAAATCCACTTAGCATTCAATATATGGAAAATACTTTTTTTTAAATATATTTTAGTTTAACTGGCATCACGTAAAAAATATAAAAGTGGTGATTACAGGGTTAAAAGAAATCCTGAAATAAGTCAATATCTGGACTGATGTTAGTTAAAAACTAGAATAATTTCAATATAAAGTCAGTTTTACAATATTATGTCCTCAAAGAAACACAGACAAATACGAAGAAAAATAATTCATATTCTCCGTCTGGAGCGTCTCTCACTTGCAGGTAGTTTGTGACTTTAAGCGGCCGACACTCCCTCACGGTTTTGGCCTTCCTGTGAAGAACAGCGGCCAGGATCTCCCTCAGGTCCTCCACGCCGAGGAAAGGCACGTAGTCCGCCACGGCTGTCACTTCCAGATGTCTCTCGCCTGACGGGAGGCCTGGCCAAAAGCAGCAGAAAACAAGGATTAATATACTCCAGACGCAACTCCTATCTCCAGGAAAGAATAATAAATAAATATTGTGGTTTACGGCTGGACTCCTGACCAAGTCAAACAAGCCGGGGGCCAAATGGAGTGTTAAATGACTAATAGAAGCCACAGCAGACTGGAAGGAAGTTGTCTTGTGGAGTGGAAGAACGATAGCTCCTCATTTCATGAGGAACTGCTGCGTGTCTCACACGGCTTGGGTTTCTGATGCACGGCGTTGCCTGCAGGATGAAAACACAAGCAGGAGAAGCGCAGCAGCATATTGACTTCAACTCCACGTAGTCTATATGATAATCAGGCAGACGAACGCCCGCAGCAGCGGAGGAGCTCGGAGCGAGAGCGTCCGCCGCCACTCTCAGACCCACGCCCGCCCGCCCGCCGCGGCTGGCAGTGCCACATGAAAATTCCTCAAATTCCTTAAAGTGCAGCCGTTCTCATCACCTGCACGCCGGGGACCGACCCACTGTGAGAGCACTCTGTCGTGCAGCGAGACAGTGTCAGCCGAGGTGAAACCGTTCCGCAAGAAAAACAAGCGTTACTCACAGGACACTTTGACCCCGCCGCACGCCGGCGAGGAAGTATGTCGCAATTAATATGTAGAAGAAGGTGAAAACAAGTTGAACCATGAGATTATTGTTATGCTGCGTTCACGGCCTTCATTACTGAACACACGGTTGGACTTATTCTTCATTCTCTTCATCAGTCAGTTTAACTTTACCGTCAATATTACAAGAACAGAAAAATACTGAAGTTGTTTTTTTGTTAATGTCCTTAAAAATGACATTAAATCAAGGAGCAGGAAGACACTAGATAAATAGAACCTTTAAACAGCATGATGCAAAGTTAGAGAAATGTTTGCTTTCTGGTTGAGTGTGTTGCAGAATTCAATCAGCCATAACATTAAAACATTCTCCCAAATATTATCTTTGCCCACAAAACCAGCCCTGTGGTGTTACTGTGTGTTCGGACTAGTTTCTATCAGAACCAGCATGAGCCTTTTCAGGAGTTCTTGCTGCAGTAACTCTTCTGAGAGATCAGACAACATCAATCAGCCTTTGGCGCCCATGCCAGGTTCACAAGTTGTCCTTTCTTGGACCACTTTGGTAGGTTCTAGCCATCGCTGACCAGGAACATCCAACAAGACCCACAGTTCTGGAGATGTTCTGACCCAGGTGGTTAGGCATCATGTTTTGGGCATTCCAAGCTGCTAAAAGCCTTACGCTTGAGCCGCCTCCAACTCATCAGTTTCAGGACTAATGTTGAACTACCACCAAATGTATCCCACCCACTGACCGGTAACCATGGTAACCAGATATTATTCCATCACCTGTCAGCAGTTATAATGTTATGGCTGATCAACAGATATTTGCAGAGAGGGGGCTCATGCAGTTCACCATGTTGCATCAGATTACATATAATGGTCTTAAGAATATCTGGTCTCAAAAGTAAAAAGTGAAACCATGAAAACCAGAAGCTGCAACAAGAACCACCAAACCATCAGTACAGCACACATCCATATATGAGGCTAATTCTTAACCTGTTTTATATTGTATTTTCCTCAACATGTTCTTTTGAACAGTAGAAAGTAAAAAAAAACTAAAAACTTTTAAAACCTTAGGATCCATCTGAAGTTCAGGTTCAGGAGAACTAGAACTTCAGACTGGACACCCTGTATTAAAAATCTGAACTTTGTTCTGGAGGGGAGAGATTCTGCAAATATCCTAGAGTCCTATCAGGGCCATGAATGATTTAGTTCTGCGTGATGTCGGAGCTGGAAGACCCTTTTCTTCTTTTTGAAACTCTCAGATATTTAATTTACAGTGTACCTGGCATGAGATGGATTTTAAACCCATTAGCCACCAGCCTGGGATCAGAGAAGAAGACTCGTCCGTTTAGCTCAGGGCTTCGTCTCTCCATGCTGCACAGAGTCTCTGTATATTCAGCTCCTCCAAGGCTCCTATGGAGGAGAGACACGCCGACGTCAGACACAGCCTCCTTATACGTGTGCAGAGATGAGTCTCTACAAGCTGAGAGGATTGTGGTGAGGGTCAGTGATACGTTACCCATCTGTTAGGCGTATAGGGTCCTGCAGACCCTCTGCTGGGAGTATATTATTCTCTAGAAGTCTCTTAAACAGCAAGGCCTCCTCCACTCGAAACGGGTTTAACAACATGAGCCTCTGACCACATAAAATGACCCAGGCGCTCTGAGAGGCCAGCCGGTTTACGAGACGGAGGCCCCGTGGCACCGCGCTGCTCTGGGATGAAAGGCGCTGGAGCTGCCGCCGAAGGGAAGGCACGCTGCAGGGGAGGGGCTGCCAGGGTTTAGGTGCGGCGGCGCTGCTGTTCTTCTTCTGGGGCCGTGCAGAGAAGAGCTCGTCCAGCAGTTTCTGGTTGGACAGCGGGGCCTTGCGTTTCTGGCCCCGTGGGGTGTTGGTGCCCGGCTCTCTGGGGGCTTCAGCAGAGACCGACTTGGTCCTGAGGTCGTGGTTTTCCAGGTGTTTTTTCGCCTTATCCTCATACCTGCAGAGAAAAACCAAGTCTTAACAACAGCAATGAACCATCCCAGCATGCACTGGTGTGAAGTTCAGTTTGGTTCGCTCCTCACTGAGGGCACTAATCACTCATTCACTCTGTCACCTTTTATTAGGGTCTAAGGGGGGAAGACAACCGTTCACATCTACGCACGATTTAGATTCACCAATTCATTTATGTTCATGTTTTCGGCCTGTGGGAGGAACTCCGAGAACCTGGAGACAAATCCCAACACAGAAGGGCCTCAGGTTCCCAGGTGGATTTGAGCCCAGAACTGTAGCAGACCAGCAGCCGGATAACGCCTTTAAAATGTAGCTAAATTCATGACCACATATAGAAGTGATCCGTAAAAATACAAAATTTTATCACAAAAAAGTAACAAAGTGGGGAAAGAAAAAACCATGGCTTGCCACGGCCTTTTCCTTTAACAGACTACAAGTTACAAGGTCTTCAGGCTTTTTTCCCAACGATTCCCTCCCCTACTAAGTGATCAGACCATACGACCATAACTCAGTCTGGATGCTTCTTTTTCTTTTTTACATATTTGAGCCTGAATAATGAGATGACTGTTTTTTGTTTGCCTACGGTCAGTCCGCCAATGTTTTCTAAGACTAATACTGAATTTTCCAGAGTTCATCTTTAATATTTAGAAAAAGTATTGAAGTGGTTTTAACACAATTTGAATTTCTATATTTCAACTTGTATTCAAAATCTGCTCTTCAATCTAATTAGCCATTGAAAAACCCGGAGTGGATTTCTGACGGACTGGACTCACAGGGCAGGGCAGTGAGTATAAAATCAACTAAACAACAAATGATTATCTTTATTTCTGGACTAAACTGAACTTTGAAAGGTTTTGGAATTTATTTTGTAAAGCACTTTTGATTTAAGCGAGAACCCAAAGAGAAATTTTGTGTTGGATCTCTTGTCTGACGGAACTTTGACACTGTGGGATCTTTTTCTGTATGAAAATGTATAATTCATGTTAAAAACTCTATTTGTGCTTATAGTCGTAGGTTTTCTCGGGCATATTTTTTTTATTATAATTTATGTCATAGTGCAAAGTTTTATTTATATTAACACAAAACACTAAAAGAAAAACTTATGTTAAGTAATCTTATATGTCAGAGGAGAAACCTGCCAGGCCCCCCAAACAAAAAGTCATAAAAACATATTATACATACATAACATCTTCCAGTTTGTCCTGAAAGAGAACTTTAGGGCTGTACAGGACATGCAGGCAGTGCTCTCAGCAAAACATACTTGTTTTCCAAGTCAGGCTTCCATAGATCTTCACGTGTTAATAATTAGAGCCGACACTTCAGCACCTCATTCTTCAAACAACCTGCTTCGTAAACTCGTGTAAGTCCAGTTCCTAGAAGCGCGCTGCCATTTAACAGTGGTGTTGAAAGCAGCCAAGTCCTTTCCACGTCTTATTTCATGTTTGAGACAGCAGTACGGCCGGCGGGATTCTAAACAGATGTCTTTTTCCATACATGCTTCCATACCTTATATAAGGCCCCGAGAACTGCTGATACACATTTTCCAATGATGCAGTTACTCTAAATTGGAGCGCACTAATCTAACATGATTGGGTTGAAGAGGCTTCAGGGCAGCAAAATGACGGTACCACCAGATGCTCCTGGCTGGGTTATCATCTGGAGCTTCACATCTGACTAATGACTGAAGAATGTTTGATCTGTGCTTTGGACAGAAAGACATCGACCCAGAAAAGTTCAGTTAAGATCGGACATATCAATATATCCACTGACAGGTGAAGTCAGTACTGCACTGGTATCTCTTTATTAGTTCTGGATTATCTCTTTAATCCACGGCACCTTTCAGTGGCATGACCACCTGAAACGGCATGTTACCATGGAAACCAGTATTATCTTTACCCAATAAAAATAGCAAATATTGAAAATATTAAAAGCTCCCATCAACAGATCCATAATTGTTTTCATCAGGTTCTGTACCTGCAGTATATAAATCCATCAGTCAGAACATTATAACCACTGACAGATGAAGTCAGATCATTTATTCACCAGTAACCAGTACCAGGGTCAGTGGGTGGGTTATATTATCTGGTTACCATTCAGTAGGTGGGATATATTACCTGGTTACCTGTCAGAGGGTGAGTTATATTATCTGGTTACCATGGTTACCTGTCAGTAGGTGGGATATATTACCTGGTTACCAGGGTTACCTGTCAGTGGTTGGTTTATAATATCTGGTTACCATAGTTACCTGTCAGTGGGTGGGATATATTATCTGGTTACCATGGTTACCTGTCAGTAGGTGGGATATATTACCTGGTTACCTGTCAGTGGGTGAGTTATATTATCTGGTTACCATGGTTACCTGTCAGTGGGTGGGTTATATTACCTGGTTACCTGTCAGTGGGTGAGTTATATTATCTGGTTACCATGGTTACCTGTCAGTGGGTGGGTTATATTACCTGGTTACCTGTCAGTGGGTGAGTTATATTATCTGGTTACCATGGTTACCTGTCAGTGGGTGGGTTATATTACCTGGTTACCTGTCAGTGGGTGAGTTATATTATCTGGTTACCATGGTTACCCGTCATTTTGTCCAGAAGTTGATGTTGGAAGAAGGAAAAATGAAAACGCGTGAAGAAATGAGGAACTTGAACATGAACATGATTGTGATGTGTAGAGGACTGGGTCAGAACATCTCCAGAACTGCAGGATTTGTTGGGTCCTGGTCTGCAGTGGTTAGAACTTTTAAAGTGGACTAAGGAAGGGGACACCTCGGTGATTGATAGTGCGGGGCGTGAATGCCAGCCCGTGTCGTCTGATCCTACAGAAGAGGCACCGTAGCACAAAGTAAACGCTAGAAAAAATGCTGGCTCTGATATGAAGGTGTCAGAACACGTAGTGACGTCTATGCTGCCATGTAGACACAGACCGGTAAGTGCATCAGAACTTTGTTATCACGGAGGAGCATGATAGATAAACACAAAGGCTCCATTCTACCCCCACATGAATTTATTTTAAGCTGATTCTTCTTCATGATATACACATAAAAATATTTTTTTTTACAGAGGTTTTGCCCTCCGTTCTAATTTTGCACCTTTAATAGAGCGGCCCTACTGGAAGCATTTAGAGGCAACATTCCTGCTGGGACTTCTTCTAATGATAAAGCAGTAAATATATAAAGTATGAGTTGTTCTATCCGTCAGGGCCTCTTTGTCACTACGGATGAACTATTGTAGATATGAGAAACGAAGATATATTCAGTCGGTTTAATATTGGATAAATCTGAATCCACGAGTGGGAGACATGAGGAATGATGACATGATGGAATCCTTAGAGGACATTTCATCATTAGATACCTGTTGTGCTGCGGGAAAAGTCATCTATCCTATCCCTATATGTCTGGAAATTAGAAACACAGCTCATATCAACAAGATTTCCAGACTGGGCTGGTCCATGGCAGCTCAGACTTTCCGCCATCTCTCTGCCCTGCAAATTACAAGACATGGAAACGACTGCGTGGAAAGGTGAAGGTCTGGAAACTCACTTCTTACGATCTTCCTCCCTCAGATTTTTCCACCTCTCATGAACGGCGGCGCTGATATCCTGAAGGCTGGCTGAAGGTTTCTCCCTGAGTACCTCTGCTCTGGCCTCCTTCTCAAACAAGGCGGCGGGAGACAGCGGTACCTTCATGGCCCGGTTGCTGATCAGGTCGTAGGCGGTCAGTGCGGCACGCTTCTCCGTTATGGCGTTGGACATCTTCTTGTTCGGGCCGCTCTGATCCTCGACCTCATCTGGGTCACATTGATTGTTCTTGCAGGGTTGATGGATTTTGACGGGCTGCAGCGGCTCTCCTGATACAGGGTGGGTCAAGGCCGTCCCCCGGCTCCAGTCTTCTGCAGAAAACTGCTCCTTGCCTGCACCTGACCCCCCGCCGTCCTCTGGTTTCTCAGGAGACCGACTCCCTGAGCCTGTTTCTGGTGCCTGAGGGCAGTTTTGGGCATCACAGAGAGAAAGGCTGGACTCAAGCCCGGCTGGGATCTGGTTGACGATCCAGTCCTCTGCTATGGAGGACGAGGAGCTGCAGTTTGAATTCTGGTGGAGCAGTGAGACATCAGTGGTCAAAGTCGCGTGGACAGGGACGCCGTCGTCCCGCTCGACAGTAAGTTCATCATCCAGCTGTGATGCATCAGTCTGCAGAGGACTACACGGCGGGGTAGACTGGCGGAGCTGCTTCTCAGCTGGGGGGTCACCGCTGGGGCGATAGCCATACAGAGAAACAAGGAATGCCTCCAGTGCGGTCAGAACCGCCTCCTAAAAGTCAGATCGGCCACAGAAATCAAAACATTCTGCACAGAATCAGCAAGACGGGAAAGAAGGGTTTGATTGATGCCCAGAATAATAGACTACCTTGTCATGAAGAAGAACCTGGGTCTTGTCCGGTGTCAGATTGACGTCGACTGACGAGGGGGAAACTGTAACTTTCAGCATGAGGACGGGATAGCGGTTTCTGGCCGGGTCATCTGGGTACTGAGCAGCGTAGTGTTGTCGTAGTAACTGACCATCAGTCAGGAGGAGAGAGTTGGCATGTGGAAACAAAAGAGATGAAAGAATGTTCTTACATGTCAAATCATTGATCTCATAGAGGCATTTCACGTGTTGGATCCAGAATGAGTCTACCTTCATGATATCTTTTTGGAGGACGGGTCTGTTGTTGACAAATATGAATGTTTTGTCGGGGCTGGTTGAGCTCGTGGAGGAGAAATCTGCTCCAGGCTTTGGGAAAAAACCCTCTAAGAGAATCTGAATGGAATAAAACAGAAGGTATATTATTAATGATAATACAAAATACACAAATAAACGCTACATAACAGGATATAATGGAATCCAATAGAGTACAGAACCCGGACAGGGTGGAACAGTCCGACACGTCTCTTCAGCAATAAATCAAGATCAACTCCTGCAAACACAGAGCTGAGACTTTTTTTTGTGTTTTTCAGACTAAACTGTGTCTGAATATCAAACTCAAGTTAATAACAAAACAAGATGAATCTGAGTGAAGACAGAATGCAGAATTTTGAAAGGTTATCCAAAACCCAGATCACCAAGACAGAATAATATTTCCATCTTTAGGATTAACAACAGCACCGGTCCCGGTCACCGTGGTCGACATTTGGCCCGTTCTTCTTTGCAGAACCAAAGTCCAGCCACACTGGTGTCTTTGTGAACTTCATCTGATTATCTCAGGTCCAACCACAGCAACCGATGACCTCACAGACCGATGACCTCACAGACTGGTGACATCCAAGAATTGATGACCTCACAGACTGGTGACATCCAAGAATTGATGACCTCACAGACCGATGACCTCACAGACTGGTGACATCCAAGAATTGATGACCTCCCAGACCGATGACCTCCCAGACCGATGACCTCACAGACCGATGACCTCACAGACTGGTGACATCCAAGAATTGATGACCTCCCAGACCGATGACCTCACTGATTGATGACCTGACATTCTCCTTCAGTAGAATCCCTGTTTCCCTCCATGATGCGAGTCGTTCTGGTCCTGAAGCAGCAGATCATCTCCTCAACATTCCACGTCCACCTCCATGTTGGACCGTAGGTCTGATGTTCTTCTGCTGGAATGCTGGGTTTGGTTTCCATCAGATGTCTGGACCCCCGTCTTCAAACAGAACATCTTTCCACTCATCAGTCCAGAGAACATTTTCCCAGAAGCTCTGAGGGTCATCAAGGTGTGTTTTGAGTAAATTCGGACCAGCTTCAATGTTCTTCTGGGTCAGGTCTCTTGAAAAGTGGAGCCGTGACCTCTCACCTTTACTGAGGAGCGAGATAGCGGAAGGTCCTCGGATGTTCTCTCTGGATCGTCTGTTACTTCCTGAGTGAGCCTTCACTGTCTCTTGGAGAAACTTTGGATGGTGGTCCTCTCCTATGAAGGTTCTCCAATTGCTCCAATCTTCTCCGTCTGTAGATGATGTGTCTCAGATAAGATCAGGTGCCCGAACAACCGGTACTGGCTTGTATCGATCCATGTGGGCTCTTCACCGTCAGCGCCTAGAAAAGGTGTCCGGTTCAAAGCAGTACTGACAACAGGTGACAGGGAGAACCGGTCCGGTCATCACCACCTGGTTCTAGGAATATGAACCTCTATGCTGGAGAAGAACGTTACCGATGTGTATTTATCTAGGATAACCAGTTTCAACTGTGAATGTTCAAGCTATCGAATCGCGAGTCGGTCATTTCTTCTCTGGTTCTGGACATTTATCTCTTAGATTGACATCATCATGCAGAACCTTCATGCATTTCCACCAGAGGCAGTTCTCCTGAGCTGAAAATTGATGACTCGACATACCAAACAACTGCAGCTACAGCTCCATTAAGAATGTAGGCTTGTAAGAAATTATAGAAAGCTATTAATGTTCCTGCGAGTGGAAGAGCTGTGCTTTTTTCTTTTCCCACATGGACTCGAGCTCATTATTAGCAGCAGCTCACGCAAATGAAGTTAATAAATGAACTGTGGTTTCAGGTCAGGGCACATATGCTTCTCTCTATTTCTGCTCATTAGGGTCACTTTATGAGAGCACAAATGGAACCTTTGGCCCCGAAGGGCCGCAGCTATTTGTAGTCATGCTGCCAAAAACGAGTGTCACATTTTGTTCTGCAGAGGAATAGCTCTTATAACTCTCCCCGAGCGAGGCCCCGGCCAGATCGTCAACCTGGCTCCCTTGATCACTAAGCTCTGGTCTTGGGGACAAAGAGGAGAAAAGTTCTCTTTCATTGCAACAGGGAGCAAGAGGAGAGGTGAAAGGTCGCTCTCATAAGTGGGCGCCCAAGTGCAGAAGCAAAATAACAACAACAAAGCGGAGAATGAGAGAGAAACGGGGTGGAAAGGGCTGCTCCATATCTGTCCGACCGGATTAGTTGGGAAGCTGGCAGCAGGTACCGTCGGAGTCACATGACACCTACCGTGACCAAGCAGAAAGTTACCTCTCCACAGTAATTCAATTACAAACAGCAACGCAAAGCTTAGCTAACAAAAAGCCCTCACTTTTCATCAGGAAAGAACTCCAGAGAAAAGGGCAAGCGAATAGTTGGCCCGCCACCAGCTGACCACATTCGTTGGCTCCGGCCCAGGCGTCCACGATGAGCTTATTGGCTCACGCTCAAGTGTAACGTGCGTGCTCTCACTCGCTCCACAGAACTCTTCCATCGACACTCAGCGCCTAATGATAGCTCCAATCGGGCCGCTATCAATCATATAACGCTGAGTTGTTGCGTCATTGTTACGTGTTTCCTCCTGTTATTCACTACGTAACAACTTCTCCTTTCTGTATTCAAGCCACAACAATCACAAAAACTTGTTAGTTTTGAAAAAGGGTGTGCTATACATTCAGCTTTCAACAAGTTCAAGTTCTTACAGAAAACAATTTGTTTTTTTTTAATGGTTATGAATCCAAAGATTGTGTGACTCTTTGAGGTCTACCTCAGGGATCTGTATTAGGACCATTATTGTTCTTCAATCACATAAATGATTGGATTTGTCAGTCGTATAAATGATCTGCCAGCACTTCCTCATCTACTGTGATATGTGCCGAGACGCTTGTCAATCAGTCATATTTATCATTTATTAGAATGTTCACAGAAAATTCCACAAGGAACGCTTAAAACTAATTCAAAACTAATTATAATAGGAGATAGAATTTTCACTTTGGGATTTTCTTTAAGTGTAATTCTAGTCATACAGCAGCCCACAAGTACTGCAAGTACACAAAATACACAATGGACAGAGTGAACAAAGAATACTAAATGTTTTATTTTTAACACTAATATTAAATAGCGTGCAAATGTAAAAGTATGAGCAGGAGATTCAACAGAATATGGGCATAAATAAGACTCATGTAACCGTAAAGTTCTCTTCCAGTACAAATAATTCCTGAGATCTTGAATTTAAGTAATTAAATAACATCAAGTCATTCAATTCCATTAAATTGTATAACTTAAATTCAATTCACAGAATCCATTTCAAAGTAATGTTTTTTCATCATGTTGAATCAGTGTGTTTCAATTACTGTACTGCAGCACAGACGGCTGAAAAGTTCATGCTGGTTCTGATAGAAAGGTGTCAGAACCCCCCCGCGACATCACAGTGCAGTTTTGGAGACATATAGGGTGACCTGGACAAATATTAGGCAGGGGGTTATAATGTAATGGCTGATCGGTGTATGCACTAATTGAAAGCCCAAAATGATGTATTAAGACTAAGTTACTGACACAGAACAAAGTCCTTAAATGAGAACTTGAGCCTGAGGAAACAGAAATAATCTGTTTTTTGGTGTATTTAAGGTTCTTGTCTTGTGTTAACGTGAGACCTACATACTGTTAAATATATGATTATGTAGTTATACACCTATATGTGTACACCTACTTCTTATTAGATAACTCACAGACAGCTTTACACAAACGCTGCGTTCCCCTCCCCTGAACTCACCTCTGGTTGCTCCTGGCGATGGCAGCAGGGCATCATGTTGACGACGGCGCCCGGACCGAGCGTAGCGACGAGGGCGCTTCTGTGGTCAGACACTTTGGCCTTCTGCCAAACCGCCACCTGCAACAAAATGTCCCCGTTCACCTTCCATGAATCCACACATCAGGCGAGTCACAGCTGTTTTCACCCACCGTTTCTATTGTTGTTTATTTATGCTCTTTAAGAGTTGAATTAATCCCTCGCTCTTCTACTCTTGTCTTTTTAAGGTCTAGTGTTTTATGTGCTTCTGCCTTCATGGAGTATTTGACGGGCTTTGCTTTGCTGTCACACTTTGCCATCTCTGTTTGAAGGTGCTGCATAAACGATGACATCATCACTACTAGAAGAACCTGTCATGGATCATTTATGTGTTAAAGGTTATCATTTAAACAGTTAAACAGTTAAACCAGGCTGGGACGCATCCTTTCACAGATATGCTCCAGACAAGAGGAACACCGGTCCCATTCCTCTCCAACAACCTGTAAAAAGATCAGAACCAGACGCATTGTGATCTTTGATGCGAGCTGAACATGATGGGATTTACACTAATCAGCCATAACATTATAACTGCTAAGGAATGAAGTCAGAATAATAACTCTAAAACATGAGTTTATGAGGTAGGAGCTGGAAACATGGACAAACTAAAGAATTTGAGCGACTTTTACCGAAACCAAATTGTGATGTCTAGACGACTGGATCAGAACCTCAGGTCTTGTCGGGTGTTCCTGGTTTGCAGTGGTTAAAACCTACCAGAGTGGTTTGAATGAGGAGAACTTGTGATCTGCTCCCACAGAAGAACTATGCTAACATCACAGAAATCTTGATGGCACAAACTGGAACTACATCCTATGACACAGCTGGTTGTAATGTTATGGCTGTTTGGTCGATGTGTAAATTTTGTTTATCTTATTATGTGAGATGTGGACTGGACAAAAAAAAGAAAAAAAAGGATACAAACGTCTGAATCCCCCCCATCAGCTTTTGGTCTGGGGGATAAAAATGTCGATTTTTGACCTTTTAGAATTAAAAGCCAACATTTCCATAAAAGTCATTTTGACAGACAGCAAATAAAACTAAATACATCCAGAATTCATTTCTCACAGGCCGAAATCTTTTTTATTTTAGCTAATAGCACTGACCCGAAAAACATTGAATTCCTAGGATGGTGATTATGTCACAACGTTGTTATTTGTAATAACTCTTATTATTCCTCTGACATTTAATGACTAAAATCCTGGTTCTATTTATTTAATTAACAGATTACGTCAGACTTTTTTTCCCTGTATAAAATATGTTGGCACCTGAGGGTGGGCTTGTAGTTTGTGTCCACCAGTGAATGTCTCCCCGGTGTGGGTTTCCTGAAGCATGCACTCTGTTGCGGGGCACGTCTCGGCTATTAAATACGCAATTTGGCGCATGTAAACGGATCAGGCCCGTAAACAGTTCCTGAAGGAGCTGTGAAACAAGACACCGGCTGAAGAGCAAAGTTGGAGATAAAGGATAGGCCCAACGGAGTGCTGATTGTACAGAACGGCTCCCCTGACAACCTGGAGTTCCATGAAAGTAATCTGGTGGTCGTTTGGCCCCTCGGCGGCCCCCACCCCCGACACACCTCTGTGTACAAACCGGCTCAGCCTGAAACCGAATCTGGGGTTAAGTTTGCAGCTGTGTACTAAAACCTACTCAGGCGTCCTAATCAGCCAAATCAGAGTTCACACACACCTGACAGGCGGAGCGGCGGTGGGAGAGAGCGAGGAAGGATGGAAGTCATTCTGCTGCTAATTAATGTAATGTTACGTAAGGGAAGGATCCAAAATAACCCGATTTGTATTTTGTATTGTATTGTATTGTATGTAGTAATGAAAGTATGCGACCGAGTACAGCCCAGGGGACCAGTGATGAAAAGTACCGACAAGGAAAGACAAATTATTGGCTCCAATGAAACTGAGCCTCGGACCTTTTATTCTATAACTATAGATTTATTTTAACATAGACCTTTTATTTTCAGTATTACTTGAAATGAATTTACTTTTTTTCCCTCCTTGACTGCATCGCCGATGGGAGACGTTTGGATAGAAGGAGAGAAACATCAAAATAGAAGGACAATCATTAACCTATTATTCCGTCCAATAATATATATATATATATATATATATATATTATATAGACCAATGTATGTACTTGAAACATTTTATTGTCGGTTATAAACATTCATCCTTTACTTATTGTTCATTCACTGATAGTTAGCCGACATTAAGGTTTTAAAATTAAAAGAGGTTGGGAGTATCGTGGTGTTTTTTTTTCATAGTATTTGTGTTTCCTCCGTGGATTTATATTTATATTTGTATTTATTCTGGCAAGCAAAGAAAATACAAAATGGCTTGATTTAATAAAGGATCAATGTGACCCTCACTGTAAATTCTAATAAGAGAAAAATTCGAATAAAATGACTTTCGAGTTTTTTATAAAGTCGGGAATCCAATTACCTAAAATAAATGACATTACATTTTTTATATGTTGCTCCAAAATGGAAAGTAATGATTTACATTATATAAACATTTTGAAGCTTCCTGACATTTTTTTTAAAAGTAACAAACAAGAAGTTATTAATAAAAGTTTTCTTTGATGTGAAAATGATCTATAAATAACATCCAGACATAAATGCTTATATTTTTAAACATAAAAGATAGTTTATTATTACCATTGCAAAATATTATTACTGTGGTAAAGACTGTTATGATTCTGGGAGATTAAGTTCTATATTTGGAGGGGGTCATAATGTATTGGGTGACAGTAGCGCGGAGGCTGGTGGGGACGTGACACTGCCACCTACAGGTAGCCGAGAAAAGTTCAGTGGATTGAATCTGAGGAAAGGAAATAAACTCATTTATATTCAACATTATGGAAAATCCTATTTTGGTTGATGACTCATAACCTGCTGATGAAGAACGACGATGAAGTTCAGGTTGAAGGAATTAGACGATGTTACACAGATGTGATTAAAGTGATGTCATCGTGGTGACATCACCACAGTGCATGCTATGATATGAAAACTGACTGTGATCCAAAATCAAATGAATCACACCAATCAGCAGTAATATTATGACCACTCACAGATTAAGTCAGAATAACAATTATTTTTCTGGTTACCACGGTTACTTGTCTGTAAAAAGGATTCTGAAATGCAAGCGTTACATTTAAATGAGCAGGGCTGAAGTAGCATTAAGTCGACAACATATTTAAGACTCAATTAAGGCTTAAATTCTATTTTACGACATTTTAAACCTTTTTTTAAGCTTTTGAAAACACATCAGAGACCCTGTTTTTGATAAGTTTCAAATTATGAAGAGCTGATTTGGGAGAATAAAGCCAGACCTCCACACTCTGCCAGAACGTTATCAAGAGTAAACCAGTCCATGGTGGGAGAAAAACAGATGTGGGGACCCCCGAGCCACAGAATGTAAGATCATATTAAGAAATAAACCATAAAGTAATCACAAGCTGCAGGCACAATAATTCCATTTAAGTCATAAATGTGTTTGGAAACAGGATCATCTCTCGGCTCCAGTCCTTTTTTGATGATGGCATCAAATGTTGTTGTAAAGAGTTTTTAGGCGGCTGAAAATACAGTCCGCAGGTAAAAAATGACTGATTTAAATAAATCAGTCTCTCTCTCTAAAGCACATTCGCTCTGATTAAAACTCCTCCACTTTAGATTTTTCCTTCACAGTAGTAGTAGCGTGTTCTGTGATACTGACACTCACCTTTGACCCCAGCAGGTCCTCCTATAAGGTAACAGTGCGTCTCTAAAGTGTTGAGAGCCAGAGACTGGAGCGTGTTTGATTCTTTCTGTACCTGAATATCCCTCAGTCAACTTCTGGTTGAGGACTTTCAACTTTAAATCTCTAAACCGATCCTACTCTGACATCATTTGTATTTCATGGACAGTTGCAGTGAAACTGGCCGTGAGAATACGATCATATGTGGGACAGTTTGTTATTATACAACTATCCTATACTTTTATCATTCTGCTCCAAATAATTGTACAAAACAATGTTTTCATTCAACAATTAAAAAATGAAGCAGGAACTTCATCTCCTCGCTGCTCTGCTCGTCTCCGGTTTACAGGTTATTCTGCTCTATGCACTTTATAATTGTTGTCTTGAGGAAGTGCTTCATAATGATGATGATGATTTATGATTATCGGCAGCAGCAGGAGGATGAAAACGTCGACCTTCATGGAACAGATGGAGCCTTTCTTCCCTCTGACATCTGGTCCGGTGTGAACGCACTGATCTGGTTTAACACTGTGTGTGATCAGACTTCTACACGTGTCAATCAAAGCTGCTTCCACACTTTACAGCAGATTCATGGCATGTTAACCAAACCTGAAGTCTGCAGGTTGGGACGGTCATTCAAAGACTGATGAGGACACCTAGTGGGTGCTACAAACACACTCCTTCACTCTTAGCGCCTCCAAGCTCTCCTTTAATCCCTGCTTTTGTAGAAGGGTAACTTTTATCAGGATAAAATGTGATATAGTTCATTGACTGGAAAAGGTGGCCATTACTCTTTCCTTCCAGACTGTTTCCTTCCATTCAAACAACTTTTTCACACCTGTCACTCAGTGTTTGTGGCCCAGAGGCGGAGAACAAAACCTCAAACATACAAAAGTTGTTTTGAACCTTCAGCTGAAGCGCTTCTTCACAAACACAAGACGAGACACTTATTATTAGTATTTAAAGCTGTGATGGTTCCTCTTTTAAACAATCACGGTTATGTTATGCTTAAGTGTACTTGTATTGCTGTAATACTTCAGAATGTCAAAATATTAACCACCGGGTACCAACTATCCTCAAAAAGTTTGTAATTTCCTTTTTTTAAGACTCATCAGTTTAAAATACTGATGGATTCATGACAAACAAGTAGGACTGCGGCTCCATTAGGCCTAATCTAAAATCTCATATATATATATATATATATATATATATATATATATATATATACACACACACATACACACATTTATATATATATATTTATAGTACATGATTATCTGTATTAGTATGGTACGTATTTATTTGTACGTTGCAACAGATGTGACTTGACTGCGTTGAGTGTGAATGTGGAGAAGTTACTGACCTTGTTGTGAACGAGCGTGAGCCGCAGGTCCGGTTTAATGATGGCGTAGGCCATCAGCAGGTCCTGAATCTTCTTCAGTTCCTCCTTGCACTTCCTGGTAGAGGAATAGAACTGCCGTCTCACTGGAAGGTTCTTGAAAAGCTTCAGGACGCTCACTGTCGTACCTGTAGAGGACAAACGACAGAGAACATGTACATTGTTCCTGTGATGAGGGGGAAAAACTCACCTGGACTAGAGACGTGACCCATTAGCTGATCAAAGCATCAAAACACTAATAATGAATCGTTATTTACCTAGAACTCTGTGTTTGAGAGATTCTGATTCTTCCAGTAGGTGAAAGGGCGTTCACTCACAGGAGCAGAGAAGGTTATCTGATGGTTATCTGATGAGAACGCTGCATTGTTCACGTCAAATGTTTGGCTTTATTATAAGCTTAGGATTGTTTGCAGCCCCTTGTAGAAGAACAACAGTAAGGCATAAATATTCATGAATATTATTCCACTTGTTGTTTGTGTCGGTTTGGCACAGTGGCTTGAACTTTAAACTCCTACAACATAAATGTTGATTTAGAGAGAATGGGCTACCTCTATCTTCTTTTTTGACTGTTTCCAGAATTGTTTTCTTGTGGAACTCCAAATATCAGTTTAATTGTCAGTAAAATAAATCATGTGGCTGAAAGTAATTCGTCGAGATGTGTCTTATTCAGAAGCGACTGTGAATTTCTGTCATCAAATTTGACCCCCGAATAAATGAGCAACGCTTTAGCTACAGTTTAATCTTAGGTTAAGTCTGTAAGCCTAATTCAGGATATGAAAAGTAACAATCTTGTAACTGCCCAACCATCAAACCCGTTCAAACTTTTGGAGGGAATCCTGCTAAAAAAGCAGACGAAGGAAAGGGCAAAAGCCGGACCACCCGGGCGGTTCTAAAAACCACCGTAGAAGTGACAACGACAGTCCTCGATGTTTTTCCTGCCTCACCTTGACCTAAGTGAGAGGGTTTCTGAGAAATGATCCCCCCAGTGAGGTTAAGCGTGTACTGAGTGCTGATGTCCTCCTCCTCCGTCTTTGTGATGACAGACACCTGAGGGGAAACAACACCACAAAGACAGTAGAGCAAGATTCACACTTCATTCAGAGTAAAGGATTATTGAAGTAGTATTTATGACACGGATCTTCTTCTGTATGAACGAGCTCATCAGCTCAGCTGGAATGCACAGACAACATGGATCACACTAAGGTTGTTGAATACTTCTCACCTCAGCCAACGCGCAGATGGATCCTAGAGCTTCTCCTCGGAATCCGTACGTCTCCAGGCGCTCCAGGTCCTCGTGGCGACAGATCTTAGAGGTGAAGTGTCGCACCGCCATCACTGGAGTATCATCAGCTTTGATTCCGTGGCCGTTATCTCTCACTTCTATCCGATCCAGACCGTAGTTCTCCTGAAATATCAAATTCAACTCAAACTGTAGATTATCTGTGTAACAACAGCAGGGCAAATCAGGCTGGAAGATTTAAATCATGGATTAAAACACACTTTTGGATCAAGGAAAAGTACTTTATTCTCCATTAATAGCTAAAAGCGCTTCATTTAAACATTTATTTGATCTTATGTTGTTATACAACCGCCCTGCTGTTCAATGGGGAAAGAAGAATTGATTTGTAAGGGTCCTTATACTTTCTATTGGGCAATTTCCAATGGGATTAACTTGAAAATCCGAAGATGCGAATTTGAGACAAGCTTGTTATAATAAAAGGCTTTGTCAACTTTATGACTGAATAGTTATAGATTTTCTTATCCATTATATTTACAAAATAAATACTCAGTGTACCAGTTTGACGTCGATGCTCGATGCCTCAGCATCCAGAGAGTTTTCCATCAGTTCTTTCACAACGTTGGCCACAGAGGCGATCACCTGGGAGCTGGACAGAAGTCGCACGGTGTCGGGGGGCAGCTGCTTCATGACTGAGGGTCCTTCAAGAAATGTCATTCAAATGTATCTCATTTCATTGAACTGTAATTTATTTATTCATTCATTCATTCATTCATAGAATAATATATATATAGAATTTCAATTGGAAATTAAATTAAAATATCTAATTGATTTATAATTTATTCGTTTCAATTTAACTATATGGATATTATTCATTAATATATAATATAATTAAATAAAACATATAATGTAATAAATGCAATTATAACTAGAAATGTTTGGATATTAAATATATTTTAAAATCAGGAAAATTGTATTTAGTTATGATTCTTTATAGATTAAAGAGAATCGGAATAAAATGTATTTTTAAAAAAAAAATTCTCTTCAACTTCACCAGATTAGAAAAATCTGCTTTATCTGCAAGGACTTTAAAAACTTAAGTGAATACAGGTAATTAATGATAATAAGATGGATAAATATAATAACGTTTCTATAATAAGACATGTAAGAGAAGTATTAATAGTATTATTTAAGCTACAGATTGGTTAGCTAGCATTTAAAAACACAGCTCCCTGACGACAGAAAAACTGTAACTGAATCAAAGATAAATGTTGATGAACAGGTAGATGAAGTGCTCAGTATTTATGATCTCATTTTGGATATATTCTTATGAGTAAATATTAAATACTAACCTTCTCAGATCCTTCTGACAGCACCTACAGATAAATTCTTCATAAACAATACACACGAGCCATAAAGCGGAAACTGACTGATTCCCGCCCACTTGCTCACACGCTGATTGGTCAGGTAGCGGACGGGGGCAGGTTCAGTATATGAGTAACTGTGACCTGAGCACATCCTGATAGGTGCTGAGAGTTGCCGTGAGCCGTTCTCGGAACACGAAACAAAGCTTTTTGCTGGGATTGAAAATTAAAAACTAATGAACGTTGATTAATATACAAATATTGTACCTATTTTGATCAAAGACATTGAATAAATAATTTGCCTGTCTCCGCTTCCATACCGTCTTCCCTTTCTCTATTCGCCATTTGTGTTTGTTTTGTATGTGATGATCAATGTAATTCCGACTTCCCTTGTTTTCTTTAATTGAAGTAGAAAACTATCAAGGAAAACGATGGAAATTGATGGGGCTGGTTTTAGCCTTACGAAACATTATAACGGGCTTAAGACCGCACTTTAACGGACTACAAAACACGTCTACATCCGGTGGGCTCAGTCTACGACGTGGTCTCATTTGGAGGATACATCCTTTTCTGTCCATAGCAGTTTTCTTTCTGTGAAAACCGCCACTGCTCCGCTACTACCTGTAAGTTTAAAATGCTGTATTTGTGTTTTTTATGTTTAATTTCATTAATTTGGCTCCTTAATGTACGTTAAGAGTCTTTTAAGGTTCAGAATAGTGACGGTTTGGTGTAGGTTATGAACTGGAAATAAATGTAAGAGGGTTGTTTACTACCTTAAAAGGTAGATAAACTGTTAAGAATTGACATCTTTGTTTTATTACAATAAATCACTTAAAAACAAACGGGGAATTTGCCATGAGATGTATTAAAAAAACAGAAAATAGACTTCGCCAGTGATATTGTTTGTGCACCAACAACCGTTATATTTGTTTAAAATGTATTTATTTATTTTTTGAATGTAGGAATGTTTTTTACATCTTCATCTTGCAGATGGTAGCATGTTGTCATTATTATGTATATCTGAGATTTCTTATGTTTATTTTGAAACTGTATCCATCCACAGACATGATCATTGTTCATCATAATATAACAGATTTTTAAAAATTGGAACAAAATAGGGAACATTGACAAAATCTCTGTATACAAGATACACAGAACACACCTTCACGCCTCCTACAATATATGAAATAAGAACAAGAGAAAATAAAGTGAAATAAAATATATTCATACAAGATATGATTGTAAACTGAACAAGCGGATGAATAAAGACGAGGACATTCTGAAGGTTCTGTGCATTGGGCTGGAGCAGAAAGAATGAAAAATGTCCAGAAACAATTCCTACATCTAATAAGAAGGCCCTGTGCATGTTTACACGTGTCAACAGTCAGAAATATGTGCACCAAAACATGCTCAGGGCCTCTTTATTAAATGTAGGGAAATAAAAACAAAATTAATTGCCACTAATGACTGCAATTTGACATTTGTTTGCTAATCCAGGCTTGCAGCAGAAAGTGTGCCAGAGGGCAAAGTTCAAAAAGATTGTGCAAGACGTGGATTTGTTATCACAGAAGCTTACAGGGAGGGCAAAGTGCTGTAATGTACACGAATATGTTCATTGAAACAAGGTATACATATAGAAAAAAAACCATATCATGCACTTCTGCAGGCCTCTCTATAAAGGGCTCAAAGATTGTCCATGTTCGTTATAAGCTTTGTCCTAATGCTTATGCATGTTGACAATGTTTGTATATTTATGTGGGGACTGGCAAAAAAATATGGGTGGGAATGTGTGTGTAAGGTGTTCTTAAAGAAAATAACAGTTCTTTATTCAGACCCAGAAACCCTCATGTGAGACAAATGCCTCACAGAATGAGTCTAAATTCAACTTGTCCACCATGAAAACACACAAGAAAAGTTCCTAAATAGTTTTAATAGATTGCGGGAGTCAGAAATTCTACATCTTTATGTTATGCATTAAGTCTGATGAATGGATTTTACAGCAACAGTTCAGTCGTCTATTCCCTCAGCGTAATAAATGTATGCCGAAGCTGAACTCCAGCTCGTAACTGATGAGCAAAACGTTGAATTTTTACAGAGAAAGAAAGAAGTACAGATGTTTCTCAGAAGTGTGTATAGTGAGTATACGTATGTGTATATTTTCTGTTGACAGACCGGAATGAACGTGGGTGTGGCACACAGTGAGGTGAACCCCAATACCCGGGTCATGAACAGTCGAGGCATCTGGCTGACCTACGCACTCGGTGTTGGAACTCTTCACATTGTGCTCTTGAGCATTCCTTTCTTTAGTGTGCCAGTGGTGTGGACTCTAACCAATGTCATACACAACTTTGTAAGTTACATTCTCATATTCTCACACTGTCACTGTGTCACTGTCACAGCAATCTAGTCCATTCATATTATTACCATCATTAGATCCAATTAATGTTTTATAACAGCATCTTCTATCAGCGAGTGTGTGTGTGGTTGTGTCTGAGTGTGTCTCTTATTTTGTGTGTGTGTGTCGGTCTGTCTGAGAGTGTGTGTTTGTGTGTGTGGTTGTGTCTGAGAGTGTGTGTGCCTGAGGGTGTGTGTGTGTGTGTGTGTGCCTGATAAGATGTGGTCTATTTTGGGTAGGCTGACCTATATAATCATTTCTCCACTCTGCATGAGGTCCAAACACAGAACTGACCTTTCATTGTTACATGGCTGGCCTCAAACAAAGCAACAAATTCAACGTGTGTGTCATGCAGTGCTAGATTGTGTGTCACATCCGATATAAACGGCGACGACGGAAGGCTATAGCATATTGTTTTCATCACAAAAAAACTGCAGAGGGCTGATTATGCCTGTGAACATTTTAGATGCTTCCACTGAAGTTGACTTTCTGTGTTCTGAATATTATATACCATCATGAGAATATTATTCATGATGGTTTCAGCAGCACCTGCACGACCCAACAGGCCCGGAATCAGACTTCTACCTAGTTTATGCAACTTTTTTTACTGTGCACATTGCTAGATTATAAAACAAATATTGATTTATGTCACAGCCAAAGGTGGTTGTGTGTGCACATAGCTTCCTCTGGTGGACACGGGTGGTACTCGTTCCTTCATTCTCTGTGAAGGCTTCTCCTCTTCAGCGTCACCAGCGTCACCAGACATTTGACATTCTATCAAATGTGATGCAGAAGTTATCAAAGAGATTCTGAACAAATTCACTGATTGTTTACTTTCATGTTTCTGTAAGTTAATGATGTCAGAACCTTTGATCTAAAACCATCAGAGGAGAGAAATATTACTCACACATAGTAACAGATTACTCACACATAGTAACAGATTACTCAAACGTAGTAACAGATTACTCACACATAGTAACGGATTACTCAAACGTAGTAACAGATTAATCACACGTAGTAACAGATTACTCACACGTAGTAACAGATTACTCACGCGTTTCTATCTCTACAGGGAATGTACGTCTTCATGCATGCGGTGAAAGGAACTCCTTTTGAGACTCCAGACCAAGGAAAAGCGAGACTTCTCACACACTGGGAACAGCTTGACTACGGCGTGCAGTTCACTTCATCCAGAAAGTTCTTCACCATCTCCCCAATCATTCTGTAAGCTTTGATCGGGGGTCCTGGACCTTTTTTTATACTGGCATTATTCTCGCTGACCGACAAGTAAATACAAATCACTGCATTTATGCGTCTGTATATTTTAGACATGCACACTGATGTGTTCTTCTTCTTGGAATTCTATGTACTTACTGCAAAAATAACCCAAAATTGTTTATTCCTTCTGATTGGTGGACGGGTTAGCCGCTCTTCCTCAGGAGCTCCGGCCGCTCTTCCTCAGGAGCTCCGGCCGCTCTTCCTCAGGAGCTCCGGCCGCCCTCAAACACTTACTTAGTAACACAAACACAATAATTATTGAACGTCTGGTAACGCTGATCCTGATCTTATTATTGCCGTCGTGGCGTTGCTACATGATTCTGACTCCGCCCACTCTGAACATTTAGACATTTTGTAGTCCCCCACAGCATCAGTCATGGAAGGTGAAGCCGTTTCAGCCGGTATCCCATCACTTTGTTCTTCATTTCTTTAATCGATGTCCAGCCTGATTGTTGGAACCCTCTTGCTCCCATCCACAGATACTTCTTGGCGAGCTTCTACACGAAGTACGACCCGACTCACTTCCTCATAAACACGGCCTCGCTGCTGAGCGTCCTGATCCCCAAACTGCCGCAGCTCCACGGCGTGAGGATTTTTGGCATCAACAAGTATTAAGCCGGAAAGAAGCGCGTTCCCGTTCAGTCTGGGGCGCCGCCGCGCGTAAACGTGACAGCTGTGACGAGATGTTGCCAAACATGCATTACTAACTTATGTGAATATTTAATTCTGATGTGGGTTTTGGCCGGCGTGGACCTGGGCTGGCCCGGGAACCAGCGAGGCTTCTGCTCCACTTTATTTTGATGTCGTCGCCCTTTAATTTTCATGGCAACATTAAATGTGAGTGTGACTCTGTTTCAACCAGCGAGATGTCCCAGGTGTGTTTTTCAGAGACGTTGACGGTCTGACGGCAGGAGCCTGTGGCTCCTCCTTCTTCTGGAACAGTCGTTTTTGTAACTGCTGTCAAAGGTCTCCAGGCGGACTGAAGACCCCAATGGTTCTTCCTCATTCGCATGATTTCTTCTGTGTGTAATTCATTTGTTTGTAGCTGAATTGAAATAAGGAAACCCCTTTCTTCTCAAAGTACAGTGTTTTTGTGTTTTTGTGTTTTTGTGTGTGTGAATCTTGTGTGTAGACATGAGACACGTTTTTGTTGTTGGGTTCAGTGTTTACTGAGGCGGGTCTGAAATAAACCTGGATTCATGGAGCTCCTCTCTTCAGGCTCTGACTTTTTGCTCGGATCAAAGCAGCGAGTCCTGCTTCTTTTTGTTTTTGTCTGAACTCTTTATGCTCTGCAGATTTCCTGTTGATGATTCCACATGTTTGTGTTTTCACATGTTCTCCTCTCGGATATGTTGTATCACTGGTTTCCTAAGGATTTAAGGAATGTAAACGAGACCTTCAGGAACTTCCCCCACAAACAGAAAAGTCAGTGAATTTGAGCTTCTGGAGAATTTAAACCGAATTAGATGTTTGAACCGGCTGTAACATCTATAAATAAATGTAATGATGTGAGAAAGAGAAGAGATAAGACCCTCGGAGAGTTGTTGGTGAACCAGACGGCTCCTAGAAGAGAAAGTCTTTTTCTAAATCAATACCACCAGAATAATTTGTCACTTTTGCAGCTTGAGTGAGAAGGACACTTTTACTAATAGTGGATATACATGTATAATAAACATATACCTGATTATATGTACTACCTCAGAAAATATATAAGAACACATATAAAGTGAATATATAGTCTATATATTATAATAGTAAAAAATAGGATTAACATAATTAATATGTTATTATAGAATTCTATAGAATGTATAAATAATATGAATAATAAGTATCATTTCTGTATATTTGTCAATGTGAAGAAAGACGGCACCATCGTGGGATTTGACTTTCATTCTATACAATAGTAGTAAAACTTTATTTAAAACGATGAGTGACAGACTGATGATGATGATGATGATCTACACATGACCTTCTGTGCTGTCAGGCGTTCTTTCTCTGCCGTTTAGATCCTCACACTGCTCGGCCAGAACTCCTCTGTAGACCTCGAAGCGATGGTTCAAGTCTTTCTGCGTGTGGATTTTAAACTTTGTGCCAAAGGCCCCGTCGGCAGAGGCGGTCCCATAGAAGACCCGGCCTATTCGGGAGTGGACCAGCGCCATGGCACACATTACACACGGCTCCCGGGTCACGTACAGGTCATAGCCGGTGCAGATGTACGGCTGAGAGCTGGGCTCTGCATCCAGAACCTTCCGGGCGGAGAACCTGCAGGCGGGGTATCTGTGGAAAGAATAACACCCGCCACCCTGGTTCTGGGCCACCAGGTCGATGCAGACCATGACGGCATGATGAAGAGGATGGTCTCCTCTGCAGTCATGACCCACTGCGATAATTCTCTCCATTGCCGGGTCGACCATCACGGCCCCCACCGCCTCCATTCCCAGCTCGCTGCCCGCTCTGGCGGCGGTCAGTGCAGACATCATGTACGCGTTCATGCTTGCTTTCTGGGCCGGACCGAAGAGCTCCCCTCTCAGAGCAACGCTCACCTGTTTGTCCTCGTGGAATGAGGTGGGCCAGTGTTTGCTCGCCAGTTCAAACTGGGGTCGAGTCAGAGGGGGGCGAGCGGGGACCTTAACCACAAAAGGCTCCCCCAGTCCGTCCCATCTGACTCCATCTGCGGGGAGCAGACAGCCGATGCTGACCACCTTCAGGTTCGGAGCGTCGCTGACGAGGCACAGAAGGACCTCCAGAGGGTGGGGGCTGCCCCCCTCCCTCACCGCCCTAACCCTCTTGATGTGCTGGAGGCCACTCAGCGGGTGGAGGCTGTTCAGCTGCCCCAACAGCCGGGACGCCTCCTTCTTGTCGCCAATGGGAGCAGCAAAGGCCTCGATCAGCTCCACCTCCCTGGACTGCTCGTCCGACAGGACCGGATACGCCACCCAGGACCCCCCGTCCCACCCGGAGCCTTTCCAGCGTTTCTTCTGGGGCTCCATCGTTTGGCCGTTCTCCTGTGAGATATGGGTTCATAGAGTCAGTGCACCTCCAGGACGTAACTCCTCAACCAATCTACAGAAACTACCAGCTTCAACGAGGGACATTTTCTCTGAGAGGACAGCTCTTCAGGCAAAATCAGGTCCAACACAGCAGCAGGACCGACATACATCCTAGAGTCAGGTCCAACTGTGACCCACTCCAGGCTTTATTCATGCACTCTGTTTTAGACTGTGAGTGACCTGCTGAATCTGACCAGATTCAATCTGTCGAATCTGGTCAGATTCAATCTGTTGAATCTGACCTGTTGCTGATGTTTTAGAATCAGCAACAGGTCAGATTGTTTAACTCTTCATCGTATCTGCAAGTACGTTAATAGAAGATCTCTCAAACGTCTAGATAGATTGTAGTCACGTTTTACGGGTCGGAGGCTCAGGATGTGGAAGCAGTGGTTGGACTTTGAGCTGAATCCTCAACCCTCTGTATCTTAGTTTGGTTTGTTTGTGCAAAAACTGCTGGACAGATTTTCAGGAAAAGCGGTGAGGAACAGATCCACGTTTAAAAGGAGTAGAGCCAGGATTGTTTCTACATTTGCTTAATAGAGTCAATCGTCACATTTCCTGATGACGCAAAAACTGCTGGACAGATTTCCAGAGACTTTAGCTGAGAGGTGAGTGAGAGGTGAGCAGACCCCAGGACAGATCCTGGGGTCTGCTCACCTCTCTACGCCTTCTTCTGAGGGCCCCGCTGGTTCAGCGCTGAAATGTTTGAAATGTACAATAAACTGCTACAAACTGTTGTTGGTTCCGATGGATTCATTTATCCACCACATTTCCTCTTTTAATTATTGAATCATGCCTGTCAGAGATATTTAATGTTATAGACTAATTTCTTACGTCGGGCTTTTATGGTCATTGTTTTTCCTCATTCGAAAAAAGAAACAGGCTCGACAGTTTTGTTTCTTATAACGTAGATTTGCCCTTTTTATTTGTGATAGCAGCATTTTTACAGCCCAGACAGAATATTTTAACACCAGACGTGTTATTAAAGCATTACATTCATTCATAATTTATAAAAGCAACTTATTCTTCTTATTAATGTCCAGACTAGATAGAAATGATTCATTAAATACAAATAGAATGAATGTAAAGCTCTGAGGAGACTCCTGCTGACATACTTGATGCTCTCAATGGCAAACAGAGCCAAAACAAAACAACCGGCTAAACAAGAAGTCTTTCTTCATGTCCTCCCTAGTCTGACTTTTGTCTTCATAACTTTGGGCACGTGTCGTATTGTCAGTGATACTCTGGTTGTCCGGGTCCATGTCTCTCCTGACCGGGCGCCGGCTGCAGACCGGTTCGCCACCTTGTCCGTCAGCTTGTCCTGAGTGCAGGGCCGGATGCCGTGAAGAAGCCGCTGGTACGTGTCGTCCTGCAGCATCAGAAGGCTACGCGGCTTCACCAGCAGAGAAAAGAGGAAGCGCTCCTCCTCTGACGTCTGTGGTGCGCCGCCCTCCAGGCTGCTGATGGGTGTGTAGAAGTCCAGGAGGGTGTGAGAGCCCAGGCTGATGGTGGTGACAGTAGGGTGATACAAAGGCCCGTCTTCATGAGGCATAATCCCTTCTCCTGGTTTGTACTCATTCACCAACACATGGTTAGCCGTTTTCCCACCGAACGCACCCAGAGAGGAAATCTTCTCACAATACGCTGGCAGCCAGTCGGGAAACTTTTCCACCACCATGCCTTTTGGATGAGGTAACCCTCCCCAGTTCTGGAGCCTTCTGCCTGACAGCTGAGTCCATTTAGTTCTCGGAGACTTATACACCTGCTGTTGAAGGTAGGACTCCTCTTCTTCAGATATGAAATCTGGGATGTAATAAACAGTGGGTGGGGCGTCTTTTACCACAAACTCCTTCAGTTCCTCCAAAATACAAGCTGGGTGTTCCATGCCTCCTTTAGAAAAGCCAACATGAAATGCTTGTTAAAGTAAACTCTGGTCAAAGAATTCAACTAGTGGCAAATCTTCAGGCCGGTGCCACACAGCCAGGTTTTAAAACTACAAGAACCGACTAAAATATTTATTAAATTGTGCAATAAACAAGCTAATTATGAAATATATTGTATATATGATGTACCTTGATAACAACGTTATCGTGGTACGTTAAATGATCCGGCTGTCATGACAGCGTTAGTAACTTTGAGCTTCCAAAAAAACAAAACCTTGAAGTCACCCCAAGCCTTCACCATCTGATATATATATTCCAACGAAAAGGATTTCATGATCAATTAAGTTTACTAACGGTTATGAGGGATTCTTTGGCTTATTTTTGCTGCCGCTTAAAAGCCAGACGTTGACAAAAAGACCCCACAATGTAAACATACAAACTGATGTAATGATGACTTTAAGGGCTTCTTTAAATAGAGTTGTTTTTTCCTGTAAATGTAACAGCAACTCTGCCAGCTTTCGTGCACAGTATATTTATACTGTCATTCATGTCAGGGCAACATAGACTCGGTACAATAAAAGAAAAAACGCCGTTTTTGTAAATCCAAAACGGCACCATGGTTGTAACACATCACAACACAATGACCTAAATAAAAAATATATAGATTTTTGTAGCACAAAGTAAACTTTACCTCTTTGGACATCAAAAACTTGGATGAAACTACGATTCGACCAAAAAGCTCAGTTAACTGCTCGCTTCCAAACTCCACATCCGGTGCAACAGAATAAACTGTCCCCTTTGGGACCATAGCAAACATTTAGTTCCACGTTTTAATTTCTAAACAAATTTTCAAATAATTGTTTTTTGATGCTTTTGAAAAATATGCATAGACCACCAGAATCAGACCGGGCAGATTAAACGGTCCTTTACATGTTCACTAAGACCTAAGAGTCTTTTGTGGTTTCTTCTTCAGACTGACAGATACTTTAAGCCCACGCGAAAACTGGGCTTAAAGTTTTGACATGCCCTTTATCATGGTAACAATTTTTACTTATATACAAACTAAAATTCAATTTTTAATACATTAATTCCCAAAGCAAGAGTTCAAAAACGTGTTTTTTATGGTTACTGCCATATTTTAATCGCTAAATATTGGCGATACAATGATATTATTGAGGGATGTTTGTATTAAACGTTAAATAAAATTACGACTTTTTTTGGTGTCCCTGAAGGCAACTTTGCTTAATCCATGGAAAAAGGATATTTTTCAAATTCTGAAACGACGTCAACTTTGCTACACATATTAAGCGCTGTTACCCAAATGATCATATACAAGATTGGTTGACAAATAAAATCCACGTTACCTCTGTCGACATCAAAAACCGAAATAATAACCTTTAGTCAAAAAGCCGAGCCGGCCTGTAGCACCATGCTTTCCTCCTTGTGCCACAGACTAAAATTTCCCCTCACGGAATGCATGAAACAGTTGGTCCAATGCTTTATTTTGAAAAAATTTTTTTGTAAAGAATTGTATTTCAAAATGTTATTTCTTAAAGGTATGATGTTAACATGGTGGTAAATATTTTTGTTTGGCTGTTTTTGGTAAGAGTAATCCAATATCACAAACATGTTTGTGCACGGAATTATTTTTGCGTGACACGGAAACATGGAAGCGGGACACCAACGAAAAACAAAAATTCTGAACATATTTGTCATTTCTGCTCATTAGCTTCAGGGAGTCTGTGTGTTGTACTTATTTATGTTGTCGATCGGAAACGTCACGTAATGTCGTGGTCACGTTCTCCTCAGCTCTTTGTGTTTTATTTGTGTACAATTCAGTGGGATTGAAGGTCAAATCATATCCAGCTGATAGACTATTCTACCTCACAGTTGGCGGAAATAAGATTAAAGACCATGTTTCCCGCCGGAGTGAAGATTCTACAAAGGGTGCTGCAGGTTAGAAACCCACTTGCGCCGTATTCCCGGCTGGTTCTGGGCATTGAGACCAGCTGTGACGACACTGGAGCTGCGGTTCTGGACGAAACAGGAGAAATACTGGGAGAGTCTCTCCATTCACAGAAAGATGTTCACCTGAGGTAGGTAGGTAGCTCAGGTGTGTTTACAGTCATGGGCAGTAACTCATTACATCCACTTAAGTACAGATATGAGGAATTCTTACTTGGTTTTACGCTACCTTAAACTTCTGTTCCTTAAATTTGTCTGCCGTTGGAGTTCTTGTTTTTTTTAAATTAAAACCTTCATGCCTTTGATGAGAGGCATGAAAGGAAAATTATGTATTTTCAACAGTGTTGATTTGTGATATTTGTGATAACCTAAATGTTTCTTTGTGGGTCGGGGAAACTTTTCTTTGAACATTTACTTGTGTAAAGATTTCAAATGAATGTTTTTTTTACCTGTAGTGGAGTATTTTAACAGTGTGGTATAAGTACCTGAAATCAAGTAAGGGATGTAAATACTTTAGACTACATCAGGGGCGATGCTTTAGGAGGTTTTTCACCCTGACGTATCTTCCTGCTCTTGAATACTGCAGGACCGGAGGCATCATCCCCACCGTGGCCCAACAGCTCCACCGAGAGAACGTGGAGCGGGTGGTCCAGGAGGCCTTGGAGAGGAGCGGCGTGGACCCCGGCCAGCTCTCCGCGGTGGCCACCACTGTGAAGCCGGGCTTAGCCCTGAGCTTAGGCGTGGGTCTGCACTTCAGTCAGATGTTTGTGAGGCAGCACAACAAGCCCTTCATCCCCATCCACCACATGGAAGCCCACGCCCTCACTGTCAGGATGCTCCACCCCGTCGCCTTCCCCTTCCTGGTCCTCCTCGTCTCTGGCGGTCACTCTCTCCTGGCCGTGTGTAGAGGAGTCGAGGATTTTCTGCTGCTGGGTCACGGTCTGGATGAAGCTCCGGGCGACACGCTGGACAAAGTAAGACTCAAACTGAGCAGTTGTAATCTGGATCTCAGACGGGCCCACGCTTTTGGACCCTGACGTCTTTGTTCTCCATCCGAGGAGTGTTCCTCGGCTTGACCTTGAACACATGTTGAACAGATGCTGTCATTGCCGGTTATAGTGCGTCAGAGGTGGGATCACAAACAGACGTTGTCTCTGGTGGGTTCACAGGTGGCCAGACGTTTGTCGCTCAGCAAACACCCTCAGTGCTCCGGCCTCAGCGGAGGTCAGGCCATCGAGCTTCTGGCTAAAGATGGCGACAGGAAGAGGTTCCGTCTCAGGACGCCGATGGGGAAAACGCACGACTGCTGCTTTTCTTTCGCCGGCCTGCGGAATCAAGTCACAATGACCATCATGAAAAAAGAGGCAGAGGAAGGTGAGAGACGAAGGACATGTCCGGCTGAAGGTGAACTAAAAAACACATAATGATGCGTTTGATTACCGTCGTTTCTGGAATCTAGTGTTTCATTATTCTGAAAACATTTAAGAAGATGCAGGAAGATAAATAAATGAATGAATGAATGTGTGGATGATGATGGATGGATGGGTGATGGATGGATGGATGGATGGATGGATGGATGGATGGGGTGATGATGGATGGATGGGTGATGGATGGATGAATGATGAATGGATGGGATGATGATGGATGGATGGATGGATGGATGGATAGATGGATGAATGATGGATGGATGGATGGATGGATGGATGGATGATGGATGGATGGATGGATGGATGGATGATGGATGAATGGATGGGGTGATGATGGATGGATGGATGTATGAATGATGGATGGATGGGGTGATGATGGATGCATAGATGATGATGAATGGTTGGGTGAATGATGGATGGATAGATGATAGATGGGTGATGGATGGATGGGTGATGGATGGATGAGTGAATGATGGATGGATAGATGATTGATGAATGATGGGTGGGTGAATGATGGATGGATGAGGTGATGATGGATGGATAGATGACGATGGATGAATGATGGCTGGATGGATGAATGATGGATGGGTGATGGATGGATGGGGGAATGATGGATGGATAGATGATGAATGATGGATGGATGGGGTGATGATGGATGGATAGATGATAGATGGGTGATGGATGTATGAGTGAATGATGGATGGATAGATGATTGATGAATGATGGATGGGTGAATGATGGATGGATGAGGTGATGATGGATGGATAGATGACGATGGATGAATGATGGCTGGATGGATGAAGGATGGATGGGGGAATGATGGATGGATGGGTGAATGATGGATGGATAGATGATGAATGATGGATGGATGGGGTGATGATGGATGGATAGATGACGATGGATGAATGATGGCTGGATGGATGAATGATGGATGGGTGATGGATGGATGGGGGAATGATGGATGGATAGATGATTGATGAATGATGGATGGGTGAATGATGGATGGATGGGGTGATGATGGATGGATAGATGAGTGAATGATGGATGGATGGGGTGATGATGGATGGATAGATGACGATGGCTGGATGGATGAATGATGGATGGGTGATGGATGTATGGGGGAATGATGGATGGATGGGTGAATGATGGATGGATAGATGATGATTGATGAATGATGGATGGGTGGATGATGGATGGATGAACGAATGAACCAAATGAAACGTGCTGAGGTTTTTTGTGGTTAATAGCTACATGAAAGGAAGCAGGTTTAAAGTCTTGATATTTATGGAGTAAATAACTTCTGTTTGATCTGTTTCTGCTGCGTCAGCAGGTAAACATCCGGGGACGCTGCTGTCGTGTGTGAATGACATCGCAGCTGCCACTCAGCACACTGTCGCCGCTCATCTCGCAAAGCGAACACATCGGGCCGTCTTGTTCTGCAGGGCAAACGGTCTCCTGCCAACAAGCAGCCCCACCTTGGTGAGCGCATGAATTTACCCAGAACTCCCTTCTCTGGTGAAATACCAGTTTGTTGTTGTTTAGTTAGAGGTGGCCCCTCGTAGAAGAGCTGACTTCATACTTCGTCACCATACAGCAGGAGGCTGATGATGGACATAAGGACAATCTTACAGGCTCCACCTCTTATTTAACTCCATCTCCCAGCATGCCGTGCTGATTTAATGGTTTTGCCTCACAGAGATTTTTTTTGCCAGCCGTTCAGCTGTTTGAAGGAAATGAAGGATCTTTGTTTTGTATAGGAGCAACGTGAATATTGGTTTGAAGATTTTACCCTTAACTCCTCTTCATCAGGTCGTGTCCGGAGGAGTGGCCAGCAATCAGTACATCCGCAAGGCTTTGACCATCATCGCCGAGACCACCGGCCTGCGTCTGCTCTGCCCTCCAGCCAGATTCTGCACCGACAACGGAGTGATGATAGCATGGTGAGCCCACCGACGCTCAGCGGAGCTCCACCTCCGAAGACTCTGATCCGCTTCAATGTTTTCTTCCTCCTCAACCAGGAACGGTGTGGAACGCCTGAGGGAGCGTCGAGGGATCCTGCCTCCGGACGTGGACGTCTGCTACGAGCCAAAGTAGGTCGTCACTGACTGAAACATAAACTCTTCTGTTCACCCGGTTTCTCACATTAATGTGACGCCGCAGGGCGCCGCTGGGGGTCGACCTGACGGCGGAGGTGAAGGCCGCGGCCATCAGGCTGCCGGCAGTCAGGATGAAGATCCTCAGCTGAACGGGAGACTTCCTGTGTAAATACTGCAGTTGAAAACAGCTGTCTGCTAATAAAGGAGATTTTATTTGTCCTTTGAGTTACTGCAGAAAGATCTAGTCAAATATTTAAAAGAACATTTTTTTATTTAGTAATGGAATCATTTATTTTTAATTTCTGTGTTGGTTCTGTAAACGTTCACTAAGTCATTTATTCAGGTAAAAACCTCGAGGTTAATGATCCGTGTTTACCTCATAATGGATGGATGAATGATGGATGAATGAAAGGATTGATTGGTGGATGGATGAATGAAAGGATGAATGACTGATTGGATGGAGGATGGATAAATAGATGACACACACACACACACACGTTTTAGTTTTCCCACAAACTTTTTTCTTTTATTCATCGTGTGACTAAATACAAAAATGCTTCAATCAGAAAAGGATGTCAATCATGTAGAAAAACGTCTGACAAACATCTCAGTCCTCCGCGGGGGTCCCTCTTCCTCCTCTGTGGATCTGGACACTGGGGGGGGTTCTGCAGAGAAGAGGGCGGAACGATCGAAGCTCCAACCAGAGTTTTAAAACAAACATTTCATTTCTACAAACGTGTTATTCGGACGTTTAACGGGTTTCTGGAGATGTTGGCTGCATAGTTTCATGACCCCTCCTTCATGAAGGACGAGGTTTTCAAAAGGCTCTCTGGGAAACGTCAAAAGCAACAGAACACAGCCTGAGACTAAAGTGGACCGGACCGTGGGTTCCTTCGTCCTCCCACCGTCATGAACATCGGTGACGTTGACACGCTGACGTCATCGGGGACAGAACATGAAATATAGAGACTCGTTGAAGTTACGTGGGTTCACCAAAAAAGTAAAGTTTCATCAGAAGATAAGAATGTACTAAAAATCAGAAGGACAACTAACACTTTTATTCCTTTATCCATTGTGGATAAAGCGCCTGGGACACTAGAGCTCATCGTGTTCATAAATGTTATACTCCTTGGCGCTAATCTGTCCATCTTTGTCGTGGTCGTTCTTCCAGAATATATCACCCATGATCTTCTGGTAGAAAGCTTCGTCACGCGGCTTCCCGCCTTTTTCGTACTCCAGCTTCAGGTATTCTTTAATCTGAAATACAGAAACACGTCAGAAGAAATAACGAACCTACGTTTCACTTTTCCATCCCTCCTCCTTCATGACAATCTCTGACTGTGAGCTACAAATACTGCATACAGCTGGTCCAGATGGAGAGTCCTCCTGGTTCTGACCCACAGAAACTGTGTAGAAGAACATGAACTTTGTGGTGTTTGTATCAAATGTGATGCAGAAGTTATCAAAGAGTTTCTGAACAAATTCACAGATTGTTTACTTTCATCTTTCTGTAATATGATGATGTCAGAGCCTTTGATCTCAGAAGAATTTAAAAATACTGGTATTCTTTGTGTTTAATCACAGATAGTAGCAGATACAATGTTATTGACCCTGAAAGTCCATTATTTGAGGTCCTCTCTGTCCAGAGACACACAGTTAATGTGAATACAGCCGATACTTGTGGAAAAACACGTTAAGATCAGAACACAAGTAAAAGTGAAAGGAAAGAGTCTGACTGACTAAATAAAGATCTAGTGACAGGAAGGGCTGAAGAATGCTGGGAGTTTCCAGCTGAGCTTAAACATGATAAAAACTTCATTATCCGTAAATATCATTTTAAGGATTCATGATTACAGTCACTGACCTTGTAACAGACTTAATTTATTATTTATATATATATATATATATATATATATATATAGTATATATATATACACATGTATATATATATACTATATATATATATCATCAACGTACCGTCTACATTTTATTTTAAGAATTGAGGTGATATTTTTTAACCCTCCGAAAGCGAAAACAAAAGTATTCTCATGAACTTTAAATGTAATCCCTCCCTGTGCTTCAGTTAATCAACACTTACTCACGTAATCTTTGAGGAGATATGTTTCTCCTTCTTTAAATACTAATACTAACTTCTTTAAATAATAATTACAAACTAAAGTTATTTTTAAATTAACTTTTTGTCCAACATCGGTCCTTAATTTCAGGATTTAACGCCTTTAATCCCCTTTGATTTAATAATAATAATAGTAATACATTTAATTTACATGATGATCCTGTTTTTTTAAAACAGCAGAAATACAAAGACAAACCATTTTTTAATACGTTAAATGCTAAATAAATAGTATCTCAAATCAAAACACAAGGCAGGTTATTTCATTATTAGCAATAACACTGATGTGGATGTTTTTTAAAACATTTTGTCCAATAGTAATATACTTTTTTTAACCACAGGACATTATCTTATCTTATCTTATCTTAATTCATCCCCCCTGAAACTGCCACAGATGTAATTCAGGTCAGGCTTAACTTAGAAACAACCAATGAGAAGAACAGGTTCAAGTAAAGAGTTTTATAGACTGTTTATTATATTTAAGCTTATTATTTCCCCCACCTGCAGTACCTCAATCTACCCTTAGGGGGTCATAGCCCCATTTAAGAAAATGTGTTTTCCGTCTTTATAAGATATTTCTCTTTAGAAAAGAAGGAAAGCATAAAGTTTTGATGACGAGGTGATGGAGTGACATTTTCAGGGAATACTTTGTCAGGACTCTGGTTTAATCGAAGCTGTAACGACTTCCTGAACTCCAGGAATCAGTTCTTCGTCTGAGTTTAATGAAATTACCCTCAATCATTGTTTCATCACAGTTGACACGGCACAAGGAGGGAAATGTGTTTAATGGAGTCCTGCAGTCCTTCTTCTATCCGAGCAGAGTCAATTCTAGTTACCTCATCCTTTGTGAGACTCCTGTCTTGATCCAGGTCCATCGCTCCGAAGGCCTCCATGCTGCGCGGCCCCCTGGACACGGTGTAAACCTCCACCTCAAAGATGACTGTGGCGTTGGGTGGAACTGGATCTAGTTAATCAGTTGGAAATAACAGCATGTCAAGATTACTTAAAAATACCACAGGTAATTTATTATGGTGCCACAATCAGATCTTTACTGATGAAGATGAAACTATGAACATTCCACGAAGGCAAGGATTTATATTTTAAGGAAATGTCGATTGTTGCTTCTGCTAAATCATCAGACTACTATCAGTTGACCAAAATCTCTTCATTGACCACATGAATCAATAAATGATTGAATTATATTACATCAAGAGCAAAATTCTTTATGTATTATGACATTAAAACAGCAAGAAATGAAATGTCCAACCAGTGCAACATGCACTGAATGCACAAGAGTTTTCATACAGTAGCTTCACATGGAAGCAGCTAAAGACACACCCAGAAAAGAAGAACCATCTCCTCCACACCCAAAGAGTGAAATAAAGAGAAGAATCCAGAAATACGGAAGCCCAGGTTTAGGAAACACCATGCAAAATGCATTTAACCAGTTATGTTCAGTGGTTATCCAAAGTTAAGCCTGGCCTGAATAATGACACGCCAATAATGACCTTCAGACATCTCCATCTCCACCTCCATCAGGTGTGTGAGTATTGTGAGTAATCTGTTACTATGTGTGAGTAATCTGTTACTATGTGTGAGTAATCTGTTACTATGTGTGATTAGTCTGTTACTATGTGTGAGTAATCTGTTACTATGTGTGAGTAGTCTGTTACTATGTGTGAGTAATCTGTTACTATGTGTGATTAGTCTGTTACTATGTGTGAGTAGTCTGTTACTATGTGTGAGTAGTCTGTTACTTTTAGATAAAAAAAAGGCTCTAACAAGACTTTTTAAAAGGGTGAACCGAGAAAATAATTTGCATTAAAATAGTTATGAGGACTTAATTTAGTCCAAAACTTCTTTCAATGAATGTTAAACATTATTTTTTCCATTATTTCCCACAGAAAGAAAAAAAGACAAAATCTAAGAAGAAGGCCACGACTGGGTTTAAGAACATCACAGGTAGATCCCACACAGGTTGTTAGTTTTGTGATGGTGCTGCATGCAGGAAAGAGTGGACTGAAGCAGAGACCTTTAAACCTGGCTACATGCTTACAGTACATGCCATGTGGGAGACGAGCGGCAAACACAGCGAGGGATTTGATGCTCGTTCAACTAACGTGCTGTAAAAGAAGACAAGAGAGTGTGAGGTCATCGGTTCCACCACCACATGTTTGACAGGTTTGATATAAAATACGACAATCCTCTTATTTCTACCCACTGTGAGGACATTCCGGCGTGGCAGCAGCAGAGAACAGGACGTTACACTCAGTCCAAGCATTTAGAACACAACAGAAAGATTTACAGCACACACAGAATCTCAGAATACAGACGGCCATATAAAACAGGTCTTTCCTTTTGTATGTTTTTGAAGAAAGAGTGTATTTTCTGATTTGGACTTAAATGCCTCTCATGAAAGGTGTTTGGTTTTTTTGGAAGCATCTTAGTGGTCCACTCAGGGACAACTGACTGGACAGACGTTTCTGATGTATTTGTACAATGTCCCTGACATGAGTAAACTTAAAACATTCCACTTAGACTACGCCGGCTGGTTTAAGTCCTTTCAACCCATTAATCAGAAGAAGCATCCTTTAGTTCTAAACTATTTCAGATGGTGGCAGGACTAAGACCTGTGATGTCATAGTGATGTCACTTTTACCTTTGCCTTTTTCTCCGAAGGCCAGTTGAGGTGGAACGGTTATCTTCCGTTTCTCTCCGGGACACATGTCCTTCATGCCGAGATCCAGACCCTTTATGATTTGTCCCACGCCGAGCACAATCCACTGAGGGTGGCCGGATTTGTCCGACCGACTGAAACAGTACCAAAGAACAAGCCAGAGTCAAACATAAACATTTAAGTATCACGTGCAAGAAACATACATTTACAGTTACATTTAACTTTCTTCAACTGTCTCCATTCTATTTGGTCACGGGCATCATGTCAAAAGTATATGCAGATCTCTGACCTCATACGGGCGACAACAGAATGGGAGGTCGTTCAGTTTTTTATTCCTGGTTCGATCCATTGATTTTGCTCTGAGTATTATTTGCATGTTTAATAGTAAGCCAAATCATTAAATTAAAAGAAACACGAGACTTTAGAAACAGTGATAAGTGGTTACAAAAAATGAATGAAAGAGTGGATGAATGTATTTTGTATTTGTTATAAATCTGTTTCTTAAGTTCATTTTTGAGGTTTTTTTTTTAATTAAACCTCCCCTCCCCCTCATTACATTTTCGGTGTCTCTATAATACTACAGATCCAGCTTAGGACTGCGGCAGTAGGATCAATTACTGTTTTTAACACATTCAATAGTAACAGTTAATTACTATAATTGGAAATAATAAGCAATGCGATTATAAACTTAACTGGTGTCACACAGAAATGTAATGACAGCACTTAAAGTGGCACACAATTATTTCATATCAAATGCACTAATGCCACATTTGATGCATTAAATTATCTTTGTCAATTCAAAGTTTATACCAACCTGCAGTAGAACTGAGAACCACCCTCGGCCAGGAAGCCATCGTAGTGGACGTTAATCAGGTCACCTCTTTTGCTCTTAGGAGAACACTCCAAAGGCTTGAACAGAACTTCTATCTTCACCTCTCCCTCCACATCTTCTGCTGTGGTCCATACAGACCCCAAACCAAACAGAGAGGACACAAAGAGGCACAGTGTGCAGCTCACAGACCTCCACATCATGCTTGCTGTGCATTCGTGGCAAATTCTGAACGTGCAGGAAGACGTTGCAGTATACTTCAGGGGAATATATGCCCTGAATTTAGACTGCCAGGGATGTCTGCTTCATGGGTGTCACATCATTTACGCGGACTGGATCTAAATATCTGCAATATCGTGAGTCCATTCATCTCAGAGAATCTGTTAATTCGAATCAAAAGGCTGCAGGAAGTGGGGCACGGCACAAAACTTCGCCTGGAAGACAAAAGTAAGGGCGTAATAATATCCGGCTACTAACAATTTTTTTTTTACCATTTATCAAATATAATCAAAAGCATATTTTTATATTTTGAAATTGAGGTCAGAATTCTGTGAATAAAGTCTTGAAGGGAAAATTCTGACTACAATGTCCATTTTTTAAACATTCTTTAGGAACAATTCGGAATTCTGACTTTTTCCTTAATTTTTGAAAGTCATTCAGAGTTCTGAAAATCTAAAATTGTTAGATTTCTCATTCAGCTATATTAAGGTATGCGGACCGATGATGGGATGCACTATACTGAGTGTCACCCTAGTAACTTAGGTGACTGTGGATCGAAAAAGTTAGTCATAATAGTTCTTATGCGTCCCCGTCACATGGGATGGAATAGTCTCATGTCCTGTCACCGATCTACTAGAGGGACATAAATAGTAGCAAAACTCCCATGCGACTCAGATTCAGGAAATGACTCGTTAGTGAGGATTCTCATTTCTAAGGAATTCACACCCAAGAGATACACAGTAAATAACATCTGTCAATCACTGTATATCATTTGGGTAATATGATATAAATTGCATAATCATAATTTGATAAGCTGATACACTATGTTACATGTATATCTTGTAGACTCAAATAAATTACATTTTATAACATCGACAGAACTACAACCCGCTCATAAAAATGAAAATGAAATAATAATCATAAAAAACATTTATAACGCTGTATATATAAGTATGTAGAATGTTCAGTGAATTTTATAAACTGCTACTTCTTTTTTTATATATATGAATGTATTATTAATTATTTGTATTGTTTTCAAAGTATTTATTTTTTACTACTGTTCAATAGTGAAATCGTTACCGGCCAAATTAAAGCAGGAAATTACGACACATACGGCTCCATTCTAATTGGCTCTCAGGTGAGCGTCATTTTGTCACATTGACCAATACGAGTGACGGGGCGTTACTTCTTCTATTTATGTTGGGACGCCGGTGTCTGTGACTCATCGCCTCCCGAACAGACAACGTGGAATCGTTGACTACGACCACTGAATCATTTTGGAACTACGATTTTTCTCAGTAACTGCCTGACAGGATTGAAATGTTACAACTTAGATATTCCATACTGCTGAAGGAGTTGATTAAAGCCACCCTCAAGCGTCCCCTGTCCGGTTCCGGACTGGAAACCTGGTTGCCGACCCGCCACTGCTGCTTCGGCACCTCCTCTGTTGACGCGCGTGCTCCTCAACTGAAGGTCCTCCATGCCGCCTCGCCGCTCAACGCCGCGCCCTCCGCCGCCCAGCAATTCCGCTCATTCTGCACGAAAAGTGAAGGTGCTGTGGAGGTGGACGATCAGCTGAAGAAAAATGCTGTCGGTGGAGAAGCAGCCAGCGACGAGTAGGTTTGAAATACTTTATACAAAGAAATAATTAATTGTGTTGGTTAGCTGTGACGCATCAGCCAGCGTTCGCCGCGAACTCTGCGACAACCGCATCTAACCACATTGCTTGTCTGTCAGTAACCAAGCGTCTATCACATTTATGGCTTCTTAGATGGAAACACATAAGTTTCGGCTAAAACAACTAATATCTTAATGAATTTGTAGCTAGCTAAGTGTGACGGCCTGTTAGCAGCGGCTCTCCAATCATCCCGCCTCCTCTAGATACTTTGTGACAAATAGTTTTATAAATACACTTACAAATAACTACTTAACCTGGAGTTAATTCGGATTTTATTTGACCCGTACCACCCGTTAGGTTAGCCCTGTGTTCCTGTGGAGATAAGACGCAGTTTGGCGGTTGCTTTAGAAGTGAAAGAGAGAAGAAACTGGCCCACAGGAGCAACAGCAGCGTGACGTGGAAGATACATTAAACTTGTATAGTTGATGGAATCTTCTGCGCTCTGGGTACCAGAGGAGGTTAAAGTACACACTGTCTGTACCAGAGGAGGTAAAAGTACACACTCTCTGTACCAGAGGAGGTTAAAGTACACACTCTCTGTACCAGAGGAGGTAAAAGTACACACTCTCTGTACCAGAGGAGGTTAAAGTACACACTCTCTGTACCAGAGGAGGTAAAAGTACACACTCTCTGTACCAGAGGAGGTTAAAGTACACACTCTCTGTACCAGAGGAGGTTAAATTACACACTCTCTGTACCAGAGGAGGTTAAAGTACACACTCTCTGTACCAGAGGAGGTTAAAGTACACACTTTCTGTACCAGAGGAGGTTAAAGTACACACTCTCTGTACCAGAGGAGGTTAAAGTACACACTCTCTGTACCAGAGGAGGTTAAAGTACACACTCTCTGTACCAGAGGAGGTTAAAGTACACACTCTCTGTACCAGAGGAGGTTAAAGTACACACTCTCTGTACCAGAGGAGGTTAAAGTACACACTCACTGTACCAGAGGAGGTTAAAGTACACACTGTCTGTACCAGAGGAGGTAAAAGTACACACTCTCTGTACCAGAGGAGGTTAAAGTACACACTCTCTGTACCAGAGGAGGTTAAAGTACACACTCTCTGTACCAGAGGAGGTTAAAGTACACACTCTCTGTACCAGAGGAGGTTAAAGTACACACTCTCTGTACTTAGATAGACGTTGCTTTCAAGTGTGATGGAAAAAAGTCATTCCTTTCAGATACTAAGTCATTGTCATCAGTTACTGAGTCATTCTTGGGAGATTAAGTCCCTACTTGGAGAAAGTATGTCATTACTGCGTGATACTACGTCAGTACTGTTAAATACTAAGTCATTACTGTAGATAGTAAATCAATATTCAGAGACCCTAAGTTATTATTGTGAGCTAGTAAGTCTATTTTGATACCAACAGTCATTATTTTAACACATTAAACCATTATTTTATGCTCCTCGCAGACAAGGTTAACTCCCATCTCAGAGTTGGTCAACTCAGAGCTCAGGGTTAGACTATGAGTTTGTAAAACCTGCTTTCTGGATTCCCCCACTGTTCACACATAACCAAGTAAAAACAAAACCCACTGATGACTTAACCTTCACCAACTCTCAGGGAAAGAGGCAACAGAGACATTTCTCAGAGAACGCAAACCTTTACCAAGCCAGCCCAGGTTCTCAATACGTCCTAGCATCTAAGAGCCATGATTGTTATACTTTATGATATGACCTTGACCATGAATCCCTGGCCCTGGAATTTGTTGGTATCATTGATAGTTTGATAGTTATTCAAGAAAAACTATATAGCACTAGGGGTGAGTTTTATTCAGGCTCTGTCTCTGCAACCTTTGTAGATCCATCAAATCAGTTTCTACATTGTAAAATAAGTCATTCCTATTTATCGCACAGCAGTGAATGTTCCACGAGCCTCCTAGATCGATTGTATCACTGGGATCTATGTCAGACAGTGATGTCTGTACCATAGATCATAGAGATACCAAGATTCATTTCACATTTCTAGATGTGCTCCACTGAGCCGGCGGGTCTTCACCAGAGTCTGTTTCACAAATGGTCAGTCTGAACTGGGTCGGCATGGACAGGAAGGACAAGGAGATTTCCTGACACAGATATAATTACACAGCAGGACGGAGTTTTTGGATTTGATCTGCTGATCTACCACAACCAGAGACTTTTTTTCTTTACTTTTTCTAGTCTCTCAACTCCCACCAGAAGGAACTTCTTGAATCTTAATCTGGTGGTTCGGTTATATCAAGGATGAGTTCCTCTCCTTATTTCTATAAAGGTTATCCCATAATTCGAGCCCCAGGCACCGGTAGGACAATCCAGGGTAAGAGCTGAACTACTTAAGTAGAATGAATAAACAATATTTGTCAGTTGTTACAGATGAGAGCCAGCAGCATGCTGTTAGTGAAGCGTTTTCTGTGTGAAACCTAATCGGCATAGTTAAGATTTGATATAAGTCGAGGAATTGCCCCCAAAAAAGGAGGATATTTTTATTCCTGAATCTTAAAGACAAGTGTGTCAGGCTGATTCATTGTCAAAATATGAGGAATAAAATACCGTAAAGGCTAAAAGTAATGAGTGAGATGGAGCAGCACTTCAACAATCATTTCAGAAACCTGCTCTCTATGGTCTGTTTCATATCCCACCTGATTTTTATTTAAGTGGTTAAATGTCATAAGAAAGAAAGAGAGTAATGTAAACAGGAACGGTAGTTATCGCTCCTAAACTTGTTCTTCCGGTCACCTCACTTATATTACTACTAATGTACTACTTTTTAATATTCTTCCAAAAACGACTTTTTACATGAGAAAAACATTTCTTTTTCAAAATTTTGAAATCTGACTCAGTGAAACACATCTGAGAACCAAACCCTGAACTAATCATGCGCAGATTTTAAGTGAACAACTTGGGCCTTTTATCCTGATTATGCCGTTTACAACGACAGTAATCACTGCTTTAGTAAATGCAGCTTTGTTCTGATCCACTTCCGTTAAAGTTGCTCCATACACTTTTAACACAGAGTAAACTCTTCCCGGATTCGTTTTAAAGAGCACAAAGGGCAGCGCTGGTTCTGTTGCAGCACCTCGTGATTAAAATATACTGCTCCATTGTTTGACCCGACACTGGACCAAACCTCAGGCTATTGTTCATGGGTCACCACCTAAGTACAGGAACTAAAGGAAGAACCAGACAACGAACGGCCCTGGATGTTGATGAAAAGTTCTGGCCCCATCTTGAAGTCCACGCAGCAGAAAATGGCTACGAGTAGGAATGCTGCTTCTGTCGGAGCCTGCCATGTTACTGACGACAGACACGTCAAAGGAACCCTCAATAATTGCAGTAAAACATTTTAACGTTGAGACTATGGGGTGTGAAACACGTTTTCCAGTTAAAAAAGTTATCGTCTTCTCCTGAACCTGAAGCGTCTGAATGAAACGTACGGTTTTTAATTTGTGGGATCGATCCCACACATTTTACGTTTTGTTACTGAGCAGCATAATATGAACAAAAACCAAACGTGAAACCATCCACCCACCTCCAATCTCATTCCTTTATTCTAATTCCATTCCGACAGCAGCTTTTAGTTGTCATGTGAAGGACGGAGCTCTAATGGAGGCGGTGTACGCTGACAAGAAATGAAAGGTTACATTATCTTAATAAAAGCATCACAGGCTTATTGTGGAGTAATAATGTCCATGGCTCGCTGCCCGCTACCTCCTACAATTTATAACACCAGTCATTCCTTTAGAGGGCGGAGACGCGTAACTTTAAGATGGGTGTATCAGAGACGTGACCCGCGTCTGCTGTGATAAAGATTGTGGGAGGAGAGAGAGTGGAAGTTCTCGTTTGAGCTCTACTAGGAAACCCAGCCTGGTGTTTGGTCCCTGATAGGACCTTGCTGAGGATAGCTCCATACACTCAGGCCCGATGGTTCCATACCAGAGCTTGTCTTAAATTCTTCTTTAAGAAGAATTTAAGAATTAGTGTTTTGTGTTGGAATGAATCTGCAGATATGATGCACATTAAGATACAGCTGGTATGATTCTATATATTTCAGCGTTGCACGTCTTTAACTTCCTGTCATGGTTGATATTTGGCAGAGCAGGTGAGTCAAATGGATGAAGAGGATTAGAACTATTTGCAGTCTGTCATTAAACACAAAATAATCCAAATTTTTCAAGCAGGTCTTTTATTATTATTACTACAATTATTAGTGCTGCACTATCTCTATCTCTATCTCTCTTTTTCTTTCTATCTCTGTTTTTTCCATCTACTTCTCTTGACTGCCCTAAACTACTTATCTCGCCCTCTTGACCCGGCCGGTAAAAGTAGAGAGCAGCCCGACTTCTGTCAGGATCTGTTCCTGGCTTCCTGGATGAAATGTAACACCTCTAGAGCAGGAAGAGGTGTTCAAACCACTCTCTCTGGTATCCAGGAAGCTCCAAAGTGTTGTGTTCACACCAATGAGCAGTCATCCAGCAGCGGATGGACGGAGACATCTGCCCGTGAAGACGAAGAGGATTTTAAGACCCACCAGTATAGAGAAACGAGGCGCTCTGAGCTGCGTGCTCACCTGATCTGTTAGCTCCGTTTAAACAAACTCTGCTGCATTCGCTCATTTAGCCCGGCCCGTGCCTGCTGGGGTGAACCAAGAGGAGCAAACAAGACTGTGTGATATGGTTGTGTGGCACGTATTAATTCAACCACCTGCCTGATCGCGTGGCAGTGTCAGTATTTATGACAGGTGACGTTTGGCTGCAGACCGGACCAGGCAGCAGTGGGTCTATGCATGATTGGCACAGAAAGCGACATTACTTCGGATATAAACCCAACCCGACTCTGCTTCTCTGCAGACATGTACACGCCTCATCGGTTAGATTCAGGAATGATAGGAGGGGATATTGAGGTCAGAGGTGACAATCGCTGATGGCAACCTTCAAAAGTCAACTATTAAATATATTTATACTCTTGATCTTTCTGCACTGATCCTCAGATTACCAATAAATGAAGAAAGATTATGTACTATGAGAAATCACGTATCTTATATTTCCCATAATTCAGTCAACAGCAGCTTTTACTGTAAGGTCTCCCCATCCCTGCTCCTGTAAAGGATCACGCCATTCACACGTTTGTCATTCAGGTTTGGAACAACAATCTTTGAAAGACCAAACATAGTCAGATTCCACTAAAGCCGCTTTCTGGAATACCCTGCTATTTACTTCTTGTCTTGTCTTGTGATCGTTCGTGTTGACGGCTGTATAGAGCGACGTATGTCAAGATGATAACGCTCCCTTTGAATCTGCCAAGCCCGACAGGCAGGATTTCAGTCAATCTTGGTTTCTTTGCACATTTTCTGGCAAATTAGTCTTTGCCGTATGTGGAGTGTTTACTCGGTGGAGGGAGGAGGATGAAGGCAGGGAGGAGCTGAAGAGTGAAAGCATAGAATATGGGGAAAATTATGTTAAAGCCCTAAAATCAATGCATATTTTTATTTCTGCCGTCAGGAATCAGATTTTTAAAATTTCTCATCACAGACATAGTAAGTCGGTGGGCCTTTTTGATATGAAAAGAAAGCTGAGCGAATGCTGTCTGGCGATTTTACTGTCTCTATATATCACTCATGTATGTTCCGCCTTAAAGAAATGCACATGGTTGGTGGAGTTTTAGCAGACGCATACATGACTACATTATCTGCATACATGTGGCTATGCATGTCTGAGCAGCCTTCTGGTTTTGTTCTTTACAGTCAAACACAAAGGCAAGGGTCCTAGGATAGAACTTTGAGGCCCGACCACATTGAATAACTAAACCATGTATTCTGAGACATTTCTCTGGATTCCGGCTGGGATAGAAGGCAGTTCAGAGCTACCAGAGAGAAGATACATTTTCAAGCGACGGTACCGGAGGCCTTTATTAGGTCTAGATGCGTAGAGTTTACATCTCGCTGCGTGGGATCCCTCCGGCTTCCCCGCAGGTGTGAATGGTTGTTTGCGTCCATTTGTTGGCTCTGTGACAAGCTTTCAACCTGTCCTGCTGGTCCAATAGGCTTCTGGCATTTAGCCTCTGCTGTTAGCAGGATGAGCGGCTACAGATAATGACTGAATGGAAATAAAGCTTGAGTTTAACAGGGATTGATGGGGGATGGGGATAAAATGGAGCTTTTTTTTTTGTTTAAGATCTTTGGATCAATCTGAAAAGAGAATCTGGGTGTTACGGAGGAAACATTCATGTGAAGGAAGGGATGAAAAGATTGTGTTTTTGATTAGTTAAATGTCTTAATGCTACACAGGTCACGACCTCTAGTGCTCTGACTCATCTTCAAGACCAGATTTTGGATAGTGATGTTGGCTGAGCTGCCCTCTGACCTCACTGATGTGTCATAGCTGGCGTGTGAACGGGTGACAGTGTTGGTTTTGTTAATCCAAGAGCAGCAGAGAGAATTCCTGGAATTCAGCCCCGGGTCTAACCCTGCTGCAGACATGGCAGCCAAACCCTCATGCGAGTGGGGATATTCCACAGTAATCCCACTTTAATGGGTCAGAACCAAGCAGAGATGATGGATGGGGATATTTATTGTCTGGACTGTAAGAATGAATTGATGTTGTCTATTGATTAATAGTTGAACTCGTCCCTATATGATTTATTTCAGTCACATGATAAGCAGGAACACACACTTCATGAGATAAACCCCTGCTGATAGCATGGGCCTGTTAAACAAATCTAAACTGTCTCCTGATGTGAGCCTCTTTAGATCGGTGAACTGTATCACAGAGGAAGATTGAAGGTCAAACTCAGGACTTGTTATTTATCAGCATATCTGTCTTGATAGAGTGACATTACCCATGAGTGATCACTGCCAACAGGGAATACTCAGTAGTAGACATTAATCCTGTCCACAAAAAGATGGCTTTGTGTCATAGACGCCACCGTGCCTGGATCAAATACACTCATCAGCCATAGCATGAACCCCGGACGCACAAGACCTTGTCTCCGGTTCACATTAGACCACTTTGGTAGGTTCTAACCACTGCAGACCAGGAACCTACCCCACAAGACCTGCAGTTCTGCCGATGTTGTTGCATTACAGTCCTGTCTTGTGAAAGTCTCTAAGATCTTCATGCTTGTCCATCTTTTTCTGTTTCCAACATTAACGTCAGGACTAAAACTTCCTGCTTAATAACCCCCCTGATGGGCGCCGTGGTTACCAGATGATCAATGTTCTTCTGACTGAATACGTCGGTGATTAACAAGTCATGGCGGTTTGGTGTGGCTGTCCGAGTGTGTTGAGGCTGAATGATAGACAGCTAATGATTGATTGGCTGTCTTTCTGGCTGACAGGTGGCTGTAGGCTTCATTTTAGCTGGAGTTCCACAGAGACCCAGTATCGTAACAGACGGACGGTCTCAGCGCTAAAACTGGATTTACCTACATTTACATAATAAATGTGTATTTCTTTTGTTTCCTTGCTTCGCTGTTTTTCATTGTATCAGTTTTATCAGCGCTCTCACTGAAGTCGAGACTGAGCGAATGTATTTTAGCAAAGACGCCTGCATGCTTTCACAAACCTGTGACTCACACACGTGTGTTTGTGTCTTTGCATCGCAGCAGAAGAAATGCAGGAATTCTTCCCAGTTTGGAGGACCTGCTCTTCCACACGGTCGCAGAAGGCCAAGAAACCATTCCGGCGCACAAGTTCCTCACTGTAAGTCTTTCATATTCACTTCAGCCTGATGCTCACGCCGGAGGTGTGTCTAAATACCGCTATATCTTAGGCACTTAAATTCACGGGGCTTCGCACCGGAGATCCACGACTGAAGGAATGCATGGACACGCTGAAAGAAACTTTAAAGAACACCGAGGATGGCGTTACGCTGGACCGGCACCAATTCAAGAAGTAAGAATGTCTCCTGGTCTCCCTCATCTACATTTCATGTGAACCGCACCCTTTACCTGAAGACTCTCATCAGGCTCAAATGCAGTTTGATGTTTTTTTTTAACCATTCAAACATGCAGCTACTATTTATGTGAGACGTTAGTTGTGAGAAATTCTACCTGTGAGATCCTTCTGGTGAGTATAATATATGAATTATGGAACCAGGATTTTACTGTAATTTGGACCCCAAAGTCTGACAACACTCATCATGTTTCAGTCACAATATTCTGTGAATCTGCAAGGTCTTTCCATCAGCAGACATAATATTTATACTGCACGAAAATACTTTCCCTTTCACTTTGAAAGGTTAAAAGAAACACTGGTCTAAGTCTTAAATAAACTCCCTTACTAGCTGTCATGATAAACGCTCACTGCATATTTAAGCTTGATCTTTATTTAGCCAGTCAGACTCTTTCCTTTCACTTTTACTTGTGTTCTGATCTTAACGTGTTTTTCCACAAGTATCGGCTGTATTCACATTAACTGTGTGTCTCTGGACAGAGAGGACCTCAAATAATGGACTTTCAGGGTCAATAACATTGTATCTGCTACTATCTGTGATTAAACACAAAGAATACCAGTATTTTTAAATTCTTCTGAGATCAAAGGCTCTGACATCATCATATTACAGAAAGATGAAAGTAAACAATCTGTGAATTTGTTCAGAAACTCTTTGATAACTTCTGCATCACATTTGATACAAACACCACAAAGTTCATGTTCTTCTACACAGTTTCTGTGGGTCAGAACCAGGAGGACTCTCCATCTGGACCAGCTGGACAGACAATGGACCTAAAATGTGATTTTTGGCTCAACCTTTAGCATAAACCAATGTCTTGTCAAAGTCTGTGAACAGTAAAAAAGGTTAGAGAGCCTCTGTAGAAGCCCGATTACATACGTGTCGGGAAGAACAGGTTTTAACACGATCATCTGAGGGCCCCTTTGCGTGACTGACTCCAACTGACTCCATGGTGGTTCGTACTCATTGGTCCTCGGAAGCCCCCTCCCCTTCTATTCAGACACCAGTAACCCTGAGCTGTAAGCATCAACACTTCTCTGAGACACTACGGTAGAATCCCAGAACCTGCATCCATGTTCTCCCTATGGATCCATGTTGGGTCTCACCGACAGGACACAAAGATCAACATGTTAATGAATCTGATGATGCCTCCTCCATCAGACGCTTCTATTAACATCCACTCAAGTTTGTCAGACTCCAGGGGTGCAGATGTGGTTGACAAACTGTTCCTTCGGTTGCATGCAGTCGCGGTATTTTAGCATGCTTTCTGTTGTTTATCCATCAGGTGTGTCCAGAGCAACATTGTCTTGCTTACTCAGGCCTTCCGCAAGAAGTTCGTCATCCCAGACTTCCCGTCCTTCACCTCCCATATCGATGAGCTGTATGAGAATGCCAAAAAACTCACCGAAGGACAGGTGTGTCCTGAAAGTCATGACTCTTTATTCTTTTGCTCCAGTCCATCATCATCTTCACATTCACCGCCGTCAACGTGTGTGCCATTTAAAATCACTGTGTGAGCGTACCAGAGAGGAAAAGTCCACACCGCAATCTGTTGACTGAGGCTGGTGCTGTTGCAGGATTCTGCTGGGTAGCTGGGTTCTGTTTGTTGTTTCCTGTTGGTTTTGGTGCGGTTGCGTGAAGTGAGACAGCTGAGACACCGGCGGTTCTTCACCTTAACAGTTTTCTGCGACCCATTAAATACTTAATCCATTAAATGATTATCCTCGCACAGAACTTCAGGTTGGACTCATTAATACGGCCCAGACGGTTCCAAGTTTTAAAACCATCTTATTGATCGTCACTGTCAGTGTTCTTCATAGATTTCAGTTCTTTTACCAGTAGTTGGTAACTTTTCAGAAATCCCCAGAAGAAGAAGAAGAGTAGACGATCTCTGATCACAGCAACGGTGCACAAACTTCCGTTTGTCATAAACTCCACACAGAGAGAAGCAGACGGCCCGATTCTGCTTTGGTTAATGTTGTCAGAGGTTTGTGGTTGGCCTGTTAACGCCAAGACGGAAAGTTTTCAAAGGTTTGAATTTTCACGCCCTGAAATGCCGTTGTGGTGTAAACGAAGAACCATAATGCAACAGAAGTTTCCGTTTGATCTGAAAACTGTTGTCGTGTAAACGGGGCCAGGATTTGAGTCTATTCCAGCCAAAAAAAAAACCAGATAGTCCGCCATTGATTTTGTTGTCGGTCTGTCCACGCGTGACTATGAGGCCAAATTCATAACAGCCATGAACAAAGTGAGGCGCTGATGTCACCGTTTTTCCAAGAGATGCGTTTTGCAAGTTTACACGGATATGGAAACAACAATGTCTTCTCTCCTCTAGAGCTCATTTTCAAAAGTTTGTGTTTCCGTTGCTGTTGTCATGTAAAGAAATGGCCATGCCACGACAGAATTTGTGTTTTTATATACACACTGTGTAGAAGACGAGAAGAAGCCTCGGTGTGTTTCATTGAGCTGGTTGTAGCCCAAGACGTATCTGTGAGTAGGAAAGCATCCTGGGAAATGCAGCGAACGATTTTCTTTAATGTGACAAGAGATAAAAACCGAGTAAACCAACCTCCTCCTGATAGGAGTGTGTTTTTTTCCTCTCTGGCCTCACGTGTGGAGTGAGCCTCTCGTCCGGCTCTGTTGTTGTGTTCAGTCGGTGGTGTCAAGTTTCCATTGAAGCCTGAGCCTCCTCAGACGTCAGCAGTGTCAGGTGGACCTCTTTCAGCTCCCTCACCTCTCTTTCAGGTTGCAGACTACATTCCTCAACTCGCCAAATTCAGCCCCGACCTGTGGGCCGTCTCTCTGTGCACAGTGGACGGACAGAGGTGAGTCACGGTCCGGAGCAGGACTCGGCTTCCTCAGTGAGGAAGGACGTGAAGTCTGTTTTTATTTGTTTTAACCGCAGTGTCACAAACCATTCATCGTGTGTTTCAAAACCACTAAAACCTCCTCTTGAGTTTGTTGATGAGGTTTAACATTAAACATAATTAAACCCATGATACCCTGATATTCCTTTATGTTCAACATAATTCTTTGCCTGTATGTACGTGAAATATTCCTTTCATTACATTTGAATTTCTCACCTGTCTAGATGTAGATAAATCCCGTAGAACTGCAGGGACCTCATTGAGGAGCTGCGTTTATCAGAAGGTTTCTCTGTAAAAGGTGTTTTGAACATGTGACCAAAGGAACTTTTGAACTTTTCGTGTTGTTGGACTTCCTGCAGGCCCCAGTAATAACAAAACCGTTAGGATCCAAAGTGTGGCATGTGTAATGATGTCACAGGTGTTTTCATCAGTCCGCTGTAAAGTTCCATTCGTTTGTTTGTGAGGTTTGTGAAAGAGAGGAAGTCGTTAAGATAACGTCTCAAAGAGCAGATTCTTTTCTTCTGTTATCTCGCTGCACAAATCTGTCAGTGAACTGCTACGAAACCGAGGTCTCGCTATGAAATATTTCATTTCGGTTTCATTTTGACGTGGTTCCTCTTTCTGACTGGGCAGATTGTAATCTCTGACGCCGCTGCTGCTGTGAAAATCTGTCCTTTCCTTCCGTAGGCACACGGTCGGGGACACCAAGGTCCCGTTCTGCCTGCAGTCCTGCGTCAAGCCTCTCAAGTACGCCGTGGCCGTTCATGACTACGGCACGGAGTACGTGCACAACTTCATCGGGAAGGAGCCCAGCGGGCTGCGCTTTAATAAACTCTTCCTGGATGAAGATGGTGAGCCCTGATCTTTTTCTGCCTCCGTCTGTTTGTGGAGTTCTGCTGCCAAGAACCGCTATTTTAACCCCTCAAGCTGTTGCAGTAGAGCATGCTTCCAGTTTGATCAAAGGTAGAGTTCTTGGTTCCGTGTCCTGAGAAGACTTTGGCTGGGTTTCAGCCGCAGGTGTAAACAAAGTATTTTCAACTGAAGCTTGCATCCAGGGTGAACCAAGGCCTTCAGAACCAACACAACCCAAGCTGACTTCCCCTAGAGTTCTACCCAAACCCTGACATAAAAGAGAAATGTTACAAAATGACATCCACGAAACCAAAGGTCCCAAACTCAACCAAAGGAGGAGAAAGTTCTAAGGAATACGTCCAGACGCAGAGCCATTCAAAGTGCTTTAAAGACGACCACCGCACAGAACCGAGATTTACAGGAGAACAAACGACCCGCTTTAAACAATATTAATAACTTTATTTGTGTGGCCATTTACACAACAATGCTGGTTAATACTGATCAGAATAAAATCCTTCCAAACTGGATAAAAGGACATCGGATCCCTCAGTTAAAAGTACCAGATACTAAAAGTGAATCTTAAAAAGAGATTTGGCAGAGGATGCAGTAAAGACCCGGCCCCCCTTAGTGATGAGTCGGGTCTATGGAATCACCAAGAGGGATCAACCACGGGACCTCAGGCGTGGTTCTGGAGCAGATCACAGGTAGAGGAGGGAGCCGGTCCATTCCAAAGCTTCCAAAACGAGCAGTACACTTTGAAGGGAATGAGTGTGAAGGGCAGCAGGGTCTGGTGTCATGTGGTCCAGTCTCTGGGTACCTGCTAAGAACCGGATTAAGAAATGGGTATCCAAGGAAATGCTTCAAACTTCAAACTATCTCTACCAGGATGGTCCGTGGTGTTTGCTCGTCTAAGGGAACCACACCAGGGAGGAAATGTAGCTGATGCAGGGACAAATATTCTTACCTGTAAAGGTTTTCACTTGGTTTGACTCTCCTGTAGGGAAATATTTCACACGGCTGAAGAACCTCGCCTAAAGCTGAACTTGTTCAAACTTGTTCAGCTTTAGGTGAGGTCGCTGTTAGTCTGAGACTCTTTTAGACTCTGGAGACCAAAGCTGAGTTTATTTCCTAGAATATAGCAGCGATACAAGAAGGATGAGTTCATGCACAGACTGCAGGGAATGCATGAAGATCTTAAATCTTACCATAATTCTCTTATCTTCGTAACTTCAATGTGAAAGTAACATTTCTGCATTCTTTTGTTTTGATATGATGACGTTGAGTCCGTCTGGAATGGATTCAATAACCTGATTAAAATAATCCGTTTGTGTGTGTTCTGATTTGACATATTAAGTTGAGTGAAAATTGTACACATATGTTTTAATTCTATTATTATTATTATTATACGTCTTCGCTAATAAATCACATTCAGTTTTTTAGTTCTTGGATTGATAAAAATAGTGAATAAATATTTACTGGCATTTGTTGTATTCTATTACATTCAGTTGTCCTTCAGTTGTTTGCAGCTTTTACAGCATCACTGAACATCAAAGACCCTCTGCGGCTGATATCTCTGCTTTATGACACAGAGGAAACTGCCCCATGTGTCCACAGCTCTACACGTGTTTATCTGGAGTAAACGTGCTTCTGTATATATACACAAACGCTCGAAGAAACACGGCCGACTGTTTACCCTCTGATTGTTGTCTTACAGATAAGCCCCACAACCCCATGGTCAACGCTGGCGCCATTGTTTGTACTTCACTGATAAAGGTAAAGTCCGTAACACTTTTTTGTCCTCCGTGTGTAACTTTAATGTCCGATAGGAGTGTCGTTGCCACTGAGAGCTTAGTCACAGAACTCTTGGGGCGGTGGGTGTGTTAACATGATTATTAGTAGGAGATAAGATCGGACTGTTTAACCAAATCCATGATCGACCACCAAACCCAGCCAGACGCCCCACAGTAAGGAAGCATTTTTCATTCTGAAAGACTTTCTCTGTGCTTTTATTACCGACTCCAAGCCTTCACGCCGTCTTCAGGTGTTTAGGACTCTTGATTCCGTCGGAGCCGTTTTCTAGGTCGCTGCCTGAGTCCACTGCCGCGTGTCTTATTGTGGTGATTTAAGTCTTGTGCTAATCCACCCTCTTAGCCCGCCCCCAGCACCCACGCTCTCTGACCCTGCTGAAAATAACCCACGCACATACCGTATATATGATGCGCCAGAGACGGATAGAAAGTCTGATAAAAGCCCAGCTCAAAGTCAAGAACTCCTCATTTTAAGTTTAACTCTGGGAGTCAGACTGACGGACAGGACAGGACGGGAGAGGAGAGGACAGAAGAGGAGAGGACAGAAGAGGAGAGGACAGAAGAGGAGAGGACAGAAGAGGAGAGGACAGAAGAGGAGAGGACAGAAGAGGAGGGGACAGAAGAGGAGGGGACAGAAGAGGAGGGGACAGAAGAGGAGGGGACAGGAGAGGAGGGGACAGGAGAGGAGGGGACAGGAGAGGAGGGAACAGGAGAGGAGGGAACAGGAGAGGAGGGAACAGGAGAGGAGGGAACAGGAGAGGAGGGAACAGGAGAGGAGGGGACAGGAGAGGAGGGGACAGGAGAGGAGGGGACAGGAGAGGACAGGACAGAAGAGGAGAGGACAGGACAGAAGAGGAGAGGACAGGACAGGAGAGGAGGGGACAGAAGAGGAGACGTGGCTTAAAGCCAGCTCGGTCAAAAGTCTCCCACATCAGCAGGGTGGTTTTGTTGTTTTAACTTGTTGGAGCAGGTAATGATCATTCTCCGGTTTAATGATTGATTAGTTAACAGCCTCTCTTTACATAATCTGTTATATCAGTGATTTATTAGCAAACAGATACCCAGACTAGAGCCGTCTTTAAACAGCTGCTGCTTCTTACGGCTGCACCACTATTTTACACGTTTGCGTGGATCGTTTCTCATTTTGTGTAAATATAACGCTGTTACCTTCAAGGACCAGAATCTGACTGTAGGGTTCTCCAGAAACTCATTTAAATATCTAACCTTAGAGCGCTTCATCCATACTGCATTCTGATGAATGTTGTAAACTGTGTTATTAAATATTCATTATCAGAGGTGATTATCACTATTGTGGGTTATTTTGTTGAACATGACAGGAAACTAATTTAACCTATTTCCCAATGATGGTTAATAAAATATTTGGCTCGACTAAATGGTTCAAAGATTAACGATCAGAGTTATTGTTAGATGGAAAGTTCAAGAAAGGATTCATTCACGGTTCCATTGAAAAAGTAATTGATGGATTAATCGATAAAGCATAAATGTTATGCCCTCCTTTGGTTCATTTCAAACAAACTCCCTTGGGATACCTGTGAGCTGAGGCCCGTTTACAGGACGCCGTTTTAGCTCTAACTAAGGAATGTTTATTCAAAAGTTCTGCTATCATCAACACTGCAGGGCCGTCAAAAAGATCGAAGGATTGATGAATTAAGCGCAAACACAACCACACACTGTGAGGCTGAAATGGTCCTGCATGCAGCGGAGCGCTGATGTCATCGTTTCCAATCTTACCTGTTTCCAGTTTACGCAGAGATGGAAACCGTGGCGTTCTCAAAAGATTACTCTCAGGACGTCGTTTTCAGAAGTTTGTCTTTCCAGGCCCGGAAATGTCATTTCCATGTAAACTAAAGACCAAAGCACAACAGAGGTCGAAAAGGACGTGATAATAAATGAGATCTTTGTCTGTGGTCAGGAGAGGGAGGGGGAGAAGAAAAGACAGGAACTGTAACACTGTGACACGTAGTTCAAAGTGACAGACTGTATCTGGAGCCTGGTCTCCCCTCTGCACACCAGTTTAAAGGGGTTCTATTCTTCCACACGGTGGTCTGATAACGTGTCCAAGACAAAGATGGCGACAGTCATCGCAGTGAGACCCTTTATGACGGCTCGTTGTTTTGAAGTTTGTTCTATATAGTTAATGTTTAAGCAAAGTAGGGCTATTCAAATTCCTGGGAGCTGCCTGGAGCCTTTAATCATCACGCAGCAGGATATTAATGAATGATCTGTGGGCGGCACACATCTAATGTCCCAATACCTGCTCCCTATAGAGTTCATTTGAAGAAATAACTTGACCACGATGAATTCAAGAGGTAAAAAAACAAACCTCCGAATGATTTCAGAGGAGCAGACCAACTCTTTCCTCCAGTTTGTGGGTCGGGGTGGAGAATGTTTACTTCTTTTATTTTTATGACTACACTAAACTGCACTGGGATTGATAAACTCTTAACTGGAGCATTTAGCCGCTAACGAGTCGTAGATTCCCCTCAGGAGTTGGTGTCGACTAAGAAGAGCGGGGAGGAAAGTGAACATCAAACACATTAAACCTATTTATTTGAATAAACCATTTATTTTATATAAATGCTATTTATAGCCTCTTCTGCTGGAACCAAACAGATGAATAGAAATCAATCAATACTGCTTAAACTTTGGATCCAGACATGTTTAGTAGAGAGGAACCAAGGAGTGATTAGGACTCTGGTACTAAACCCTAAAACAGAAAGAAGGACTCCAACATCTGTAAAAGCTCCTAAAAACCTGAACGGGTTTTTGACTTACTGCTTCTGATGGAGTGAAGAAGCTTTCCCCCTCGCCAACGGGTCTGGACCCCAGCTCAGTTAGAAACATTACAGGCAAATATTCTCTAAGTAGTACTGCAGATAGGAAGACCATACAATGGTGAAAAGAACCCGTGAAGAACCTCTGCCTCCTCCCCTCCGCCCCCCCCCCTCAACAGGAGACTAGCACCAGCCTAAAAAACAGCGAGCCTCTCAGCAGCCGTGATCTGCCCCTCCATAGAGACCCTAGGGTCAAAGTAACTGAACCAACAGCAGGTGTTGGTTCTACTCCTACAGAGACAAATAAACACATAAAGACATTAAAGTAGTAAATGACAAGGTGGTCAGACTCAGACTAAGTTGTTGAATCAGCTCTTAACCTCTGCTGGTAGAAGATCTGTAGTACGCAGACATGAAGAACTGTCTTCAGAACCGTCCCATGAGGTCCGGCTCCCTAACCCGGAGGACTGCACTAACCAGGTCAAACCGCTTGTCCATCTTATTTTCCTGTGATGCCTTCAGCTCAGCAGCTTCAGGCTCCTCACACACAAACCCGTCAGACAGCAGAGGACCGAAACGCCTCGCCTCGTGTTTCACACGTCGTCTCACCTGTGTGTCTGATCCAAAGTACAGCACCTGTGTGTCTGCTCCAAAGTACAGCACCTGTCCTTCTACCAGAGCACGAATGTGGAGCCGTTGATCGGGTCGCCTGCTTTAACCTTGGTGGGAGAGCTGTGGGGTGGTTGCCGGGGCAGTATGCCTCAAACTGTTGTTATATGGTTCTTGAAGGCTACATCTTGTTGCTGTTTTTGTATGTTGCATATTTTCCAGACTTAGGAACTGTGGGAAATAATGACTGCTGCTGCAGGTCAATGACGTTGGTAATTTTTTCTTCCTTTTCCATATCTATCTCCTCACACTCTCCTAATCTCTTGATTCCCCCCCCTCCTCCTCCTCCTTCTCCCCCTACGTCTTCTTCTACTTCCTGCTCCTCAAATCAGCTCTGTAGAAACCCCATTTAGCGACTCTTTAACACCTCCATCCTTCTCACGTGTTCTGCCTCTGCACAGTAACGTGTAGAGTAGAAACATCATTCATGAAACATGAAACACCAGTGAAGCTCTCATTTAAAATCAATCAATAAATCATTCAAAGGACAATTCACCCGACTGAATTAGAATTCAGTCTTCCTCTTCTCACCGCCGGGCTGGATCTGAGGAAGTGTCCCTTCATTTATCTCCGTCACTCTTAAAACACCAAACATGTATTTATCTGTTAGATCAACAGGTGAAACGGGTATACTGGTTTTCTGCAGCGCTGGTTGAAGTACTCAGGGCTTTACTCGGGTAAAAGCACTAATACCACGCTGTAAAATACTCAACTATCAGTAACATCTTACCTTAGTGAAAGTATTTAGTATTATCAGCAACATTCAGTTAAAAACCCAACCCATTCATCAGTATCTCATTATATGTGTATTAAGATTACTGTTGTATGAATGTGACACAACTGTAGGCCGTAAAGATATGATGATGATACTCTGTATCATCCGTAAAGACTCACCCAACTACTCTGTATCATCTGTAAAGACTCACCCAACTACTCTGTATCCTCCGTAAAGACTCACCCAACTACTCTGTATCATCCGTAAAGGCTCACCCAACTACTCTGTATCATCCGTAAAGACTCACCCAACTACTCTGTATCATCTGTAAAGACTCACCCAACTACTCTGTATCATCCGTAAAGACTCACCCAACTACTCTGTATCATTGAGTACTTTAATCTATGAGATTACCTCATCCTCTTTACAGCATCTGTGTGTATCGTGTTTTCATAAGATCAGCCTGTTCTGTTCAGACAATTGGAGAATTATCTCACGTGATAATAGAAACATTCCATCCTTCATGTGGAGATAAATAAAGTGTAAATGTGATGGAGTGAAAAGGACAGTATTTCCTCCTGACATGTAGGCTAGAAGCGTGGAGGGCATAAAATGGAAGTACTGAAGTAAAATACAAGTACACACTCCTGGTGTAATAAGGTGCAGTACTTGAGTAAATGAACACAGTTACTGTCCAGCACTGGGTTTTAGGGATACGATGCATCAGTCGGTTCACCTTTCATGAAAATCAGTTTATTGACACTTATTCTTTAAACTTTGCTAAAGAAAACTTAATTAATTCCTTTTTTGATTTCATGCATGAACGTGGCTCCGCAAAGTCAACTGTTGTACCAAACCAACGCTCAAAAGCAAGTCTGGCACCGTTTTCCCATAAAGATGGCGGTGCCTAAAATGTAGTGGCGTCTAGTGGAGACGTATGTTTTCCTCTGGAGGTGAGAAGATGAAGACGGAATCTTCTTCACAGCAGGTCGAATGTTGTCACCTGACCATTTTTCTGCTGCACATTTCCTCTCTCTCACACACACACACACACACACACAGCATCAGGATAACCCATAATAGAACTGTCCTTGAACACCCACATCTCTTAATGGAGAAACATGCAAACAGTCTGAACTGATAAAATCATTTTAATCCCAAATCTCTCTTTGCCACCGGGACAGACCCCCCTCTTTGTAACACATTCACAAACCCATCTCACCATTAATATTTTGTAATTACTTCATAATTCTTGACTAAGCTCACGTGATTGGAGTGTTTGCAATCAAAATCAATCCACATCTTCTAATTCAGTAGCTTTGATTTTGTCGGCAGTAGCATCATCATCATCTTAGCCCTTTATTTACGACGTCATGTTTGTCCTCCGGGACCCCCCCCCTCTGTGAATAAACTCTACTCACTGTTCATTCTCTCGTTTCCTCCGCAGCAAGGTGCAAGCAACGCAGAAAGATTTGACTATGTGAGTATCGTCAGTCGGAACCGCACCAGAACCAGAACCGGGATGGCACTGATTGTGTTTCTAGAGACTGCGGCCGTCTTTGCACTCGAGTGCTTTCAGAGTAGGACTCCAGGAAACCAATGAGCCTGAAGCCCTCATCCATTGAACTTTTCCACCGCAGACACTGCTCTTAAATGCAGACGTGGTCCTTTTCCCAGAATGCAACAGAGGACAATTTAGCCAACTTCACACAGAGATCTCTAAAATTCCAGATTATCCAGAAGAAACACCGACACAGTCCTCCATGCTCTTACTTCTTCTCATTCCACGTGTTTGAACTAGCCAGAACCAGAACCAGATGCTGTTACTTCTGTTTTAGCATCCCGTCATCCTGTTCCTTGAAGAAATGATTTTAAGAATTCATTGATAAGCATATTTATACTTTATATACAAACACATCCCGGTGGATCTCCTCTTCAAACATTTACATCTAAACTCTATTTCAGCGCTTTATTTTCTCCGTTGTGTATTTTTGAGTAGTTGCTCTAATAATCTGCATTAAAGAAGTTTAATCTTATTGTTGATTCTACATAGTAAATTCTACAGCGGATTAATCCACAAATTCAAAAAGATATTCTATAGATTAATGGAAGAAATAATAACCCTTTCGTTAAAATCTTATCATAGTTAATTATCATTTTTTTCTAATGTGAGGGTTTGACCCCCGACGCTGTGACCCCCCGCTCCGCTGAAGTAATGGAAAACTCACCGGGAAACATTACAATGAAATATAAACTATAATTAAGCTTTAAACTAACAATTAAATTGGTGCCAAAGCACTTTGTGTACATGAAGGAGTAAATAAACGTAGAAATGTTGAGTACATGAAGGAGTAAATAAACGTAGAAATGTTGAGTACATGAAGGAGTAAATAAACGTAGAAATGTTGAGTACATGAAGGAGTAAATAAACGTAGAAATGTTGAGTACATGAAGGAGTAAATAAACGTAGAAATGTTGAACACATGAAGGAGTAAATAAACGTAGAAATGTTGAGTACATGAAGGAGTAAATAAACGTAGAAATGTTGAACACATGAAGGAGTAAATAAACGTAGAAATGTTGAGTACATGAAGGAGTAAATAAACGTAGAAATGTTGAGTACATGAAGGAGTAAATAAACGTAGAAATGTTGAGTACATGAAGGAGTAAATAAACGTAGAAATGTTGAACACATGAAGGAGTAAATAAACGTAGAAATGTTGAGTACATGAAGGAGTAAATAAACGTAGAAATGTTGAGTACATGAAGGAGTAAATAAACGTAGAAATGTTGAGTACATGAAGGAGTAAATAAATGTAGAAATGTTGAGTACATGAAGGAGTAAATAAACGTAGAAATGTTGAGTACATGAAGGAGTAAATAAACGTAGAAATGTTGAGTACATGAAGGAGTAAATAAACGTAGAAATGTTGAGTACATGAAGGAGTAAATAAACGTAGAAATGTTGAACACATGAAGGAGTAAATAAACGTAGAAATGTTGAACACATGAAGGAGTAAATAAACGTAGAAATGTTGAGTACATGAAGGAGTAAATAAACGTAGAAATGTTGAACACATGAAGGAGTAAATAAACGTAGAAATGTTGAGTACATGAAGGAGTAAATAAACGTAGAAATGTTGAACACATGAAGGAGTAAATAAACCTAGAAATGTTGAGTACATGAAGGAGTAAATAAACGTAGAAATGTTGAGCACATGAAGGAGTAAATAAACGTAGAAATGTTGAGTACATGAAGGAGTAAATAAACGTAGAAATGTTGAGTACATGAAGGAGTAAATAAACGTAGAAATGTTGAACACATGAAGGAGTAAATAAACGTAGAAATGTTGAACACATGAAGGAGTAAATAAACGTAGAAATGTTGAACACATGAAGGAGTAAATAAACGTAGAAATGTTGAGTACATGAAGGAGTAAATAAACCTAGAAATGTTGAGTACATGAAGGAGTAAATAAACGTAGAAATGTTGAGTACATGAAGGAGTAAATAAACGTAGAAATGTTGAGTACATGAAGGAGTAAATAAACGTAGAAATGTTGAACACATGAAGGAGTAAATAAACGTAGAAATGTTGAGTACATGAAGGAGTAAATAAACGTAGAAATGTTGAGTACATGAAGGAGTAAATAAACGTAGAAATGTTGAGTACATGAAGGAGTAAATAAACGTAGAAATGTTGAGTACATGAAGGAGTAAATAAACGTAGAAATGTTGAGCACATGAAGGAGTAAATAAACGTAGAAATGTTGAGTACATGAAGGAGTAAATAAACGTAGAAATGTTGAGTACATGAAGGAGTAAATAAACGTAGAAATGTTGAGTACATGAAGGAGTAAATAAACCTAGAAATGTTGAGTACATGAAGGAGTAAATAAACGTAGAAATGTTGAGTACATGAAGGAGTAAATAAACGTAGAAATGTTGAACACATGAAGGAGTAAATAAACGTAGAAATGTTGAACACATGAAGGAGTAAATAAACCTAGAAATGTTGAGTACATGAAGGAGTAAATAAACCTAGAAATGTTGAGTACATGAAGGAGTAAATAAACGTAGAAATGTTGAGTACATGAAGGAGTAAATAAACGTAGAAATGTTGAACACATGAAGGAGTAAATAAACGTAGAAATGTTGAGTACATGAAGGAGTAAATAAACGTAGAAATGTTGAGTACATGAAGGAGTAAATAAACGTAGAAATGTTGAGTACATGAAGGAGTAAATAAACGTAGAAATGTTGAGTACATGAAGGAGTAAATAAACGTAGAAATGTTGAGCACATGAAGGAGTAAATAAACGTAGAAATGTTGAGTACATGAAGGAGTAAATAAACGTAGAAATGTTGAGTACATGAAGGAGTAAATAAACGTAGAAATGTTGAGTACATGAAGGAGTAAATAAACCTAGAAATGTTGAGTACATGAAGGAGTAAATAAACGTAGAAATGTTGAGTACATGAAGGAGTAAATAAACGTAGAAATGTTGAACACATGAAGGAGTAAATAAACGTAGAAATGTTGAACACATGAAGGAGTAAATAAACCTAGAAATGTTGAGTACATGAAGGAGTAAATAAACCTAGAAATGTTGAGTACATGAAGGAGTAAATAAACGTAGAAATGTTGAGTACATGAAGGAGTAAATAAACGTAGAAATGTTGAACACATGAAGGAGTAAATAAACGTAGAAATGTTGAGTACATGAAGGAGTAAATAAACGTAGAAATGTTGAGCGGTCCATGTCGCACACATCAGTGGGTTTGACCTCCTACTCATGCAGACTTCTTCATCTCCTTCTTTCCCTTCAGGTCATGAACTTCCTGAAAAACATGTCGGGAAACGAGTACGTGGGTTTCAGCAACGCCACGTAAGTCATCCTTTACTCACCCTCTACTGTATGGTTCCTCCCCTCACAGGTTTCAGCTTACCGACACTCAGCTTGACGGCCTACAGCTCACAGACCTGAAACTGTCTTCTTGCTGTTTCATACTGTTAATGACAGACATGGTGCATGTTTAAGGAAACAGTGGCTTGTTGAAATATAGAAAAATAATCACTATCTAATCAGAGTGAATCGTTTCCAACATATCCAAAAGACGTTATAACAAAGGTCCAGACAGTACAGAACACAGAGTGACAAGGATTAGATCTTAGAAGAGTCCTCATCACTCAGCTGCTTCCTTGATTTCTAATAAAGCAGAAATATATATCTGTGTATATATATATATGTATCTACATCTGTTTGTTTGTCTTGCATGTGTTCATGTAGAAGTATCATCCGTTCAGTTCTCCTTTGGATCTTGTGTTGAATGGAATCTAGATTTCATCTCGTTTTATTAAAGCATCATCAGTTGTTGCTGTGAATGTTATCTTCACCCATCTTTCCATCAGCACCTTATCTGACACCGCAAACTGGACCTGATCTCCTTCAGTGACTTCAAAATAGTTTCACCCAAACAGAAATGTGGTTCCTCCAGAGAAGGGAGTCCACCTCCGGTCATGGTCTCCTGCCGTCACTTCTCTGTAGTTTGTCAGATTTCTGCCAGAGTGAACCTGCCACACATTTATCCCCTCAGCACAAAACACACTCCAGAAAACCACCAGACTCACTCTGAGATGGAGGAGTGACTATGAAACAGGACGTTCTGGTGGAACAGGTCTGCCCACCAAGGATGTTATGTTCTCACTCCTGTGCATTTGTCTGATGTTTGTGAGCAGGACGAGGGAAAAAGTGCAGGACGGACTTACATGTGATGGTGACGTTACGTGTTTCGCAGCATTTGAAATAAAATACAACAAGCCGTGTGGAGTAGCAATGACACAATGTGGCTCATTCTGCCTTCAACCCGTTGATTACGCACTTTGGGGTGGAGCTTGGGGCTCAGTGGGCTGAACAGAGACACTGAAGTGGAAGGTGCAGGAGAGGAGTGGCTAGGGTTTGTTAGAGTGGTTGGTGGATTTAGAGGCTGGCAGTATCTCTCATCTCTTCATCGAGGAATCAGCGTGAAGTTTTCCAAACCTGGGCTACTGCTGTGACTTGTTCCCTTGATGTTCCCTTGATGTTTATACTGGAGAGGAACAGGACACCATGAAACTGTCTGTTTAAGAGTAGGTTCAGAGGCAGGTTCTGGCCCTCAGCAGTGGTTTTCCCCCTCTTAGGGCTTTTTCTTGTTTATAGGGACTGTAACGGATCACGAATTATAATGTTTGGATTAAATCCTTCTATAAATGACAAGAACAAGAAATAAGATGGTGAAGTTAGTGAATAACTTTTTTTTGTATCTAACTGTAGGTACCAGAGTAATCTTAGAAGTCCTCTGGGTTTATTGTTTTCGAGGTTGAGAGGTTTTAAGTGAGGCCCATGGTTGTAAACTGCTTCTGAGTCGGCTGGGTTCCTCCGGGCCTCGGTTCCTCCATGACACACTCACAGTGTTTGTGGAAACACTGAGCTCCAGGGCTGCTGTTGCATCATCATCATATGATTGTGTGGATCGTGTCTCTGGTTTTACTGCAAACATGAGGGTGGGGGGTGTGACAGAATTCCTGCACAGTGCAGGTCCAGTGCAAACACACACACTCACACTCACACACACACTCACACTCACGCACACACACACACACGCACGCACACACACACACACGGTGTAAATGTCTTTCCTCTCTGTAATGGAAGTGCTCTTCTACCTCTATGTGACAGATTCCAGTCTGAGCGTGAGTCAGGGGACAGGAACTTTGCCATCGGCTACTACCTGAAAGAAAAAAAGGTTTGAGGAGCAAGCTTAGTTTCCATCTGACTATTTCAAATAAGACTGGAACAAACCTTCCTTAGACCGTCTTGTCTTGGAGCTGAGAAGAGGGTTTTTATCTGGGAAGCTGATCAAAGTTCTGTTTTCTTCTGCAGTGTTTCCCAGAGGGAACAGACATGACCTCCATACTGGACTTCTACTTTCAGGTTTGTGCAGCAGGGATTCAGCTGCTGCTCTCAGCTCCTTCTCGTCCCCGTGAGACAAAAATAACCCGGTCTTTACACAGAGGTGTCAGATGGAAGCAAGAAACAACGTCCACCCGCGATCCAATAATCCACCATGAGCCCCCAGAGAAACATCAGCGCTTCTTGGTGTTGAAATATATAAGTCTGTAGGTAGAGAGAGCAAAATGATCCATTTGGATCGGTTCCTGACACCCCCCCACCGGATTAATGTTTTTGAGATCTTTCTTTGCTTCAAAATGACCTCCGTGATGTCACCGTGTGTTCTGACACCTTTCTGTCAGAACCATCATGAACGCTGTAGGAACTCCTGCTGCGTAGCTGGTCAGGGAACGGACAGAAGGACTTTCTGCTCCCCACACTTCTTTTGAAGTATTTAACAGATCTGAGATATGTTGTGGTATGACCTACAAAGTCTTCAGCAGGTTCATTTAATGTCACTGATGCACATCTAGGCTTCAGGCTTCAAATGGAGTCTGAAGAATGACTCAACCCGTTTTCTGATGTGTCCGTCACAACTTCTGCCCTCACAGTTCTGCGAATCCTCGCAAACCAACACCGACTCCAATATTCATTCATTGATTCATTCAATATTCATTGATTCATTTAATTTATGATGGTCTCAAACCTGCAGAAATGTTGCTGCGAACGAGTAAATCTGGAGGATATTTAACTAACTTCTCCCTCCTGACGGCCAGGAAACAGAATCATAAAGATGTCATGATTGATTTGATTGACCCTTGAGGAGGTTAGAGTTGAAACAACTTTATGAAATATGTTTTGGTTGTTGACTCACAGAGCTGTCATGACATCTTTATGTGTGAAAAAAAAAAATGTCCTCTGTCCGTCACTTCACACTTCCTCATTCCTGCTCTCCTCCTCCCACGCCGTCATGTCTCCTTTGGAAGGAAATGGAGACAGAGAAGTGATATAAATTGTCTTTTGTGGGATCCTCCAGCTGTGCTCCATCGAGGTGACCTGCGAGAGCGCCAGTGTCATGGCAGCCACCCTGGCTAACGGCGGCATCTGCCCGATCACGGGCGAGCGCGTGCTGAGCCCCGAGGCGGTGAGGAACACTCTGAGTCTGATGCACTCCTGCGGCATGTACGACTTCTCCGGACAGTTTGCTTTCCATGTGAGTAAGACAGATCAGTCCCACTTTATTGATGTCGCACTTTTCACACATGAAACCGTGTCACCGAGTGCTTAACGCCGTAAAAAGAATTCCCACCAAGCACCCAGCCAGTCTCAGCCACACACCGGGCAAAAACAGCCACAAAATGAAGCTGTAAAAACAGGAAGTGTCCTGAGGAAACCCTGCAGGAAGGGAAAACTATTACACTATGAAAAATAGACTAAAATGTAGAAACATCAAATGTTCGTGTCAAAATGTATTTTAGTAATGATGTTTGTAAAATGATTGTATGTTTACTGTGTGATTAATGTAGATGTTTCTAAGAATGAGAAGAATTAATGATATAATTAAAATAGTTCAATCAGTGCAGCAAACAGTAAACGTAAGTTTGAACTGAGCCCCACAGCGCAGAAGAACTTTAAAGGCTTCTCCTGAGTTCCATGTCTGGTCCACCAGATGTTCCTGGACGAAGTCTTGATACAAGCCGGTGCGGGGAGACGAGTGTCTGATCCGAGGCCTGATGGGAGGGGTCACAAACACGACCCCCCTGATGAAGACGGGGAGAACCAGCAGTGTGTGAAAATATCCTCACTTTAAGATGAACCTGGTTTGAAGCAGGGTGAACAACAGGACGCGACTCCGATCACGTCGCCTCATTAGGATCTGACCTCTGACCTGACGGATGGAGATCAGGTGTCAGTGTGAGCTCAGATTATTTTATCTGACCGTCCGTCTCTGTTGTAGGTCGGTCTGCCTGCCAAGTCTGGAGTAGCGGGGGGCATCCTGCTGGTGGTACCCAACGTGATGGGCGTGATGTGCTGGTCACCTCCACTGGACAAGCTGGGAAACTCCGTCAGAGGAATACAGTTCTGCACGGTACGTGGGCCCGTCTGCTGTGTGAACCTGTACTGGGACTAACTGACTGGAAGGGAATCCTTTCCTTTCCTACAAGGAGGTCCTGTTTTCAGCGCTGTGTGTTTGATCAGTCACTCACCGTTCTTGAATATGATCACGCAGATCTCACATGTGTTGATTTAATGCCAATTCAACCGTGCCTCTTTAAATTTTAGGATTTCCTTTTTTTTCCTTCTTTTAAAAAACAGTTCAAACGCACTTTTGCGTCTACACATGTCTGCTTTTATTTATTTTGCAAGTCACTGGCAGCTCGATATTCTCTCGTAGTCGACGCATATTTTGCTACTATGGTCTTAAATTGAACTTTTAAGGACCTTGAAAAGGTCTTAAATTAAACTTATTGAAAGCTGCAGGCACCAAGTTTGTTGTCCTCAAGGAAGACGAGGGAGGAAGAATCCTCAAACAGTCTTCGCTCCTTCTTTCCCTACATAAACACGAGGAGCGGAACATGATCATCAGTCGGTCAGTTCTGCTCTTGTTATTCTTCTGATCCGTCAGAACTTTACACGATGGCTGAAGTCACAATAGCATCCATGATGCGGTTACCATGGTTACCATGGTTACGCATCAGTGGGTGGGATATATTAAGAACATTTTCTGACATGAACTGAAATCATTTTCTTGTAAAAAGAATAAAAAGTCAAACCAACTTCTATGGAGTGAATAACTGAATTCTATCTTTCTGACTCGTCCGCTGCTCTTTTCATTGCAGGACCTCGTGGAGCAGTTTAACTTCCACAACTACGACAACCTGAGGCACTTCACCAAGAAGCACGACCCCCGCAGAGAAGGAGGGGACCAGCGGGTAAGACCACGAAACAAACCACCGCCTTTTTCCTCATGGGACACACCCTGTCTTTAAGGGTGGGGGAAGTGGGGCTCAGATTTCACAGCTGTCGGCGTTCTGCATCTGTTCTCCAACATATGGGTCTCCATACCTCCATATGTATAAACCTGTAGCTTCTTCTGCTCCTCCGTCTGTGGGTGTAGCTTCTTCTGCTCCTCCGTCTGTGGGTGTAGCTTCTTCTGCTCCTCCGTCTGTGGGTGTAGCTTCTTCTGCTCCTCCGTCTGTGGGTGTAGCTTCTTCTGCTCCTCCGTCTGTGGGTGTAGCTTCTTCTGCTCCTCCGTCTGTGGGTGTAGCTTCTTCTGCTCCTCCGTCTGTGGGTGTAGCTTCTTCTGCTCCTCCGTCTGTGGGTGTAGCTTCTTCTGCTCCTCCGTCTGTGGGTGTGTCGCCTCTGTTTGCTGCGGGTGTCTCTTTTAGTTTGTTCTGTGGGTGTGACGACAATAAAACCCTCCATGACCTTGGTTTGTGCTGACAGAAGCTTCCATCTCAGGCGGCAGACTCTGCTGTAAAAACTAACCCTTACACCAAAAGAAACAATAACGACACACAAAAGCCCAAACGTGTGTGTTCTAGTTTATTGTTTGGTGCTTCTATCAGCAGTAGAAGTCTTTAAAGGTGCAGTGTGTATATTTTAGTGCCGTTTAGCGGTGAAGTTTCAGATTACATCCTCAGCTCCCCCCTCCCTGTCCAAGAGTCTACCGTGGCCTTCAAGTGTCAAAATCATGCACTCTGTAAAACTAGAGGTCAAAGGTCACATGCATTGTCCCGCATTGACCGTTGCACCAAGCCCTCCTCCCCATCACTGTAAGGGGGGGGTGCAGCAAGCCTTTGGTCCATGAACCCGGGAAGCAGCGAGATCTGGGTGGGGAGGCGCTGTAAAGTCATCTTTGTCCCTGAACCTCTCCAGGCTGACCCAGAGTCATTTGTGGAGCACAGCCCAGCAAGGGCCCGCCAGCAGCCGGGGGAGATCCCACAGGGTTTTGGTGTCCCTCTCAGGAAGAGTCCAGTCCAGCAGGCAGACTGTTCGGACCCCACCAGTTTAGCCCTCACAAGCTTCACTAGTGGGGTCTTCATTTCACGCCTCGTTCCCCAGAGTCTGCTGTGACGCACCGACGCAAAGGAAATGTGTCCCCGAGGGATCGGCCAGGGAGGCCCTGCAGATTTAGACATAAAAACTTAATCCTTATGTTTTACGTCCCCGTCTCAAGTTTCTTTGATTCTTTCTGCCACTTCAGCCCAAAAACATGAAAAGTCCCCTCTAGAGCCAGGATTCAGTTTCTCTCTTCAGGGCTACTGTGGGAACATGGCGTCCTCCAGAGAAGAGGACCCGTCCCTCTAGAATTGTAGAAGACTCGTTGTAAGACACCGTGAAAAAAGATTCATATTTCCAGCTGATTAATCACTAATACGACAGAGTTGTGAATATTACAGTCCATTTCTTTAGAGAGACACCCTGAAATATTTACAGACTGCACCTTTAAATTTCAGCTTTAGAAGTTAACATTAAAATGAACTGGTTCAGGTTTCTGGTTTCTCTTCACATTACCTGCCACACACACACACACAATACCTGCCAGACACACACATTACCTGCCACACACACACACAATACCTGCCAGACACACACATTACCTGCCACACACACACACACACACACACACACACACATTACCTGCCACAAACACACACATTACCTGCCACACACACACACACACACACACATTACCTGCCACAAACACACACATTACCTGCCACACACACACACACACACACACACATTACCTGCCACAAACACACACATTACCTGCCACACACACACACACACACACACACACACACATACACACACACACACACACACACACAGGAGGACAGAGACTAATTTGTTCTTCGTGTCAATCGAAACAGCTTCAGACCTTCGGACCGATGGATTATGAGAGTCTCCAGCGAGAGCTGGCTCTGAAAGCCCCTCTATGGAGAAAGGTGTCCCCAACTGAGGTGCACCAGGACATCTCCACCACTGTAGTCTATAGGATGGACAATGCTGCTGAGTGACCCCCACCCCACCTATACTGAATCTCACACCACCACCTCACCCTTGATTGTTTTATATATATAAATATATGATGTCAAGGATTATTTATTGCTTCTGAAGCGGTTACTGTGCTGCCGACCCGCGGATCTCTGTCTGTGTTTATCTGTGATGGAGGCTTTATTTTTTATTGAGTCTGTTGTGAGCTCATGGCCTTACAGTGTGTGTAAAGATATGTGTGTGCGTGTGTGTGTGCAAAGGTTGTTTTTAGCAGAATCCTCTTCTGGCTGATTTGAAATCTAATTTCCGTTGAAACGAAAAACCCACAAATGTGTGTTTGAATGTGTGTATCCTCACACTGTAAGAGTGTGAGACGACTCCACATGAATGTTGTCCCTCTGAGGCAGGACGAGTGACCGCCACAGATGCTGAATGTAAAGTAACGCGTCCTGTGAGCGCTGATGGCTCGGAGGAGAGGATTGTTAACGGCTCGCTCAGCTGTGAGGGTCTGCTCTGGATTCTAGCAGGACCTACTTTATTAGAAAGATAAGGTATGGTACATTAATACAGCACTTATTTCTGTTTTCTGACAACCAAAACAACAGACCCTCACGATGTTAAGTCCCTTTACTAGTAAATAATACATGTGATGACTTTGAGATGGAGCCTCCTTCCTCCCTCCACATCTTTAACCATAGAACTCCAACAACCTCATAGAAGGTTTTGACATAAAAGAAAATAAAAGTAGACTTAGGGTTGGGTAAATGGACCCGCTGGCGTATTGAAAAGAGAAACTGCCGTAAGAAAAGTCTTCAACCGCTCTTTGTTTTTGTCTGGACCTCAGATGGGGCCGAGGTTTGTGATATGATGAGAACGGGTTTATTCTCGACCAGAAATATCAAACGCTAAAAGCTGTTTCTGAAGCATCACTCTGAGCTGCTGTTGACTTTAGATGTAAACAGGTGAGTGTGTGTGAGTGTGTGTGTGTGTGATATCTCGTACAGTAGTTGACATAAACAGCAACAGTTGCAATAGTTCTGCTGAGAAGGCCAAAAAGCGAAGACAATTTCATTCCTCCACCCTGATGTTTACACTGACGTGGAGCATCGTCTCAGCCGTGTCGGGGTGGATCTTTGGATCAGGAAGCTTTAGCATTCATCGCCCTCCAGAGGAGATGCCTGACTTAAAGCCGTTAAAGTTTTTTTCTTCTTATCGGGAACCGAACTTTATTCCCTGAGAAATTAAAGCAGGATATCCCAATCAAGCAATGTTAAATAAAGACGATGCATCCCCTTCTCCGTTTTATGAGCCAAGGATCCAAACGGATGGACACGGTTTAAAACATTCATTCTTGGTGGGGATGAAACTCTGAACACAAGAGTTTTGTATTCCTCAGTGAGGACTGATGGAGCATCATCAGTAGCTCCTGGATGTCTTTCTCATTGAGTATTTGCTCCTGCTCGGAAAGTTCTGTTATAATCATCTATATTTTATATGGCAGGAATAACAACAGCTGCTTGCAGCAACTGACCCCTGAAATCTCCCCCCACCAAGTTCCACAGTAATCTGTTTTTTTGTTTTTGCATAATCCTGCCGACAAATCAATAATCCTGCTGAAAAATCCAGCAAATGGACACAAACGAAACGGGTCGTGTTGGCAGAGATAGAAGAAAGACTAAACGGTGTCATTGGCTATTGTGGTCCTACCTGTAAGTTCTCATCCAGATTGTAACTCCTGAACATTAAACCTGGATGGAGTTCTGCATTTAGCATCCTTAAATCCACACACACTCCTGTTATTCCCCTTAAAGCCTTTTTGCTATTAGGTCAAATATTCATGATGTTAATAAATAAGGAAGCGTTCTTTTTAGATTTATTGTTCTTGACAGAGTTAACATCTGATAACTTTCTTAAGTAAAACCAATAAATGAAAATGTGGTTCTCAATGTAAACAAACGTATGAATCGTATAACGTCGGTATGGAAACAAAAAACTGTAACCGCAGAACGAGATGAAGTTATTCAAAAATATAATATAATATATATCTATATATATATATAGATATATATTACAGAATCATATAAATGTTTTCAAACTGCCTCCGGTTCTGATCCAGAAATATTTCTGCTCCATAGTGTCAGTTTGAAAACAATAAACAACATTCAGTATTGATTGTAGCTTACATTAATAAACTATAAAAAGTGTACTTCTGAATGTAAGTAGGTGTAGGTGTATATAGCTTTAACGTGCGTGTGGTTGTGTTTGGGTGTGTGTGTTTGGTTGTGTTTGGGTTTGTGTGTGTGTTTGGTTGTGGGTGTCTGGTTGTGTATGTGTGTGTATGTGTGTGTGGGAGGAGTTTGATCGGTGTGTGTTTCAGTCAAACTGTGTAATGTTGTGGTGTTTAAAGTGTGACGGCCGATGGAGCTGATGATACTCCTGTTGTTTGAGTCCTGGACTACTCTTGTGTTTTCTGCTGATGATATTAGAGTGGATTGAATTCACCGGTTGCCGTCAGCCCTATTATGAACCCGGAGACGCTGAAGGTTTGGGTGATTCATTTGTGAGGTTCTCCGTTGCGACCCCTGCTGTATTTATATTATATTCAGGGAGTAAAAGTGTCCAATCTGAAAGGTGGATTTGAGCTGGCAGCGCGCTGATCCCAGATGTTGAGGCTGAAGCTGCTCAGCTGTTCCTGCAAACATGTCTGAATGTTTCACAGACCTTCTTCTATGCCAGCAAAATTAAATGTACTTTTAAAATATACATTTATGATTTAAAATATAGCACTTATTTTCTTTTTGCCTTGGAACTGAAACAGGCATCATTGATCTTCTGTGGTGACGGTCATCATCATCATCATCATCATCATCATGATTGGGGGGTGAACATTAGTTCAGACACTACCTCGCCTTCTTTCCCCCTCTGGGAATCCGTTGGATCGCTTTTGTTTATCTGCTGCTACAGGATCTTTCCCTCGTTAGTGTCCGACCCGCAGACTGATTACTCAACCTGACTTACATCAGGATTATCTGATCTGCTCCTCTGTGATTTAATAAACCCGACTGGAATGTCCTCGAACACGTCTCTCTCATCATTCCAGAAGTGACGGAGGGGCTTTTGAATTTGTCACCAGTATTAGCAGTGATGTCATCAGACGTTTATGGTCTCCTCATTCTTGCATGTTTGCCTCCTGATTGCTGTATTTGATTTAAAAAAATGGCTTTTAATCCAATGTAATCTGTCTTTTAACTCCACATGTTCAACTTCCTTCATGTCTTTATTTATGTCTCTCATCAAATGTACTTCTGTCGTTGAAACACGAGCAGCTTGGTGACCTCGGAGTTGTGAGCTTCTCATCCACGGCTCAGATTTTAAATGTTTCTTCGGGCGCTTTTACCAGAAAGACTTTGTAAAGACCAAATCTAAGTTTAACATCCCAAAGCCCCACATCTCAGAGTTCACCAACCGTTCCTTTCCTCTGCCCACATGATTTAAATTCTGTCTGTAAAGTATCCATGAACTCATGAACTCATGAACGTGTCCTGCTTCACTGTTCTCGGTTTCTTTGGCTGTGATTTACATGAAAGTTGTTGTTTTTTTTTGTATAAAATCAAATAAAGCACTCTAATCTATCACCTGACTTCTCTGCGCCCGTACCTGGTGTTTATTAGAAGCGAGTTCTGCCTGACAGCAAGGAACGCTGAAACCTCAGGAGCTGGATGAATAAAAAGAAACATCGATCAGCCGTAACATTACGACCACCTCCCTCATTATGCAAAGGCTCCCTACTTGTCACCAAATCAGCTTTCTGATGTCACTGTGTGTTCTGACAGCTTTCTATCAGAACCAGAACTTTTTCTCAGCTTGTGCGACAGTAGCTCTTCTGGTCCAGTCGTAACTGCTCCTAGATTAACCCATAAGGACCAAAGTGTCACTCACTCCGTGACCTGGTGCCTCACGTGGGCCGCTCTTGTGCTTTAACGGTTACTTTATTCTTATCCTTTTGGCTGTTATAACGTCATTTCAAACAATTTTTATTTTAGGGGCAATCTTTTCATTTCAGATTTTATAATGCATCAATACTTTATGTACACAAAATATTTTCTCTTAGCATATTAAGCATAAAAATGTGATTTTTCTTGGTCAAAGTAAACAGAATAGTCGTTTTTACACTTCATAATTTTCATTAGAATGATTCACTGTTTAGCAGAAAAGAAAAGTAGGCTATCCTGAATCATACCGTCGATCCTGAAAATGAGTTTCTATTTGATCGTATCAAGTCAGGACACATTGTTAATAACAAGAAAAGAATCCACATAAAATCTAGTGTCAGGAAAATAATGTTGAGTTTTGTCATTTAAAAAAGAAGGTGGTATTTAAAAGGTTAAAGTCACCTATAATTTTCCTTCAAGGAAGAAATGGGTTCTTGTGTGCAGACAAGGAAACCCCAACAAGACCTGCTGCTCTGGAGACGTTCCGACCCAGTCATCTAGACATCACAATCCGGTCCTGGTCAAAGTCTCATTATATATGCGAGTCTTGTATCATTATAGTCATAATGTTATGGCTGGTGGTCGTACGCTGCATACACGGAGCGTCGGCAGTGAATTATTTCTGAGGTCAGACGCCCCTGCTGCAGATCAGAGTGAAAAGGGTTTGATCCGTGAACACGTGATGAGTTGACGCTCCTGCAGGCTCCGATCCCAAACGGCCTCCTTCCTCTCAGAACATGCTTGACCAGAACCGTAGGTGACGCACGGATCCGGTTTAACAGCATTGTTCAGTCTCAACAAGTAGACGTCAACATGTTTCCTCTGCTGCGGGGCTGGAGGAACTTTATTTTATTAGAGTTTATCCGCAACGTAGGCAAGAAACTAAATAGCTCCGCAGATTAAATTCACATTTCCAGTTTTTGTGTTTCCTTAAATACGTTATTTTTGTGTGAAAACACATGATGGATCATCCTTTTTCTCCCCGCTCTGAAAGCTGTGTGACCCTTTAATGCTCTTTTAAATGCTTCTGTGGCGCTCGTTACCAAGGATATAGGAACAATAAACAAAAGTTGTTAAAGAGGATTAAAGACACGTGTTGGTCCAGGACTTAAGTTTCATTTGAGGATTTAAAAGCCATTTAAGAGGAATATTATAAATATATAATGCAACCAGTAGATGGTGACCTCCGGGTTCCAGTCGAGGATGAGGCGGATCTTTCTGGATTCAAACCAACGCATCGGGTTCTGCTGCCTTTAAAGGCTGTTCACTGCTCTCACAGACCCACGGCATCATGGGTAAAAACACTCGCTGTCCGTCCACACAGTCAGCAAGTATACAGTCAAAATAATGGAAGAAACATTGGTTGCTGTATTTGAACAAGTCAACGATCATTTAATCCTCAGTTCAATACTTCTGTCTAGCTTCAATCGTCTTTTCTTCAGCTAAAAAAGAAACATTTGTTTACACACAGATCTCTGAGTAAATTCTTTCACCCGTGTACTTTTTCAACCAGTATTTGTATTTGCTTCACTTTTGTGTCTGAGAACAGGTAAGAACTAAAATCATTTATTTTAATGTCAGAAACATTGTACCCGTTACTCTGCGTGTAGTTCATGTTGTTCTACACAGTTTCTGTGTGACAGAACCAGTTCGACCCAAAATGGGACAGAAATGGGAAATTGGCTGCAAATTACCAGCTACGTCCACCAGAGGGAGCCACATGCCCACATTACAACTTTACATTTATGTCAACAAATGTGAAAGATCTCAAATCAACAGTGAAACGGACAGCGCTGTGAAAATGTATTGGATCCCCGTCTGACTAAACTATCAAACCCTTCAAGTTCATTTTTAACATCAGACAACCGGAGTGAACACCAAACACTAGTTTGGAATAGTAACTTATTCACCCCCCTGATGTCAGAATACAGATGTTCCTCTTTCAGCAGCAACACCTGGAACAGGATGTCCTCCTGATAGCTGGACATCCTGTTCTGATGTCACAGACGGAATCGTGGCCCACTCTTTTCTCCAGAACCGCTTCATTGCAGAAACATTGGAGGGTATATGAGCCTGAACAGATCTTCTCAGGTTCTTGTACCTGAGATCATTGTCTGGCTGCATGTCCTCACAGAACTGATGACCTCAGACTGTTGACCTGACCCCATCAACATCTAGTGCAGCAGTGGCTTCCTCCTCACCACTTTCCCATGATGCCATTTAAACCCTGTGTCTGGAAACACTGGAATAGTGGAGCCATGACCTCTGACCTTTACTTAGCTGAGAGAGACCTGCAGGTCCTTGATGGTCTCTTTGTATCTTCTGTGACTTCCTGAATGAACCATCACCATGCTTTTGGAGGAATTCTGGAAGTTGGTCCATTTCTGTGAAGGTTCCCTTTTGTTCCGGGTCTACCCAGAACAAACGCTAATGTTTCACCTGGTAGAATTAACTTCTTCATTCTTTCAACCAAGTTGTTGACATTAAGGACACTATTTAAGAATTCAGTTTAATCCTTAAATTTCACATATGAATGTTTTGAACTAAAGCAGGATTCTTATCAGGACTGTTTAGACGCGATGTTCTGTGTGTGTTCTGTGTGTGTTCTGTGTGTGGTTGTGTTGAAAAGCATGATGACTATGATCTCTGTCATCATGTCTGCAGGTGAAGTCCGTCATCAACCTGCTGTTTGCGGCCTACACAGGTGACGTCTCCGCCCTCAGAAGGTGCTCACACACATTTACTCACTACTGATTAACTGACCTCAGAAAACAGAAAGATCATTTTAACCATTTTCACCCTCTGGAGTCTGATGTATGAGTAATCTGTTACTATTACTATGTGTGATTGATCTGTTACTATGTGTGAGTCATCTGTGACTTTGTGTGAGTCATCTGTTACTATTACTATGTGTGAGTCATCTGTTACTATGTGTGAGTCATCTGTTACTATGTGTGAGTCATCTGTTACTATGTGTGAGTCATCTGTTACTATGTGTGAGTCATCTGTTACTATGTGTGAGTCATCTGTTTCTATGTGTGAGTCATCTGTGACTATGTGTGAGTCATCTGTTACTATTACTATGTGTGAGTCATCTGTTACTATGTGTGAGTCATCTGTTACTATGTGTGAGTCATCTGTTACTATGTGTGAGTGATCTGTTACTATATGAGATTGATCTGTTACTATGTGTGAGTCATCTGTTACTATGTGTGAGTCATCTGTTACTATGTGTGAGTGATCTGTTACTATGTGTGAGTGATCTGTTACTATATGAGCTTGATCTGTTACTATGTGTGAGTGATCTGTGACTATGTGTGAGTCATCTGTTACTATTACTATGTGTGAGTCATCTGTTACTATGTGTGAGTCATCTGTTACTATGTGTGAGTCATCTGTTACTATTACTATGTGTGAGTCATATGTTACTATGTGTGAGTCATCTGTTACTATTACTATGTGTGAGTCATCTGTTACTATTACTATGTGTGAGTCATCTGTTACTATGTGTGAGTCATCTGTTACTATATGAGATTTATCTGTGACTATGTGTGAGTCACATAGTCAAGATTTCTCTGCTTTGATGTTTGTAGATCAAAGGCTCTGACATCATTATATCACAGAAACATGAAAGTAAACAATCAGTGAATTTGTTCAGAAACTCTTTGATAACTTCTGCATCACATTTGATAGAAATACCACAAAGTTCATGTTCTTCTACACAGTTTCTGTGGGTCAGAACCAGCAGAACTCTCTGTTTGGACCAGCTGGACAGACAGAAACTGGGATATTTGATGCAGAATTACACCCCCACTAGGGGGCGTTAAATGCACACAATACACGTTTGACTGTAACATAAACCGATGTTTGTATTATTTTTTTGAATCTAGCATTATAAACCGTAACAAAAACAGTACAAACTAAATACAAGTCAGATTATGGGCACTGGATTTGATTGTGTAATATTTGCTGCGTTGTGCGGATGTGTAGTTTCTGCTGAGTCGTTGCAGATGTGTAGTTTCTGCTGAGTCGTTGCAGATGTGTAGTTTCTGCTGAGTCATTGCAGATGTGTAGTTTCTGCTGAGTCATTGCAGATGTGTAGTTTCTGCTGAGTCGTTGCAGATGTGTAGTTTCTGCTGAGTCGTTGCAGATGTGTAGTTTCTGCTGAGTCGTTGCAGATGTGTAGTTTCTGCTGAGTCGTTGCAGATGTGTAGTTTCTGCTGAGTCGTTGCAGATGTGTAGTTTCTGCTGAGTCGTTGCAGATGTGTAGTTTCTGCTGAGTCGTTGCAGATGTGTAGTTTCTGCTGAGTCGTTGCGGATGTGTGTCTGTAGTTGAGGGTTTGTGTTTGTCCTCAGGCTGGAGCTGGAGCTCAGCGGGTGGAGCGGCAGAGTAGCCGTCTAAAAAACCCTGAACCCAATATACTCCCCGGGTGCCTCTAAGGCTCCGCCCACTGCTCCATCAGGGATTGATGAAATGCGGAGAAGTTAAATTTCCCTGTGGATGAATACAGCATGTATTTATTTCTTTAGGTTTGCGCTGTCGTCTGTGGACATGGAGCAGAGGGACTACGACTCCAGGACGGGCCTCCATGTAGCAGCAGCCGAAGGTAACGTATAATAATAATAATGATAATAATAACACATTTCATTTATAATGCACGTATGAAGTCAGACGGCAGCGATCATCTAGATCCAGCAGTGGAAGATCTCCTCAATACTGTAGATCTGTAATCCAGTTCTAGTGAAGTCCCTCAATACTGACTCAAGCCTCTGAGGTGTGAGGGCTTCATTTAATAAAAGAATGTTTAAGTCCGTAGCTTCATTAACGTTTTTAGAGAACTTCCTACAGCAGGAGAGTCGGATGTTAAAGACGGGAAGCTCCGGCTCAGATTTGTTCCAGGCTCCTGTTTGTCCTCTGAATTCCTCTGATGTGGATAAAACCTTCTTTCCCAGAACAAGTGGAATATTTGAATGTTAAGTATCTTTAGTCGAGCTGTCAGTCACGTCTCACCTAGTGTTAGAAATGCGACTGGATCTTCTTCTGGAAACTTCTCCCTCCACTTCCTTTTCCTGATTAGGAGGCATGTTTTCAGCAGATGCCATCTTTAGAAGTCTCAAACATCTCCTCTGCTTTCAGGACACATTGAGGTGGTTCATTTCCTCCTCGATGCCTGCAAGGTGAACCCAGTACCCAAAGACAGGTGAGTCCACCTCCCTCTTCATCGTCTTCATCATCATAGGATGTCCCGCACTTTGCGATGAGCAGGGGGTGTTTAGATCGTCTTCCTGTTTACACAAACACTATAATTCCTCTACAGCAAGGGTCCCAAAATATCTCTGTCCACCTCAATGACAAGTCTCTGAGTCAGTGGGAGGGGCTTGTTTCTTGGTCCCTCAGACTGGTTCTGAAGACATGGACACCTGAAGTGAGACTGTGAGCTTCAGTCTTTTTGATCCAGAGGTCTGGAACAGATGTTCCGTCAAATATACTATTCAGCCGACGGACATTTGACAGAACATGGAGTTGTTCTGATGATTGGCGGGTCCCGCATTTGACCTTCTGGGATCATCTGTGGTCAGGAAGTAATGCACAGTTTGGTGAGTCTATTCCAGCTGGGGTAAGGGGGTCCGGTCTCTACAGCTGGGGTAAGGGGGTCCGGTCTCTACAGCTGGGGTAAGGGGGTCCGGTCTCTACAGCTGGGGTAAGGGGGTCTGGTCTCTGCAACTGGGGTAAGGGGGTCTGGTGTTTCCAGCTGGGATAAGGGTGTCCGGTCTCTGCAGCCGTGATAAGGGGGTCTGGTCTCTGCAGCCGTGATAAGGGGGTCTGGTCTCTGCAGCCGTGATAAGGGGGTCTGGTCTCTGCAGCCGTGATAAGGGGGTCTGGTCTCTGCAGCCGTGATAATGGGGTCTGGTCTCTGCAGCCGTGATAAGGAGGTCCGGTCTCTACAGCTGGGGTAAGGGGGTCCGGTCTCTGCAACTGGGGTAAGGGGGTCTGGTGTTTCCAGCTGGGATAAGGGGGTCTGGTCTCTGCAGCCGTGATAAGGGGGTCTGGTCTCTGCAGCCGTGATAAGGGGGTCTGGTCTCTGGCCGTCCCTAAAGTTCAAGTTTGTCTTGAATTTAGACACTTGATTTAATGGACTTATTTTAGTCTTTAGGACCCGGTACCGTGGAGGTCCGGTGCAGCAGCTGGAGAAATGAAATCTCCGATTAAGAATGTGAATCTGTCGTCCTCCACAGATGGGGGAAGACGCCGATGGACGAGGCGGTGCACTTTGGTCACCATGACGTGGTCACCATCCTTCAGCAGTACATCGACAAATACAGCCCGCCTCCCCGAACCGACGACCAGGAGAGCGCCGAGAAGAGCCTTGACAGCCTGCTGTAGCTCCGCCCACACACACGCTCCTATTTAAAAGACGTATCTCGTGTTCTGGAGGCCGCGGTGGAGCGTCTCCCTGGACGACAGTGACTCTGAGGTTCTGGTTGTAAAGCGGCTCACACTGATCCGTCACATTTTTATCATGTGACAACATGTGACATTATCTATTTACCTTTATAGGAAAATATGTTAACTATGTCTAAGTGTTAGATACAAAATCTAAATGTTAATGGAAATCTAAATGACTATCATCAAAGAAAATACTTTTGATAATATGCAAATGAAGCCTGCCAGTCAGAGGACGTTTTAAAATAAAAGTTTGATGAAGAGCGCTGGAGAAGGATTTGAATAAGGACAGAACTTCCTCACGTCAGCGAGTTTATTTTAGTACCTCCTCTGACTAACAGGCTTCATTTGCATATTATCAAAAAGATCTTTGTTTCCTGATAACCATTTAGATTTAATATCAAGATTTAGAGCATTTATTTAATGTTTAAACATATTTTGTTTGAGTTTGTAAATATTGCTGTAAATGTGATTTAAAAACATAAGTGGCTTTAATAGTTGTACTCCACTTTTTAAAGTTCAGTTCAGAGTTGAATGATTGAAGAAGATGGAGGTGTGCTGCTTCACTTCCTCTGGCTCCACCTTTCTGCTCTCCTGACGCTGGAATCTGTTGATTGTCTTTATTCTTGCTGTTAAATGATATGATATCAACGTATTATCTTCAATGCAAGGCGTCCATTTTATTCCTGCTGTACTGTGTGCTAGAGATGAGGGTTTCTCCTCAGTGTGCTGGTGTTTGTGTGAAGGCTGATCGTATAAATAAAAGCACACTGCAGTTATTTATCTCCTGCAGAGTCGACGCTTCTGCTCTGAATGTATTTCTCGGTCATGACGTTGAATCAGGCAGGATTTATTCCACGGATGGTCAGACTGTGGAACCCGGCAAGGAAAGCTTCTTTCTTGGTCTGTGTGTCGCCATGGTTACGTGTTTCTGTGAGTGATCGTTGTGTAAACTTTCTAGATGGTTGAGTCCGCCTGAAGAATGTGTATATTTTTATAAATGGATGTCTTTACGTATAAACATAATGAAACAATTACACAGAACAATGTCTGAAACATCATCCTCTACTCTTTGAAGAGCCCGTCTGAAAGCCACGGCTGGATTCAACACCAAGATCCGACATCTAACATTTAACCATGAATTTGTAATTAACCTTTAGATTCAACATTTAACCTTTAGATTTAACATTTAGATTCAACATTTAACATTTAGATTCAACAGTTAACGTTTAGATTTAACATTTAGATTCAACAGTTAACGTTTAGATTCAACATTTAACGTTTAGATTCAACATTTAACCTTTAGAGTCAACATTTAACATTTAGATTCAACAGTTAACGTTTAGATTTAACATTTAGATTCAACAGTTAACGTTTAGATTCAACATTTAACGTTTAGATTTAACATTTAATTCGACTTAAACGTTTAGATTCAAACTTGCGTCATACATCCATATTTTAATGATAATATTTGACAAGTTATGAAAAGTAAATATGACAAAGTTCAAAACTGCTTCTGTGAATATGATTTAAAGAAGAGCAGTTATTAAACATTATTTGGAGGCAGGACTATAATCCTGTTTCAACATGTTCTACTGTACAATCAGTCGCCAGTGTCAGAACCGGCCCACTGAGTCCAGTCACCGGGTGGTTATGTATGAAGCACACGAGAGGAACCGATCAAATATTTTATATTGATTTCAATATATATTATGTAGCATTTCCATATTAAAATATCTCAAAACAACTTGATCTCTGTGGTATATTTGATTTCAGTCCTTTAAAAGGATCCAAACCTCAAAATGAGGTTTTGTTTCATGTTTCATTCTTTGTTGCTGCATCAAACAGGAAGGAAGGACGGTTCTTGTGTGCCTGAGGTTTTAAAAATCACACCGATGCTCCAGTGACCCGACCTTTTGTTCTGTGTCTGAGGTCGGCGCCACCGTTCTCCACATTTATTCCAGGTTCACGCAGTGAAACAGTCCAGGTTCACGCAGTGAAACCAGTCCAGGTTCACGCAGTGAAACAGTCCAGGTTCACGCAGTGAAACAGTCCAGGTTCACGCAGTGAAACAGTCCAGGTTCATGCAGTGAAACAGTCCAGGTTCATTCAGTGAAACAGTCCAGGTTCATGCAGTGAAACAGTCCAGGTTCTTACAGTGAAACAGTCCAGGTTCACGCAGTGAGACAGTCCAGGTTCACGCAGTGAAACAGTCCAGGTTCATGCAGTGAAACAGTCCAGGCTCTTACAGTGAAACAGTCCAGGTTCACGCAGTGAAACAGTCCAGGTTCACACAGTGAAACAGTCCAGGTTCATACAGTGACAGTCCAGGTTCATGCAGTGAAACAGTCCAGGTTCATGCAGTGAAACAGTCCAGGTTCACGCAGTGAAACAGTCCAGGTTCACGCAGTGAAACAGTCAAGGTTCACACAGTGAAACAGTCCAGGTTCACACAGTGAAACAGTCCAGGTTCATGCAGTGAAACAGTCAAGGTTCACACAGTGAAACAGTCCAGGTTCACACAGTGAAACAGTCCAGGTTCATGCAGTGAAACAGTCCAGGTTCACACAGTGAAACAGTCCAGGTTCAGACAGTGAAACAGTCCAGGTTCTTACAGTGAAACAGTCCAGGTTCACAAAGTGAAACAGTCCAGGTTCACACAGTGAAACAGTCCAACTCCAAACTTCTGTTTGAGTTCAAAGAAGTACAAGTACAGCTTCATAATTAAAATGTTTACATTTAATGAAAAGTCTTTTTGTAAAACATTATGAACAACCGGACATTTCTTGAAAGAAATACTTTCATGTTCAACATTATTATGTTTGAGTTCTTCCTTTATGACATGTCTGCAGGAGATAAGCAGAGTTGAGGTAATTCCCTGAGGTCCAGTATATCGTTGACGAGTTCCTCCAGCAGTCGCCTCTTCGTCTCAGAGGGAGAGACGAGCTGCAGGGGAAAACAAATATTACACTCAGTACAACTCTCTATCTACTTCCTCTCCTCCACCCACTCTGACAAAGAATATATGTTCCTTATTATAACACTGTTTGTTTTCTGACAGAATGATTTATAATGATTTATAATCCCGGAGTGCAAATATAAATGATCCCAAACAAACGTCTCCGCCCCAAATGAAAGTGTCCAGGAATGTTCTGTGGGCGGAGGCATGAGGAGTGGAGGAGTGGAGGAGTGGAGGAGCGTGGGGTAAAACCTCAGACTCACCGTGGCCTTGGTGGAGTCCTCCATGTCCGTGTCGGGCGGAGACGGAGGTGGAGTCGGATCGCTGCGGGGGAGGGCAGGAGTTTGAGAAGGAGCCGCTGCATGAAGGGATGTGATGTCAGAATGTTGGTGCGTGACTTACCGCGACGTGAGCATGTGCGGTCGGATGACGTAACCGTCGGCTGACTTTACTGCGTGAAGAGAGAAGGTCTGAGGTCACTGCAGGGTCGCGGTCCAGAACAAAGAACATGCTGCTAAGAACCCCAATCTAACCCAAACTCTATACATTTACATTTACACCAGGACTTCCTTCGTGATGCTGCTGCTACATTGGTTGGAGCTGGACCCGAGTCGACCCAGTTCAGGTTTCGTACAAACAACCGGGTCTCTAAACTCATCTCCTGGCCTACGTCCTCTGGAGAACCAGGTCCTGGACCAACACACTGGTGGTTACTTCTGTGACTGTGAGCAGATCTTAATGTTCTGGACCGTCCTGATCCAGAACAGGACCTGACCCTAACCCTGACAGAGAGGCTCTTGTTCACTTTATTGTCTGGTGCTATTTGGGGCAGCTGTGGCCCGGGAAGTGGAGCAGTGGACCACATATTGGAACATCAGGGGTTCGGTTCCCGGCACCTGCGATCTATGTGTCATTGAGCGAGATACTGGACCCAGTTGGCTCCAGATATCGGTTCTGTTGGCGACACAAGGCTGTGTGAACGCTGGGCGGTGTTGGAAAGTGCTTGGAGGGGCTGTGAGATCATCTCCCTTCAGTTTTTACTTTCTATACATCTGAACCAGACGATTGTTGGCGCGAGGTAGAAATGTTTGATCGTAAAGAACCGATGCGTTTATGAATCCTCTTATCTTCTTCTCATGTCTCTTATCTCCACTTCTCTGATACTTCGTCATGCACTTCTGTGGACATCTGTCAACCTCCTAAGCCTTTCTGTAGAGGAATGTCACCGTACCGGTAAACCCGTCTCTGTCTGGTCACATGACAAGAACAGAGGCTTTGACTCCTGAATCGGATCAAAACCCCTGTATCGAGTCAGATCTCAAACTGTTTCTGCGAGGGGGGGGGGTTGAATCGAGCTAACGACGTCGCTCGCTGCCGGTGAATAGAACCAGCGGTGAGGAATGCCAGGAGTAGGTTTCCATGGTGACGGTACTGGTCAGAGTGAAACAACATCAAAGTGGACCTCTGGTCCTGGTTCTGGTAAAATAGTTGTGAGTCTAGGAGTGTGTGTCATTCCCATTGATGAAGGGATTCATGTGTCAGTAATGAGGTTCTGTGGAGAACCTAAGGAGGAGGAGATACCAGAGGGGTTGAGGCAGCGTCCGAAGACGCTTTCTTTGGGGATGTCTGGGTAAAGGTAGAGCAGTGGGTTCCTGGCCGGGCCCCCCACCTCCTTCAGACCGTAGTGGTTGATGATGTCTGTCAGGTTCATGACTGACAGCTCCTTCTTGGTGTAGGGCTGCACAGGATGGACATGGGTCTCTGCAGAAGAACCACACAGAGACACTCGGTAGAGACAACTGACACAAAGCTTAATTTCTTCTTCTTCTTAAACTGTTCCCTTCAGGCGTCTCCACATCCCTGTCCTCTGTCTCCATCTACCTGTCCTCTGTCTCCATCTACCTGTCCTCTGTCTCCACATCCCTGTCCTCTGTCTCCATCTACCTGTCCTCTCCTCCCCGATGGACACCCGATGGACCCCCGATGGACAACCGATGGACAACCGATGGACACCCGATGGACCCCCGATGGACAACCGATGGACAACCGATGGACACCCGATGGACCCCGATGGACAACCGATGGACACCCGATGGACACCTGATGGACACCCGATGGACCCCTGATGGACACCCGATGGACACCTGATGGACACCCGATGGACACCCGATGGACACCTGATGGACACCCGATGGACCCCTGATGGACACCCGATGGACCCCTGATGGACACCCGATGGACACCCGATGGACCCCTGATGGACACCCGATGGACACCCGATGGACCCCTGATGGACACCCGATGGACACCCGATGGACACCCGATGGAAACCCGAGGGACCCCTGATGGACACCCGATGGACCCCTGATGGACACCCGATGGACACCTGATGGACACTCGATGGACACCCGATGGACACCCGATGGACACCCGATGGACACCCGATGGACCCCTGATGGACACCCGATGGACACCTGATGGACACCTGATGGACACTCGATGGACACCCGATGGACACCCGATGGACACCCGATGGACACCCGATGGACCCCTGATGGACACCCGATGGACACCTGATGGACACCTGATGGACCCCTGATGGACACCCGATGGACAGAGCAGTAACTGAAGAGCAGTAATCCAGCTGGGACAAGAGGAATGCTTGTGTCACTAAGACCCGGGGTAAGAACCGAGGAACAGTCTGATGCCCGATCCTTCTCCTCTCACAGTCCTGATACTATCATCAACATGTTTCTCCCGCGATGGCGGCCCAGCCAGTGTGACACAGAGTGGTTTCTTCTTCCACCTGCTCAGCATCGGAGAGCTTCAGAGACACCTACTGCCGTTGGAGTGCTCCACCCAGCTGAAGCTGATGGCTCCTTCTTTGTTGCTCTCACTAAAGCGGATCAGGAAGTTCCCGGTCTGTTTTTCGTTCAGGAGGGCCCACGTCTGCTCCCTGCTCACGAACCCCATGATGAAACTGAAACGCAGCACAGAGGAGTTAACGGGAGTCAATCGGGGAGGGAAATGGTGCCGAGGTGCGTCTTACCCCTCCTTCCACAGATCCAGCAAGTGTTTTTGGATCAGGTCCAGGATCCCATCAATCCAAACCCAGACGCCATTGTTCTGTCCAGGCAGGACAACACACAGGTGAAGAGGAGGGTTGAATAGCCGCACACACACACTCACCACGCATCACGAGACACTCACCGTGGAGAATTTACTCCAGTGAACGACATCATCAGGGTGATCTGTGACATCATCAGGATGATCTGTGATGTCATCAGGGTGATCTGTGATGTCATCAGGGTGATCTGTGAAGGAACCAACAGTCCACACAAATCATTTGTGTTTTCAGAGGAGGTCCGTATAGAAGGAGTCAAATCAATACCAAATACTTAATACTTCATTGCTGTACTTACGTGTAGTTTTTTTTTTTAGGTATCAGTACTTTATTTTACAACTTTTACTTTGACTGCCTATATTTTAACAGGAACATCTATACTTTTTACTACTTGAAATTTAAAAACAGACTCATTACTTTCATTCATTCCTTCATTATCCAGAACCGCTTATCCCGTCCAGGGTGGTGGGGGCTGGAGCCCGTCCCAGCTCACATGGGCGAGGGGGCGGGGTTAACCCTGGACGAGTCTACTGACGGTTTTCCAGAAGTACCTTCTACTTTTTAGAAATGTATTTATTTCTATACTACTACCTTTTGCTTTTGCACTTTTTTAACTTTCATACATCTCCTTTATACTTTTAAACTTTTACTTTTATATCACTGCGTTTGGATTTTTCACCTTGTACCCCACTACTTTTGTACTTTGAGTACATTTGGGAGCACTTATTCCACTGGAACCGGAGTTAAAAGGTGGACTCGATAGTCCTACTTTCTCCAGAGTTCTTTGGGTTCTGCTGCTCCAGTAAAGGAGGCGTGGCCTCTGGTGGAAGAACAGGTAGCCAGTGATTTGGTTGCAGATCCCCAAATGATCTTTATTTAAAGCGTTTGCTGAGACCTGATCAGATACTCCCGTCTTTGTGTTTATGTTCTTTCTTTCTCTCTTCTTGTTTCTGATTCAAGTTAGAAATGAGAGAAAATCAAACCATGTCCTAAACATTTTTTTATCCCTCTGGGCCATGAAAAGGAAAAACGTCCCGACCTTTTAAATATATTAAAAAGTGGAATTACCAGAAGATACAGGAAACCACCCCCCCCCACCCCCCAACACGCTGACCCTCATTAAAGGCCAACCACAACCCAGGCTCACAGGGAAATATTGGGTGGAATGGATTCAGATTAACCCTGTCAAGAGGAGAGAGGGACGGCGTGAGCGGTTCGGAGACTGCGTCCGGAGACTGCGTCCGGAGACTGCGTCCGGAGACGGCGTCCGGAGACGGCGTCCGGAGACGGCGTCCGGAGACGGCGTCCGGAGACGGCGTCCGGAGACGGCGTCCGGAGACGGCACACTCACCCACAAATTTGTCTCGTAGCATCGAGAGCTGGTTGGCATCGAGCTCCCGCTGGCCGACGCACGAAAACTGCCAGTTGAGAAGTTGAGAGAGCTTCTGCCAGGGGAGCGGAGGAGGTTCCACAAACAAGGAGAGGTTCTACAGAAGAGAATAAGAGCCAGTATGTTCTGACAATATATATATATATATATAACAATCAGCCATTACATTGTAACCACCAAGAGGTGAAGACAAAATAACAATGATTATGTGGTTACCATGGTTACCTGTCAGTGGGTGGGATATATTACCTGGTTACCTATCAGTGGGTGGGATATATTACCTGGTTACCTGTGAGTGGGTGGGATATATTACCTGGTTACCTATCAGTGGGTGGGATATATTACCTGGTTACCTGTCAGTGGGTGGGATATATTACCTGGTTACCTATCAGTGGGTGGGATATATTACCTGGTTACCTGTCAGTGGGTGGGATATATTACCTGGTTACCTGTCAGTGGGTGGGATATATTACCTGGTTACCTGTCAGTGGGTGGGATATATTACCTGGTTACCTATCAGTGGGTGGGATATATTACCTGGTTACCATGGTAAGCGCAGACATTGGCAATTAAAGTATTAGCATTCCTTTCAAGTTTTTGTTTAGTGCTGCAGATAGAAAGGGGAACCTACACGATATTAGGCAGGTGGTCTCAATGTTATGGCTGATCAGTGGAGAAGAAGAGAGAGACAGAAGCTCCAGAAGTATTGGAATTAGTGAAATGGCAACTAAAGAGGAAGTACGATATTAAATGTAAATATATGATTTGAAATAAATGTTTAGATATATCTATGATTTAATACTTTTGCATTAAAAATTGAAAGATTTAATCCTAAATATGTAATAACTGGTTGGGTTTCATGACCTGTTTGAGCAGAATCTCACCCTGGGTTCGCTGGTGGACAGCATGTTAGACCACATGACAGACGCCCAGGCGCTGGCCACCTGACTGGTAGCAGAAATCACAACCAGCGGTAAGGAGCTCACCTGGACCAACAGAGGAGAAAACATCCAGAGAACTGCTTTGTGGAAAATGGAGAGAGAACGGAAGAAAAATCACCTCGATGTTGAGCTTCACTCCAGCGTACTGTAGCTCCATCACAAACTTAATGATGTGGAGTTCTTCAGTGACTCCCAGACGGATCTGACATGGAGGAGGGAACATTACTCTTAGTTAAAGAAGAAAACAATGTGACAAATAATCTACATCAGCTTAAACGTGATGGATGCAGGCGACGAGGGGTTCCTGGAGCAGGATGGTTCGTTAGTGTCTCCACAGGAACCTGGAGTCTGCATGGAGACACTCGTGTCATGGACTGGTTTATTTGGAAGGGTCATAGTTCTGGGCTTTGTGTTAATGTTTCCTGTTTTATTTTGTAAGTTGGATCCTCGTGTCCTCATGTGTGACTCCACACTTCCTTCTCCTCCTTGATTGTTGAATGTTCTCACCTGCTAACAACCCTCTTTGTAACGCTTCATATTTCAGTCCGTCTTCTTCTCTATCCCTTTCAGTCCGTTGCTGATGCTCTGTGATCCGCTACTGAGGGTTTCCTCATGTTCTCAGGCATGAGGTGAGGAGCCTTCTAAGAATTTTGAAAGATTGTACTTTTTCTCTGAATCTGTTTCTTCCTCTTGTTTGTTTCCTCAACTGTTCAGAGTAACAGCGAGTTTGAAAAGTGTATGTGTGTGTGTGTGTGTGTGTGTGTGTGTGTGTGTGTGTGTGTGTGTGTGTGTGTGTGTGTGTACGTGTGTGTGTGTGTGTGTACGTGTGTGTGTGTGTGTACATGTGTGTGTACGTGTGTGTGTGTGCGCGTGCGTGTGTGTGTGTGCGCGTGCGTGTGTACATGTGTGTGTGTGCGTGTGTGTACATGTGTGTGTGCGTGTGTGTGTACGTGTGTGTGTGTATGTGTGTGTGCGCGCGTGTGTACATGTGTGTGTGTGTGTGTGTGTACATGTGTGTGTACGTGTGTGTGTGTGTGTGTGTGTGCGTGTGTACATGTGTGTGCGTGTGTGTGTGTACGTGTGTGTGTGTACGTGTGTGTGTGTGTGTACATGTGTGTGTACGTGTGTGTGTGTACATGTGAGTGTGTGCGTGTGTGTGTGTACGTGTGCGTGTGTACGTGTGTGTGCGTGTGTGTGTGTACGTGTGTGTGTACATGTGTGTGTGTGCGTGTGTGTGTGTACGTGTGTGTGTGTACGTGTGTGTGTGTACATGTGTGTGTACATGTGTGTGTGTGTACGTGTGTGTGCGCGTGCGTGTGTACGTGTGTGTGCGTGTGTGTGTGTACGTGTGTGTGTACATGTGTGTGTGTGTGTGTGTACGCGTGTGTGTGCGCGTGCGTGTGTACATCTGTGTGCGTGTGTGTACACGTGTTTTCAGACACGGATCCGGTGAGATTCGGTTTCATCATCGTTTGTGATTCTGGTTTCTTGGGTTTGCGCTGATTCTATGATAAATAGTCCAGAACAAATGTCTGATTTCTTCATAGCGGTTCTGATAGACAGGTGTCAGAACACAGTGTAATCTAAGAGCAGTACTTTTACACCTCACACTTGTATCTAAAGAACATTGACCTTCATGCCTCTACTTTTGAACTTCTATAAGTCTCATACTTTTATACTTTCACACTTTCCCCTGATGTCATCCTTGTTAGAAATGTTCTACTTCTTTCACACAGTAACTCTTCTTGTACTTGAGTAAAGTACCTCTGCAGAAACACAAACACTCTTACAGAAACATGAAAATAACCACCACTTATTTCCTGACACTTGTTCTAAAGTTCTGACCCATAAACGGCTGATTAGAACATTTCCTCTTACCTCTGACGACACTTTGACTCTCGCTTCTGTTTCCTTCAGTTGCTAAACAAAACCAAGAAACAAAGTTATTCTTAAGAACTGGATTTGTCATATCTGCATTTTATTTAACGTACGTTTGTTAAGTGTTAATTTATGCAAATATAAGAGTTCTTTTAAAACTCTTCTATTCACATTCGTACCATGTCAGAAAATTCTGCCACTAATCCTCCGTCTGGAGAGTCGGCATCCAGAACCTTACAGGCGTCCTTGCAGAAGTTGAACAAACGGAACCTACGACGACAGCAGCGGGAGTTTTTCATAGAAGTATTTAAAAGTACTTTCTAGAAGTATTTGTTTGGTCTTCACAGAACTAAGAGTTCCTGGGTTCAGGTGTTAATGTCGCTGTAGTCTCTGGTTCTTACCCTTTGATCCTGTGGAGCTCTTCAACATCCCTTAGTTTTGGAAGGACAAGATGAAGTCAAACATGTTTCGGTTAATCGAAGAGAAAAGAATCAGAATAGAAGTTTGGTTTTGTCATTAATCCTTCATTATTATAACTGCGGTGATTGAACTACTGGTATATTCTTGGACTTACTTGTCAAACACAGGATTGACTTTAAACAGACACTTGAACTCTGGGAGGTTCGCCAGGAATCTGAAAAGAGACTCACGCTGATAAAACAAGCAGACAGAAGTTGGTGAAGGGGTTTGGGGGTCCGTGGTGGAACCGACCGAGACCCCCAACGTCGAAGCTATTTCTACTGACGGCTGTCGTCTGGACATTGTTCATCCCCTTTGTGGCGAGCATCTCCAGGACTTTCCACAGACCCTTCAGCTCCTATGAGGTCATCCTTCCTCCTCCAGTTGATCCGTAGAACCCAAAGGGTCCAGTTTGGTTTCATCGCCCCACACAATCATCCCCAAACGTCTGGATCTGATCCAGGAGGTTCTGAGCGTAATGAATCAGACCATGCTTGTGGGACTCAACTGCTAGAATAGGTGGATGACCGCGGAGAGAGAGCTTCTCTAATGAGGGACGACTCTCTGGGGGGCTTTCACAGCTATTTCAAGGGTCATTCTTTGATCAGACCAACAGCTGGTCGGCTGAATGTTTTGTAGATAATTCTTCATTCGTGAAGCCTCACCTGACTGTCACTGAGAATTTCCCCATGGTCTTCAGGATCAGAGGACGATGCGGTAAACGGGCCATGCTGGGTTGTTTCTGGACCACCAGAGCGCTGCAGAGAGGGACCACAAGAACAATTCATCAACGTCATCAACGTCCAGCGTCACACAGAAGATCTGTTATGATCCAACGTCTCACTTTGTTAGAAGTTTTGTCAACAAGGAAACCTGGAACTTCTGGATGTCTGCTATGGGACCAGCGAGCGAGGAGGCACTGGAGCGGTCATAGTTCTGGTTCAGTTTCTGCAGTCTCAACATTTGTTCACCTGCTCCCATCAGAAGCTGAGCCACCGCCGTGAACCTGCAGACATCAAGCACTGATAGAATGTCCCGTGGAACAAAGAGAGAGTCTCCTCCTTGTCTTGGAACCTTCAAAATAAAAGCAGTGTTAGTAAATCCTCACCACTTCTGGAGATGGTCCAGACTCGTGTCTACTGGACTTCCAATGCAGGCCATTTGCTGCCTGTGCTTCCATGCAGGCAGCTCCACATCTATGAGGGTCCCCACGATGTCCACCGCCAGATTTAAAAGGTCCACCAGCTGCTGCAGCAGCCCCTGTGAGACAGAGAGCCAGCCTGAGCAGAGGTGTATCTAAAATAAGCCCCTGCATCATCACATGATCAGAAAGGTCAGCTGACCTGACTTCTTACATTTCTTCTAGAACGCCGTGTCATCAGACACGAACTAAAGTTTCCCCAAAATCCACCAGACCGAAATAAAACATTCTAAACTAGTGAAAATGAGAAAAGTTGAATGAATGATTAAAAAGAAAAACACAGTCACGTCTGATGAAGCATCTTATGCTGAACGTTCTCCAATCTATTTAGTTGACTTTGATGTGCAGAGAGTCCAGAGGAGTGAACCCTTTAAGAATAGTGGTGAACCAGTTTGAAACGTACCTGTGTCGGCCTCTCATCGAGGTCCTCCAGCCACTGGATTCCCTTCTTTACCTCCTGCATTAGAGTTCATGAATGAAGAAGAGGAGTTCCTCAACATGCTATACAGAAAAAAAAGATTCTGTCCAATCTGAGTTTACCATCGTCTGCCTTGTCAGTTCATGGACTTTATTGTCCACCCGTATCCAGTTCTGTGTCTCGGTCGTACTGCTGCAACCCTGAACAAACAAAGATGTGTGCTGGTCAGTGTGATGAAGCAGGCCCTCCTGGAGCAGGGGCAATAGTCCAAACAGACAAGACAGACTCAGATCACTTCTTTGGACTTATCTTACCGGAGCTTCAGAGAGTGAAGCCAGGATTTTCTTTTCCTCCCTGAGGCATTCCGAGAGGATAGAAGCCAACCTCAGCGGCTGACTGTCAAACTGTTCCTAATATAAACACAGAAAAATCAATCAGATCTCAGAATATGTCTCCTTTGAGGAAATAAATTAAGACAAACATACATCAAATATTTAATGAAAGGTTCAGTTGATGATGATGATGATGATGAGCGTCTGGCCTACATGCAGGTAGGTCATCATCCATGTGTAATCAGGTCCCTGTAGAAATGTGATGGAGCGATCCCTGTGCTCCGTCAGATGCAGCAGGAGCGAATGCAGACAAGCCTTTGCTGTATTTTCATCCACGGCCGCCGAATCCCTAACGCACAGAAAACAACATTTTTTAATCATTTATGTTTTTTATCATAAAATGTTCATTTGTAACATCGAATAATTCAACATCAAAGCAGCCGTAGAGATATTAAAACATAATATTCTCAATCAAAAAAATCTATATTGATATCTATAAACATAAATATAGATACAGGATATGATGGGATTAAAGTAGAAAACATTTTATCCATGGCCGACAGGAAGTAATCAATCAGTTCACAGGAAGTATGGATTCTCTTTCTAGAACTCTTTTGCATGTGTTGCGGTTAAATTGATTAATTAGAGATTTGTTGGTTGAACTAAATAGATTTTTCTTATGACATTTCTCATATTATCTGATGTTTTTTATGAACCAACCAATCAGGTGATTAATCAAGAGAGTTATACTGGCGGTCCGTAGAAGAAGATTGCAACACGTCGCTGTTATTTTAGAAAAATCTAAGGAAATGGGCGGATGTCATTAATTATTATTAATGATAAATGAATATATGCTCTAAAATATATTAAATGTCAGATCTGGTTTATAATCTGGACCAACGGAAAATTCGACACACTCACAGAAATCATCATCATAAATGAGTGACTTTTAAGGGAGAATGGAACATAAAGGCAAGCTGTTTCAAAAATAAAACTCCAGAAAAAAATCCAGACCAGCACCAGAATTCTGCGGCTTCCTGTCTAAATGTATTATTATTATTATTATTATTAACCCAGGCGCCACTCCTGACATAATCAGACCAAGTAAAATGTTCCTGTCAGAGGATGCATCTCCACCAACGCGGATGAGCTTCTTACCTTACTGCAGTAACAGAATCACAGTTCAACAGTTTCAAGAGCTCAATTATATATAACTGATAAAGCACGCTTACTTCCCAAATAACACAAAACACTACTTTTACAGACTGCTGCGGTCTAGAAATGATTCAACCACTCCTCTAGGACTCTACGGAGACGCGTGAGCTGCTCGGACCTCTAGGAAGTCTGAAGAAACATGTTACGCTTCATTCATCTTCTAGACAAACCCCTCCTCCATACAACCCAAAATCACAATGGTGCAGAAAACTTTTCTTGTGCTTCTGGGTCAGCAGGGGTGACGCACCTTCAGATTGGATCCAAATGTAAAGTGCATTATAAATGAAATGCATTATTATTATTATTATTATTATTATTATTATTATTATTATTACTACGCCTAGTAGACTGGTACCAGTGGTTTAAGATCTGACTTTAAAAGGTATGCTCTTTAGAGGAACCCTACTCAGGGGTGAATAATTTGGTGTCCAACCATCTGTTGGCCTGGTTATCAGTCTCTTACCAGTCCAGGCTCTCGATCATGGAGCTCAGTCTGTGGCGCATCTCTCTGGGGAACCGGCCCTCGTACAGCTGGCTCACCAGGCTCTGTGATGCCGAGTCCAGGCTCAGCAGAACCTGCCACTGGGCCATCTGCAGAGAGCAGAGGGGCCGTTAGCATAATGCTACCGGTCTCCACAGACAGACGGACAGACGGACAGATGATAGATAGGGAAATAATACGGTGTAATATACAGTATAATAGCTTAATTACGTTTATATCGTCTAACAATCTTTTAAAATTCCCTCCTGCAACTTTAAAAAGCTTGACCCAGCTTACACTCAAGCGAACTAGCTAAAATTAATAACTTTTAGACGATGTTATTAACCTTTAATAAATGCCTAAAAAGAAAAGACAACTCATAAAAACACATCAGAAAAGTATATTAATAATAATTATAATAAAACATTTAATTTAAAATGCACTTTACATTTGGATCAAACATTTACATTTGGATCAATTTGAGATTTGATCCAAATGTTAAGTGCTTTATAAATTAAATGTATTATTTTTATTATTAAATCTCACAGTGCTATATAAATATATATATTCTACGCATTCACACAGAAAATCAAGTAACTCACAGCGGGAAGGTCGTTGTCCAGGGTTTGCCGATTATATGAGATACTCAGTCCGTCGGTAACCTGGCAGAGATGTGTTAATAAAATGGATTACAGTCGGTTGGTACATGTCTGGTCATAACAGACACGCCCATGCATCACGTGGTTTCGGCGAAAAACTCTCTTCACTGACAGCTACTCACTACATTTCAACCAGTCAGGATAGGTTCTCACTACTTCCGTTTTAAATAGCGTCATATCCGCTAGCTGTTCGACACGGAAGCTGAGCGGCCCGAAGGACTTATATATATGAATAAGACACTTATAAGTCACCAATTCACAACAATCAGATAAATTACTTATCCCAGAGTGGAATAAGAGTTAAAAGTAAATAGTCTTATGTTACCAGTAAAGTCTAAAATAGTTGACAGGTGAATATAGAACAAATGACAACAGGAAGTGTTTTTGTTTTGTTCTTTTGGAAAGACAGCTACACAGCCTTCCCCCTTTTCCCTGTGTAAAATGTTTGTATAAACACGCCTTGCATGAATCCTTTCTTTTTTCTCCCTTACAAAAATCTGATCTCGGTGAACACACACACACTGATCTTGATTATCTTCAGCAGTATTTAGATGATGAAATCCCCAACATTGTGCCGCTCAGCGCTGCAGGACAGTTAAACCAAACCCCCTGAGTCACAAACCCACCAACGCCTGACTGTCAGGCACAAAGGCTGCACAAGCTTGCATAAAGTTTATAGTATTCTAATTGTGTGCAGTATAGTTCAAACTGTTTTCAACATAAGAGCTCTCTAAGGCGCCTGGAAGTTTACAATATGTTATAGATTTTGCTCTGCTTTATTATGGGCTGCAGGCTGCTGATAGGACTCATGACATACTCATGTTTTCCATTCCTGCAGAGGCTGAACCTTTTATAGAGCTCATAGAGGGGCAGACTGGTGGTATCTTGGTACAAGAAGGTTCCAGGTTGAATACACCATGTAGGAGATGAGCGGCTTCAGAGTACCTGAGAGATCCTCAGAGAGTATTTTGGAGTTTTCGGTAGATTTAGAGGCTTGCAGTAACTCAGACATTAATGGAGGAATGGATGATGATGAGGGTTATTAAAACACGGGTTTAATCAAAATATTGTGCCACAGTTTAAAAAAAAGAAAATGCAGAGTAAACACAAACCAACACTGTCCTAATGAAGACACGTTTAAATTGTTTATTGTATAAGACGGGCTTATGGAAAACTAAACAAACAAGACTAAACAAACTCAAAGGATTTTGATCAATTCTGATTAAACATGAAACAAACAATAGTTCAGTAAATGAATGAAGCATCAACACAAACAACTCTTCAGACTGTTTCAGGGGGAAATAGATGCGAACATGGATGTGACGCTGGTTTCAGACCAGTCTGAGAACTCTGTCATTCTTCAAGGGACCACCTCACTCTGAATACGGAGAACTCACCTGCAGAAAAAGGCGAGGACAACATGAGCAGCAGAACACACAGAGACTCGTCTCCAAGGAGAAAAACATCTTTACGTGAAGAATGAAGAAGTGATAATAGTTTATTCTTGCCTGAAGGCCCTGAATCATACTTCTAACTAGTTATTACTGTTTTCTTGTTAGTTTGCAAAGTTCAAGACTTGACTATAACCCCAGCTTTTTGTCACAGCTGAAGGTTATAGTGTGAGCATGTAGCTCCCTCCAGTGGACAGAGGTGGGGTTTGTAGCCAAATCCCAGTTTGGGTCCATTGTCTGTCCAGCTGGTCCAAACAGAGAGTCCTCCTGGTTCTGACCCACAGAAACTGTGTAGAAGAACCAGAACTCTGTGGTATTTCTATCAAATGTGATGCAGAAATTATCAAAGAGTTTCTGAACAAATTCCCTGGTTGTTTACTTTCATGTTAGAAATGTAAAGTTAGCACTTTGAGATTTGATCCAAATTTAAAGTGCGTTATAAATTAAATGAATTATTATTTATTATTATTATCTTTCCTTAATATAATGATGTCAGAGCCTTTATTCTTAGAACATCAGCTGAGGAGAGAAATATTACTCACACATAGTTACAGATTATTCACACATAGGAACAGATTACTCACACACAGGTAACATAACTCACATATAGGTATCAGATTACTCACACAAAGTAAGTGGTAACTTAAACACAGTAATCTATTACTCACACATAGTTACACATTACTCACACATAGTAACCGATTACTCACATAGGAACAGATTACTCACACAAAGTAACAGGTAAAATGTTGCTGACACTGAAAATAAATCATTTTAGGTTTGACATGTCGATGGACACCAAGGTGATGCAGACACACCTGGTAGTTGTGGGGTTAATTTTGGGGAAGTATGTAAGGTTTATGTTAAAATAACCAATGGTCATAAATGACAGTATTTTTATCTTGTGTTGTTTTGACAAAATATCATTCATTGCAAGAATGATGGTGGTGTTATTGTATATTCTTTTTTTCTTTTCTCTTCAAAAACTCCATCTTTAACTCCTTTTGAATTTTTTTTTCTTTATGTATGTCACATGAGAAATAGATCATTTCACAAACTTACGGTGTCGATGTTGAAACATAGCTGCTCGCTGAGCATGTTAAACTCTCCTGGAGTCATGGGAAGCTCAGGAGACGGACAGGAACAAGGCGTGCTGTTTGCATTAGAGCTGAAGAGAAAGAAGACGAGTCAAGAGGCCGCCTCTTACTGACAGACATTCATAGAGAAAGTAGAAGGACACCAAAACACAAAAGTCTTTTTCTGGCGCTGTTTACATGACCACAGTTCTGCTATAAGGGCATTTTTTCTTCTTTTTTTTAATTAAAAACTTGTGACAACCTGGGATGATCTGGTCCCATTCACATGGATTTGGAAAAATAATTGGAAACCCTGTAGTGTGCATACCTGGCCAGTAGTTGGAGTAATGTAATGTGATGTAATGACTAGTGTCTCTGTGATGTAATGACTCCAGTGTCTCTGTGATGTAATGACTCTAGTGTCTCTGTGATGTAATGACTCTAGTGTCTCTGTGATGTAATGACTCTAGTGTTTCTGTGATGTAATGACTCTAGTGTCTCTGTGATGTAATGACTCCAGTGTCTCTGTGATGTAATGACTAGTGTCTCTGTGATGTAATGACTCTAGTGTCTCTGTGATGTAATGACTCCAGTGTCTCTGTGATGTAATGACTAGTGTCTCTGTGATGTAATGACTCTAGTGTCTCTGTGATGTAATGACTAGTGTCTCTGTGATGTAATGACTCTAGTGTCTCTGTGATGTAATGACTCTAGTGTCTCTGTGATGTAATGACTCTAGTGTCTCTGTGATGTAATGACTCTAGTGTCTCTGTGATGTAATGACTCTAGTGTCTCTGTGATGTAATGACTCTAGTGTTTCTGTGATGTAATGACTCTAGTGTCTCTGTGATGTAATGACTCTAGTGTCTCTGTGATGTAATGACTCTAGTGTCTCTGTGATGTAATGACTCCAGTGACTCTGTGATGTAATGACTCTAGTGTCTCTGTGATGTAATGACTCCAGTGTCTCTGTGATGTAATGACTCCAGTGTCTCTGTGATGTAATGACTCTAGTGTCTCTGTGATGTAATGACTAGTGTCTCTGTGATGTAATGACTCTAGTGTCTCTGTGATGTAATGACTAGTGTCTCTGTGATGTAATGACTCTAGTGTCTCTGTGAGGTAATGACTCCAGTGTCTCTGTGATGTAATGACTCTAGTGTCTCTGTGATGTAATGACTCCAGTCTCTGTGATGTAATGACTCTAGTGTCTCTGTGATGTAATGACTAGTGTCTCTGTGATGTAATGACTCCACTGTCTCTGTGATGTAATGACTAGTGTCTCTGTGATGTAATGACTCCAGTGTCTCTGTGATGTAATGACTCTAGTGTTTCTGTGATGTAATGACTCCAGTGTCTCTGTGATGTAATGACTCTAGTGTCTCTGTGATGTAATGACTAGTGTCTCTGTGATGTAATGACTCTAGTGTCTCTGTGATGTAATGACTCCAGTGACTCTGTGATGTAATGACTCCAGTGTCTCTGTGATGTAATGACTCTAGTGTCTCTGTGATGTAATGACTAGTGTCTCTGTGATGTAATGACTCTAGTGTCTCTGTGATGTAATGACTCCAGTGACTCTGTGATGTAATGACTCCAGTGTCTCTGTGATGTAATGACTCTAGTGTCTCTGTGATGTAATGACTCCAGTCTCTGTGATGTAATGACTCTAGTGTCTCTGTGATGTAATGACTAGTGTCTCTGTGATGTAATGACTCCACTGTCTCTGTGATGTAATGACTAGTGTCTCTGTGATGTAATGACTCCAGTGTCTCTGTGATGTAATTACTCTAGTGTTTCTGTGATGTAATGACTCCAGTGTCTCTGTGATGTAATGACTCTAGTGTCTCTGTGATGTAATGACTCTAGTGTCTCTGTGATGTAATGACTCTAGTGTCTCTGTGATGTAATGACTCCACTGTCTCTGTGATGTAATGACTAGTGTCTCTGTGATGTAATGACTCCAGTGTCTCTGTGATGTAATGACTCTAGTGTCTCTGTGATGTAATGACTAGTGTCTCTGTGATGTAATGACTCCAGTGTCTCTGTGATGTAATGACTCTAGTGTTTCTGTGATGTAATGACTCCAGTGTCTCTGTGATGTAATGACTCTAGTGTCTCTGTGATGTAATGACTAGTGTCTCTGTGATGTAATGACTCTAGTGTCTCTGTGATGTAATGACTCCAGTGACTCTGTGATGTAATGACTCCAGTGTCTCTGTGATGTAATGACTCTAGTGTCTCTGTGATGTAATGACTCCAGTCTCTGTGATGTAATGACTCTAGTGTCTCTGTGATGTAATGACTAGTGTCTCTGTGATGTAATGACTCCACTGTCTCTGTGATGTAATGACTAGTGTCTCTGTGATGTAATGACTCCAGTGTCTCTGTGATGTAATTACTCTAGTGTTTCTGTGATGTAATGACTCCAGTGTCTCTGTGATGTAATGACTCTAGTGTCTCTGTGATGTAATGACTCTAGTGTCTCTGTGATGTAATGACTCTAGTGTCTCTGTGATGTAATGACTCCACTGTCTCTGTGATGTAATGACTAGTGTCTCTGTGATGTAATGACTCCAGTGTCTCTGTGATGTAATGACTCTAGTGTCTCTGTGATGTAATGACTCCAGTGTCTCTGTGATGTAATGACTCTAGTGTTTCTGTGATGTAATGACTCCAGTGTCTCTGTGATGTAATGACTCTAGTGTCTCTGTGATGTAATGACTAGTGTCTCTGTGATGTAATGACTAGTGTCTCTGTGATGTAATGACTCCAGTGTCTCTGTGATGTAATGACTCTAGTGTCTCTGTGATGTAATGACTAGTGTCTCTGTGATGTAATGACTCCAGTGTCTCTGTGATGTAATGACTCTAGTGTTTCTGTGATGTAATGACTCCAGTGTCTCTGTGATGTAATGACTCTAGTGTCTCTGTGATGTAATGACTAGTGTCTCTGTGATGTAATGACTCTAGTGTCTCTGTGATGTAATGACTCCAGTGACTCTGTGATGTAATGACTCCAGTGTCTCTGTGATGTAATGACAAAGTATATTCTGTATTGGGCTCCGTAATAATGTGTTATTGTTTTAAGTGAAGAAAATGAAGAAGATACTCTGAAAAGGAGATGAAATGAGTTCAGCCTCCATCTCACTGAGCTGGAGGCTGAGCTTCGCTCCCTCCTAGAAATCTATTCCCTGACTTTGATCCAAGGATGAGATGTTAGAAACCCATCCCAGAATGAACTTTGAGGAGATGAATGCACTCACCGTATGTCTGACATGGGGAAGAGGGGAGCTGATATGTACGGATAGACTGTGAATGAGAGATGAGTGTCAGGAACAAAGATTCAAAACACGCCGTAAGAGAAGGAACTCTAACTGGGTCACTGGTTCTGCCCTCTTGCCTTTGCTGGGCTGACTGTTGTAGAGACGTCCGAAGGCCTCGTCTTTGGGGATGTTGGGGTAGAGGAACTTGAGAGGGTTTTCAGGGATGACCTCATCTGAGATGACCTTGTAGTGTCGGATGATGTCAGCAAACGGGAGCGCGCTGAGCCGGTTTTTAGTGTAGGGCTCCACAGAGGTGAACTTCACCTCCCCTGTCAGCAAATAACCCAAAAACCCCAAAATACACGTCTATAAGCCAAAGTTGAGGCTTTTTTTCCCATTTTTTTATGACAGATTATTGTTTAAAAGGGTGAAAATCTAAAAGATCAGGAGTGTCCGCCGGTACCCTACTGGCCGCCAGCACCACTGAAGGTATGTATTAACCCGGGCCTCAGCGGTTCCAGGTAGGAAATCAGTTTCATAAAAATCTAGTTTAGTGTATTAACGAGGACAAAACCGATGGGGTGGAGATTCCAGATTGACCTCACCGTTCTCGTTGTGATCCACCCACGTGAAGGTGATTCCGCCGAGGTGGCTCTCACTGAAGCGTAACAGGAAGGTGCCCGACCCTCGCTCCTTCAGCAGAGCGCGTTCCATCTCCTTACTCACGAAGCCCATGATGTAGCTGCGTGGAGGACGCCGGGAAAAGAGCAGGACTTCATCATCCTCCTGATGCTTCAACAACAGTTTCACCTCTGAGCTAAGGTTTTAACTTTCTCCTATTGGCTGAACTGAATAAAAAGGACAAACCAATGCCTAACGTCATATCTAATATATCTAATATATCTAATATATTTCTGCAACATTTGCACAATGCAACTTTCAATTACTTATTTTGAAATACTTTTTTTTTTTAAGGTTTCAACAAGTTAAATTTAAGACTATTACGAATAAAATTTCAGTCTCATTCCTTTTCATAATAGAACACCAGATATGAATAAATATCAGAATGTAAATGAATATACTCACAGAACAAGCAGTAGGAGTAAATAAAGGTGAGTTTGTTCAATTTAAAATAAAGCCTTTTTTAAAGCCTCTGGGTTTTAAAGAGGTTTAAAGACACACAACGGTACGTTTACCTCATGTTACACCCAAAAACACAGTAAATAATCATTCATGTAAGAGACTTATATCATATAAGGGTTCTTATAAGAGACTTATATCATATAAGGGTTCATATAAGAGACTTATATCATATAAGGGTTCATATAAGAGACTTATATATATATAAGAGACTTATATGAACCCTTTTGCACATTTCACCATAGTTTGCACCCAGGATCTGTTGTACATAACTCACAGAGAGGAAATGGACTGAGCTGTGTTCTTCACCAACAACAGCTTTACATCTCTGTGCAAAGTCAGGTCTCCTTGTTTCCCTTCTTTTGACTCTGAATAATAATAAGTTTGATCCTCATTTAGTCAGATTTCACAAACTTCTCACAACACAAAATAGTTACCCAGCTCCTGTAGCAGCTGGAATCTGAAATGTGAATGAATAATTCTGCATACTTGTAATTAAAATGATCAGAATCGAGATCATTGTAGATTGTCCCTGATCTTTTCAGGCAGTCCCTAATCTTTGGGAATTGTCCCTGATCTTTGTAGAAGATCCCTGAACTTTTTTTTTGATGGTCCTGATCTTTGTAGCTGATGCCTGGTCTTTTTAGAGAGTCCCTGAATTTTGTAGACGATCCCTGATCTTTGTAGACGATCCCTGATCTTTGTAGACGATCCCTGATCTTTTTAGAGAGTCCCTGAATTTTGTAGACGATCCCTGATCTTTGTAGACGATCCCTGATCTTTTTAGATGGTCCCTGAATTTTTTAGACGATCCCTGATCTTTGTAGATGGTCCCGGAATTTTTTAGACGATCCCTGATCTTTGTAGATGATCCCTGATCTTTGTAGATGATCCCTGATCTTTTTTTGTAGATGGTCCTGATCTTTGTAGACGATCCCTGATCTTTGTAGACGATCCCTGATCTTTTTTTGTAGATGGTCTTGATCTTTGTAGACGATCCCTGATCTTTGTAGACGATCCCTGATCTTTGTAGACGATCCCTGATCTTTGTAGACGATCCCTGATCTTTGTAGATGGTCCCTGATCTTTGTTTAGGGTCCCTAATCTTTGTAGACGGTCCCTACTTCTCATAGAGACTAGTGTCATTATTATATAATATATTTTTATGTGATATAATAATCATTAAACATCTCCTTACTTCTCATTCCAGACTGACAGCAGGTGCTTCTTGATGAGTTCAAGGATGGAGTCCAGCCACATCCAGAAACTGAAGGACTTTCCAGGGATGTTCTCCTAGAAGAAAGTGCAGCAGAGGGAAAAGGTACGGAACTGTTTGATTGACAATAACTGAAAGTAGAATAAATACGGTCCATGAACATGTCCTGGAACAGAAGATGCTTCGGCCACTGCATGGCCCAACCATCCTGGAGATGAGGGGCTCACCTTAGAGAACCTGGGCCAGGACACCTGGGAGTCACTGGTGGAGGCATGCTGACCTGCAGCCACATACAGGAAATAACTTAAATCCTGAACTCATGCCTCCGGCTCAAGAATTCAGTCTCCAATCATATCAACTCTTACGCTGATCACATGACACTTTGTACTGCTGACATGAAAGAGTGAGGCCCGGTAAAGGCGGTGGAAAAAGAGCGATGCAGCTTGAAAACTAAAGGCCGAACTTACCCAGGAGCTTCTCTCCCAGCATGGCGAGCTGGTCCGTGTTCAGGCCATGATCAGAGAAAGAGGAGAACTGCCAGCTGAGGACCTCAGAGAGCTGGTTCCAGGTGGCCCGAGGTGGGTTACAGAAGAACGCCAGGTTCTGTGTTGATAGGATGGAGGGTGAGAGGAGGGAGGTGGGGAGTTGGAGGTTGTTTTTGCAAAAAAGTTGTGAATATAATGCAATATGATCCAAATGTTATGCAGACGGCATGACTATCGTTGAGCAGAATCGACGCTCTAAAGCTGTTTCAACAGAACTTAAAGGTGTTGAGTGAAAAAACATAGACATTTTCTTCTTTGTTGGTTTTCAGACGCAAAACAGCTCTTCATCATCCTTCTGCTACTTCAAGCTGAAAACCTGAAACACAAACACTCCGGGGCAAGAGTTCAGTTTGTCCGTTCTAGGCTGCTCTACAGACACGGGAGAGGCTCCGCCCCCTCGTTCTAGGTGAGTAAAAAAAGCTGGTTCTTGAATGTTGTTTTTCATGTATTGAAGGAGATGCATCTACGTTCTGCAGAGCAGATCTTCCATCGTTGTCTCATGAAACGTGACACTTGACTGGTTTTATTTAGATGCACCACATAAAGGGAGGTTCTGTTGAAGAAAGACTTTTTGGTTCTGTGGGCTCACCCTGGGCTCATCAGTCAGAAGGTTGTACCACATGACGGAGGCCCAGCCTCCAGGCAGCTGGCACACGTTGGAAATGACCACGAGTGGAAGAGAACTCGTCTGGAGGAATGCACATCCGCCATTAGCACATTACAAAAACAACAACAACAACAACAACAACAGATAAACATCCAGTCCAGTCCGCGCCGTCTCTGACCTCTAGATCGATGGTGAGGCCCTGAACGATGAAGCAAGCCTCAAAACAGAGAGAGTGAAGCTCCTCCGTCACAGAGAGCAGACCCTACAGAAAAACACGCCGAGTCAGAAAATCATCAACGTGAAACCACAAACACAGATATTCAGATTCTTCCTCCTTCAAACATCCATCACCTCATTCCCTTTGCTGCTGTTGACATACTTCTTCTCTTTCAGCTGCTGTAAAATAAGAAAACAGTCCAGGTTCACACAGTGAAACAGTCCAGGTTCACACAGAGAAACAGTCCAGGTTCATACGGTGAAACGAGCTGCTAATTATATTGTTATTAAAGAAAATTGGTATCTTTAGGGAAAGAAAAGCTGTTTTTTTATTTGCTTTGGTGAGGAGGAGAAGCAGAAGATGTTTGTCGTCTGTTGGCTTGTGTTTTATTTTGGATAATAAATGAGTAGTAATCATGAATTCAATCTTTTGTTTTTTTACCAGGTGTCTGAACTCCACTGAGAGACATCCATTGGAGTAATCCTCCACGTCCATGGCTTTAGTGTTATTAGTCAGGATGAAGAACTGACGACTTCTGAACGAAAGGAGGGAAAAGGATCAAAGAATCAACAACCAGGACAGAGATGTGCTGAAATCTACTTCTGTGTTCTTATAGTCCCAGTTCAGATGAGAAGAGATGAGATACACCTTCATCAGGGACATTTACAGCATCATAGTATCATAGTATCATAGTATCATAGTACCATAGTATCATAGTACCATAGTATCATAGTGTCATAGTACCATAGTATTATAGTATCATAGTACCATAGTATCATAGTACCATAGTACCATAGTATCATAGTACCATAGTACCAGTATCATAGTATCATAGTACCATAGTATTATAGTATCATAGTACCATAGTATCATAGTATCATAGTATCATAGTACCATAGTATTATAGTATCATAGTACCATAGTATCATAGTACCATAGTATCATAGTATCATAGTACCATAGTATCATAGTACCATAGTATTATAGTACCATAGTACCATAGTATCATAGTACCATAGTACCAGTATCATAGTATCATAGTATCATAGTATCATAGTATTATAGTATTATAGTATTATAGTATCATAGTATCATAGTATCATAGTATTATAGTACCATAGTATCATAGTATCATAGTATGATAGTACCATAGTATTATAGTATCATAGTATCATAGTATCATAGTATTATAGTATCATAGTACCATAGTATCATAGTATCATAGTACCATAGTACCATAGTATGATAGTATGATAGTACCATAGTATTATAGTATCATAGTATTATAGTACCATAGTACCATAGACTCATAGTATCATAGTATCATAGTACCATAGTACCATAGTATCATAGTATCATAGTACCATAGACTCATAGTATCATAGTATCATAGTACCATAGTACCATAGTATCATAGTATCATAGTACCATAGACTCATAGTATCATAGTATCATAGTATCACAGTACCATAGTATGATAGTATGATAGTACCATAGTATTATAGTATCATAGTATTATAGTACCATAGTACCATAGACTCATAGTATCATAGTATCATAGTACCATAGTACCATAGTATCATAGTATCATAGTACCATAGACTCATAGTATCATAGTATCATAGTACCATAGTACCATAGTATCATAGTATCATAGTATCATAGTATCATAGTATGATAGTATCATAGTATGATAGTACCATAGTATTATAGTATCATAGTATGATAGTACCATAGTATTATAGTATCATAGTATCATAGTATCATAGTATTATAGTATCATAGTATGATAGTATCATAGTATGATAGTATCATAGTATCATAGTATTATAGTATTATAGTATCATAGTATTATAGTATCATAGTATCATAGTATCATAGTATTATAGTATTATAGTATCATAGTATCATAGTATTATAGTATCATAGTATCATAGTATCATAGTATTATAGTATCATAGTATCATAGTATCATAGTATTATAGTATTATAGTATCATAGTATCATAGTATCATAGTATCATAGTACCATAGTATCATAGTATCATAGTACCATAGTATCATAGTATCATAGTATCATAGTATGATAGTACCATAGTATTATAGTATCATAGTATCATAGTATCATAGTATCATAGTATTATAGTATGATAGTATCATAGTATGATAGTATCATAGTATTATAGTATTATAGTATTATAGTATCATAGTATTATAGTATCATAGTATCATAGTATCATAGTATTATAGTATTATAGTATCATAGTATCATAGTATCATAGTATCATAGTACCATAGTATCATAGTATCATAGTACCATAGTATCATAGTATCATAGTATCATAGTATGATAGTACCATAGTATTATAGTATCATAGTATCATAGTATCATAGTATTATAGTATTATAGTATCATAGTATCATAGTATTATAGTATTATAGTATCATAGTATCATAGTATCATAGTACCATAGTATCATAGTATCATAGTATCATAGTATGATAGTACCATAGTATTATAGTATCATAGTATCATAGTATCATAGTATTATAGTATTATAGTATCATAGAGGTAGAACAAAGCAGTGTCTGCTTTGTTCTACCTCTTGAAATGTCTGGAGGTGACGTCACGTCTAAATTTGCGTCTGATGGCGGATGTCCTGCTAACTTCCTGCTCCGCTGCTTTAAGTGTGCTAAAAGAGAACTTGAGGTGAAGTACTTACACTCTACCGGGGGGCAGGTCTCTGGAGACACACACACAGAATGAAGACATGAAGACATGAAGACATGAAGACATGAAGACAAAATCAGGATGGATAGCATGTTTACTTGGTAGATTGTAAACAAAACTGATTCATTTTTAAGACATTTATAGGTTTAATAAAAAAAAAAATCTCACTTGTCAAACGTTGTTTTGACTTTGAGCTGATAATCCACCTCTGGAAGTTTAACCAGGAGTCTGGAAGAGAAGAAATAAAATAATACAGCATCCTAGGCAGAATATAGAAGCTGATTTTAGTCAAAGAAACTCACAGTTATGTATTTCATTTTCAATTCATTTTCATAATTTAAAACCTTTTCTGCTCTTCAGTTATTTTGAGTTATGCCCAACCTGAATATACAATATAACCTTCAAATAGGTACTATGTGTGAGTAATCTGTTACTATGTGTGAGTAATCTGTTACTATGTGTGAGTAATCTGTTACTATGTGTGAGAAATCTGTTTTTATGTGTGAGTAATCTGTTACTATGTGCGAGTAATCTGTTTTTATGTGTGAGTAATCTGTTATTATGTGTGAGTGATCTGTTACTATGTGTGAGTAATCTGTTACCCTGTGTAAGTAATCTGTTACACTATGTGAGTAATCTGTTACTGTGTGAGTAATCTGTTACTATGTGTGAGTAATCTGTTACCCTGTGTAAGTAATCTGTTACACTATGTGAGTAATCTGTTACTGTGTGAGTAATCTGTTACTATGTGTAAGTAATCTGTTACACTATGTGAGTAATCTGTTACTGTGTGAGTAATCTGTTACTATGTGTGAGTAATCTGTTACTATGTGTGAGTAATCTGTAACTATGTGTGAGTAATCTGTTACTATGTGTGAGTAATCTGTTACTATGTGTAAGTAATCTGTTACACTATGTGAGTAATCTGTTACTGTGTGAGTAATCTGTTACTATGTGTGAGTAATCTGTTACTATGTGTGAGTAATCTGTTACCATGTGTGAGTAATCTGTTTCATACAGTAACACCCAGCAGTACCACCAGAGAAAATTTCCCTGTTTTTTTTTATATACATCCTAAATTAAAGATAATCAATAAAAGTTCAAAGTTAAAGTCAAATAAAAGAAAGTTTTTTATTTGTAGGTAAACACAGTGCTGTGCTGGAGAATCACACATAGTCACACAACGATACCTGACTTTGGTGGTGAACTGGACGCCGGTCTTGATGATGAGGGGCTTCTGTGGGTGGGTGGGCATGCATGGCTGCTTTTCCACCACAAAAGAACTGTGAAAGAACCAAACCCTGTTTGTTCACACTGTTTCCATCCTCCTCATATGACCCACTGTTTTAGCTCGCTTTATTCACTTTGGTATGTTGTGTGATGTGTTGTTAGTTGTGCCAGTGCAGGAAGTAGCATTTATGGTGTTCTCAGTCGTCTTTGTGAAACCTGCATGTGTTTTTGCAGATAAAATGCAACACGAGAGCCTCTGTGTTCTTGGAAATGGAAACAACATGCACAGCTAGAAGAGTTAAATCTAAAGACTTTAGAGAAGACTGGCATGAAAAACCTCCGAGTCTTAAATAATGTCGAGTACTCTACTCCTCAGTGTGATCGTGTCGCAGCGGCGGTGCTCAGACCTCTTGATGAGGTGGTAGAGGAAGTATTTGATTCGCTCCTCCAGCTGAGGTTTCTGCAGAGGGATGGGGTCACATTCGTAGGTGACCTTCACCACCAGCTCCCCCAGTTTGTCCAGCTGACGCTTGATCTGGAAGAGACTCTGGGCCGTCAGGGTGAACCTGAAAGGAGAACCAGGAGAAAACAGAAGAGATGTTATCTTTATAATCTCAAACGCCCATCAGACATATATGTCTCCTTCATGTTACAAGGAAACATCCTCACCGAGATAAAAACCTCTTTTCTTCAAAGAGTGACACTCAAAGAGAGAAAGAAACAACAACAGCAATTAGATAGAAATAAATACTGGTCCCCATGGTTACCTGTCAGTGTGTGGGGTATATTACCTGGTCACCATGGTTACCTGTCAGTGTGTGGGGTATATTACCTGGTCACCATGGTTACCTGTCAGTGTGTGGGGTATATTACCTGGTCACCATGGTTACCTGTCAGTGTGTGGGGTATATTACCTGGTCACCATGGTTACCTGTCAGTGTGTGGGGTATATTACCTGGTCACCATGGTTACCTGTCAGTGTGTGGGGTATATTACCTGGTCACCATGGTTACCTGTCAGTGTTTGCTCAAGAAGGATGATGAGATGGTATAATATGAGAGATGCTCATGAGACGACGCGTCTTACACGTATGAACAGGTTTCATCACGTCTAACTCTCGGCTCATTACCAGCTCTGCAGCTGCTCCAGGCCCGTGAGCGCCGGCCCACCTATGGCGGAGACCTGCTGCCGCCGCTTCCAGTCATGGAGCTCGGGGTTTAGCCGAGAGGTGATCAAGTCCTCAATCTCCTTCACCACGACCTCCATCTTTGACAGGATCTCCTAACCAACCAATGACAGGAACACGGTTGTGGTGGTTCATCAACTTTCTTATTGGTTGTGACTCTCATCCTTCACATCAAGGCTTTTCAAGATGACACAAGCGCATACCTTCCTTTTGAAGTCCAGCACGTTGAGTATTTCCTGCAGTCTCGTTACTTCCTGTTTGGTCTTCTCAGAGTTCCCATCGGTCTTGTCTGACACAAAAACATTGTTTTCTGATCATATAGTGGTTTCTGGTCCGGCGTTATGAAAAGATCCTGTTTTTTATCAGTGGTGCTGGCGGGAGGACTCACCTCGAGACTGAAGGTTCTTGTAGCGGAAGTCAAAGTCGTCCTGCATGTCTTCTAAGAACTTCACAGCCTGGTCCATCAGCTGGACACGGACAGACGCAGTTTCATATGAAGCTGGATTTCCATGAAGGGAATGTAGAGATGTTCTGACATTCCATCGAACACCTTTGTGTTTACCTGCACGCTGCTCCTGATGATCCCGACCCGGTTTTCCAAGTTCTTCTGCCTCTCAAAGGCCTCAGAATTCTGCAGGGACTGTTCCAGGGGACCCTGTTGGAAAAACGTTGGCTTTTACCTTCTCCACCGTGTTTGTTTGTCTGCTTGTGGTCCAGATTTTGTTGTTTTTAGTTATTAGTTAGTGCTTTCTTCTTGTTCTTTGGTGAGCCCAGAGTATACACCGATCAGCCAAAACATTAAAACCAGCCGCCGAATATTGTGTAAATCCTCCACCTCTCTGATGTCACTGTGATGTCACTGTGATGTCACTGTGATGTCACTGTGATGTCACTGTGATGTTACTGTGATGTCACTCTGATGTCACTCTTATGTCACTCTGATGTTACTTTGATGTCACTGCAGTGTTACTATGATGTCACTGTAGTGTTACTGTGATGTCACTGTGATGTCACTGTGATGTCACTGTGATGTCACTGTGATGTCACTGTGATGTCACTGTGATGTCATTGTGTGTTCTGACACCTTTCTCTCAGAACCAGCATGGAGTTTTTCAGTGGAATCCCCGCGGGCACCAATGACCCTGGTGGTCCTCCCTTAGACCACTATGGTAGGTTTCTCATCACTGCAGACCAGGACCAGGACATGCAGTTCTGGAGATGTTCTGACCCATTCCCCTTACAGCCCGGTCCTCGTCAACATCTCTCACATCCTCATGCTGCTCAATCTTTCCTACTTCCTGTGTTTTAAAAGTTTGACGCTACTACGGCCTGTTATCTACTAGGATACTTTTTTTTCTTTTTTTTTGCTTCCACTTGGCTTTAAAGTCGTCCGTATGGAAAATCCATCTAGCTGCTGCAGGTCCAGAATTATTTTTGTTACTGTGTCAGGACTATATTTTTATTGAAATGGATCAAATTATTCCTGATCATCCTTTCCTGGCGGGGGAGGGGAATGCGGGGGCGGGGAATGCAGGATTAGACGTCTTTCCTGGTAGCGGGCGTCATTTACTGGAACTGACTGCCACTGATGGTCACAACATGACAAACCTGTTCCTTGGTGCAGGCGTTGGACAGGATCCGCCGCTCCTCCCTCAGGCAGTTGGAGATGATCTTTGCCATGACGACGGGGTTGGCGGTGTATTTCACCTGTGGGACCACACACAGGTGGAGAAACACACACGTTTATTTCACCTGTGCCGGTCCTCAGAACCAACAGTATGCTTTCAGGTCTCCTCAGAGGTTTGTCCCAACGGTTTCTGGGACTGTGGCTACCAACAAGACCAAACACTGTAAAAAATAATCAAGTACTCTGTGTGATTGACGTTAAAACAGCAGCAGCTGTCGTTGGGTTGGTAAGTGATCACAAAAAGGGGATTTATCCCATCTATTCCACACTTATATAGTTCATTAATGACTTTTTAAACATTATTTCACAAATAAATGCCACATTTTTAGCATCGTATTTCTGCATACATTTTGGGATGCTCTTGCTAAATGTTTAAAGTTGTTTTGTTAGTTTCCATACGAAAAAAAAATCTGTCATTTAGACTTAAACGGTAATAATAAAAACAATAATAATAATAATAATACATTCAATTTATAATGAACTTTACATTTGGATCAAATCTCAAAGTGCTACAAAGAGAAAAGCAGATAAAAGCATCAATAAAAAAAATAAAAATAACTAAATAAAAACATGACCAAAAGCATTAATGTTAATTACAGTTATAGGTTCTGCTAAAAAGGAAAGTTTTAAGTCCTTTTTTAAATGTGTCAGTCGTCTGTGGAGCCCTCAGATGGTCAGGGAGGGCATTCCACAGAGGAGGGGCAGCAGAACAGAAAGCCCGATCTCCCATGGTGCTGAGCTTAGTCCGGGGAAGGAGGAGGCGTATGAGTGGGTAGAACGGAGGGATGGTGTCGAGGTCAGTGGGGTGAGTAGTTCTTTCAGGTAGGGGGGGGCGTTACCATGGTTACACTGGTGAGTGAGGAGAGAGATCTTATAATCAATCCTGGTGGAGATGGGAAGCCAATGAAGTGATGAAGTGATGAAGTGATGAAGTGATGAAGTGATAAAGTGATGAAGTGATGAAGTTATGAAGTGATGAAGTGATGAAGTGATAAAGTGATGAAGTGATGAAGTGATAAAGTGATAAAGTGATGAAGTGATGAAGTGATGAAGTGATGAAGTGATAAAGTGATAAAGTGATGAAGTTATGAAGTGATGAAGTGATGAAGTGATAAAGTGATGAAGTGATGAAGTGATAAAGTGATGAAGTGATGAAGTGATGAAGTGATGAAGTGATAAAGTGATGAAGTGATGAAGTGATAAAGTGATGAAGTGATAAAGTGATGAAGTGATGAAGTGATGAAGTGATAAAGTGATGAAGTGATGAAGTGATGAAGTGATTAAGTGATGAAGAACGGGGGTGATGTGTTGGTGTTGCAATCTCATCAATAAAGAGTTTTGGTTATGAGTTGCTTGTGACACTCTGGTACGTTTTTACTCCCATTTTATTAACAGTTTGTCTTTTCACTGTAAGATTCGGTGTTTTCTAAACATTCTGCCCATAAATAATGAAGTTAGTTCCTGTTTTTTATTGCAGCATCTCTGCACTTTTACTGCAGACATGTTTACAGTGAATTTATGCCACCTTTGACCCACGCAGCCAAAGGTGTGCACAAACACACCTGACCCACTCTTCCACATGCCTGCAAACGCAGCAGAACCTTTTGATCTGCAGCATTCAAATATAACTGATGTTCTCTGGAGGGAAATTCCTGCTGAAAGGCCCCAAAGCAACAAAAGAAAAAACACCTTTTACAAACAAACGAATGTCTTCTGGTTTCAGACGTGTGAATCTGACAGCGAACACAAGCTTCAGAAACCAAAATCCAACCCACAGGATCCAGTTTCAAACACGACGGCGCCACAAACTTCCCCTCAGCCACGACGCTCCCGCATCACATTGACCTACGAGGAAGAGGAAGCCCACTGAAGAAGGAGCAGAGATCTGCAGAGGGAAGGTGAAACATCATGGTGCCTCAGCATCACAGCCAGACGGTGACTGGAGAGGCATCCACAAACACCTACACGCACTTTCACATCAGTCACTGTGACGCCGTCAAGCTCTCACTGTCAATCACTGCTTCTAGCGTGTGGAAGCTGTCAATCACCGGCTGGTTTCACCCTTTGGACCAATCAGAACGGGTTCTGCAGACATCTCTGCTGCCCGCCTCCTCCTGCTTCGGTGGGTCGGTCTGACATTTGTCTCTTGAAGTTGGCTGAAAATGTCACTGTGTGGGTACCAGAGGGGTTTTCCTGAGACCCGGGCATCTGAGCTCGTCGGGGTGGGGGTGGGATTGGGATTGGGGGGGGTAATTTTCTAACTGTCACCCTTAAACTTTAGAATTCAGTTCTAGCTGACCTTGAGCTGAACTCATTTCTAAAAGTGCCTGATTCCACAGTCGCACCTTCACCGACACAGGATTCGTTTTTTGGACGGAACAGCTGATCCAGAATTAGCACCAATATTATTATTTCTATATATTTTATACTCGTCACTTTAACACGTCTCAGGTTTGTGTGTGTTTTGGTTCCGACGGTGTTTGATTCTGGATCCCAGAGACGGACTTTTTCCTTCTGCCTACACCACTGTTTGTAACGAAGATGACAATAAAGTTTGATCTGATTTGACTGAAATGGACTAAACCGGTGCGAAACCGAATGGAAAACTTACATTTTCTATCAGAATGCAGTAAAAGTAAGTCATGTTGAAAAGCCATTTCTGAACCCACTTCAGTATTTGCTGCTTTTCTTCTTTCCTTTCTAGCATGCAGGGGTTGAGAGGTGAAGGACCGCCCCCATCATTTACAGCTCTTACATTTGAAGAGTGTACGATAAGGAGAAGTAGGTGTAGATGTGATCTATGGTGTACCGAGGCGCTAAGGGAAGTCAAGTGAAATTGTTGTTTTATTCTGGGAGTCGCTGTGTGAACCGGTTTCTGCTGTCTTCCTGAGTCACCTGAGAGAAACGGCGTGTTTTCATTTCTCGCGTGTTTCTACACGCCAGAGTTGGCCTCTCTGAGGGCTTCGGCCCAGCAGATGCGGCGTGTTTGGTCAGGGTCGGAGTTCACCCGCGAGCCCCAGAGCATCTATATTCGGGAAAAGACATGTAGCTTAGCAGAAGAAACCTGCACGGCTCACACCGCTGCTTCCTGTGACGGCGTGTCAGAGGAAGCTCTTACTCCTGTTTGTGGTCGGTTGTTGTTGTAATGTGTGAGCTGGCTTTCATTTAACACAAGAGACATTAAAGACCCCTGTAATGTTGCCACATCAACTTAAAGATAGTGTGTTCACTGATTAAGGCCTCGTATAGCCCCCCCTCCGTCCGGTAACCATGGTAACCATATCTATAATTCATCATCATAGTTTCACTCAGGATAATATTGTCACATTCATTTTTGACATTCGAGTGGGCAGACGCCGTGAAACACACGGGGGTAAATTGGGGTCGGGGGTCTTGCTAAAGGACCTTTTGCCACCGCAGGGGCAGACCGGGAATCAAAAGACCTTCCAGCTGAGAGACCACCAGTCTACCTCCTGGGCCACAGCGGCCCACAATATTCAGCGCTATCCCCTTATACCCGTCGGTGGTTATAATGTTATGGCTGATCATTATGAGCCACAACATTATAACCACTTGGCATTATCATTATTGCATTATCATGCATTAAAATTGTAAAGGGTCAGGTTTTCATTGTATCCTAGTTAAATTATTAATACCTTCTAATACTAAAGTATTTTTATATTCTATGATATAAATAAGTTAGTAGGTAACACTCAACTAATATTTTTTTATTCTTCTTTTCTGGAGGAAAATTAAATCTCTGGGGAAACTGGATGGACGTTATTCAAGTTTCTTTTGTTCCCGTTGGATTTTCCCACAGAGAAAGAAAAAGAAGAACATGATGAGGAGAAGGAACCAGAGAGGTTTGGACAGGACCATGAGACACAGGTGACCCACCTGTAGCTGCTGCTGGATGATCTTCATGTTGTGTCTCTGCAGGAAGTTGTGCTCATGCAATCGAATCCGATCCAGCTGGGACAGCAGGCTGGTGAACAGAACCGTCGCCATGGACTGATCGTTGACTGCTGTGTCCCTGAAACCCAGACGAGATAAAAAAAAAACAGGTTTAATATCAATGAAATAAAATAAAGCTGTTTGCTAATCATAATAATAATCATTGTTATTACTATTATCATAATTATGAGATGGAATATCTGGAATATCTGCTTCCATCATGATCAATTGTGAAACGTTTTTATTGGTTTATAACACTTCATTAATCCCCCCAAAATACTACAGAGATAAAAAAAAAACGTTTTTAAATATATATATATTTTTTCTAGATCTATAATAAAAATATTTTCTCAACCTCAGAGTTTGTGAAATAACTAGACGATGATAATAAAGTCTATATAATAATAATCATTATTATAATTACTATCATATTAATTATAAGATGGAATATCTGCTTCCATCATGATAAATTTTGAAACATTTTTTATTTGTTTATAACACTTCATTTATCCCAGAAATACCACCAGAGATTAAAAAAAGAGTTTTAAATATATCCATTTTTCTAGATCTATAGTAAAAACCTTTTCCCACCCTCAGAGATTGTATAATAATTAGAAGGATGATATTATTTATATATATATATATTTTCTACATCTATAGTAAAAACCTTTTCTCACCCTCAGAGATTGTGTAACAATTAGAAGGATGATAATAAAGACGTATTAAATCGTCTCCTCTGGGATCAGGACTCGGACTCACCAGTCCTGGGACTCGATCCAGCTGGCCAGACACTGTCTGATGTCCATGGGGAAGTTATCATCATAGAGGTAGTCCACATGTTCCAGGAGCCTGAGGTCCAGCTGCTGGATCTGCTTCCACTGGCTCATGCTGCTGTTGCTGCTGAGAGTCGGAACCGGAGACAGGTTCGTGTCCTGGTTCAGCCCATTTACGTTGGGTTCTTTCTCATATCATTTCCTATTATTCATGTTAATATGACATTATTTACCTGAGTCGTTTCCCTTCAGTCTCCTCCAGCACATGCGCTCGTGTCTCTCAAACTTTCGTTTTTGTTGTGACTGACAGGCAGAAGAGGAAGAGACGGTACCTATAATTAACGGGTTAAGGGGCGTGTCCTGTGTTTCAGTTCAAGTCATCCATCGCCGATTTGTTCCGGTGAGTCATGAATATTCCGCTAGCTCCGCGGAACGCACCTGTGGATTCGCTCATTTAACTGCTGTTGCTGTGGTTCGGCCATTACATTATAACCCCCGACAGGTGAAGTCAGGGTAACTTTGGTGATCCCAATACAAAAAAAACATAATTATATAATCATATACCCCCACCCAGGGTGGGGGTATATGATTATATAATTATGTTATTGAAGTTATTAATGTGTTTATATGAATATTATGTTCTTTTAAAGTTTTAGTGTTTAAATTGAATCACTTAATATTTGTATCCAAATACATACACAGCTGGGACATTTCGGTGAATATATAAAAACGTGTATATAAAAAAGTGAATATATGTAATAAAAGGAGTCTTTTTTGACTAACTTTTAATTATGTTCAACCAACAAACTATACACAATTGATAGAATTAGATTTCTCTCAATGTTTAAATGCCATGAAGCGGGACGAAGAAGACGGTGTTGTTTAAACTCCAGGCCAGCAGGTGGCGTTACAACTTCCGTTAACCGGCTCGAATAACCATGAAGAAGAACAAGCAGGAAGTCGTGTCAGAGGTTAAAGTTCAGTGCAGTGAAAACATGGTGGAACACGGGGATATCCGCGTGGTTCACCGAGGTGGCAGTAAAATAAACTTCAGACAGCCTGTCATCACCAATGATTCACGGTGAGTTTGTATTTTCACTCCGGTAACGTTTAGTGTGTGGCGGGAAACGTTTGCTGTGTTATTAACCGGAGAACTAAAGGTTAGCCGCCAGCGTTAGCATCACAGTCTGCTAGCTAATAGCTATTTGCCAAAGTACCATCATTTTCATAAAAAAAGGAATTCACGAACCGTGACTAACTTAGTCAGTGAAACTTGAGACTTATCCCTGTCCTACACATCTGGAAAAAAATCTAAGAGCGAAGTATTTTTTTGTTTAAAAAACGCAATGCTTAACTGCCTGCATGACCAACTGCTGTTGATGTGCATGCTGTTAAGTTTTTTTAACGGTTAGTTAATTAAATGATTGTATTGCTCATTCTACAGCAATTTACTAAACAAGTCGTTGTGAGAAAATTCAAGAAATAATAAGCGATATAATCAAAACATGTCAGTCCTTTGGGCCACAAACGGTCAGTTCTTGATTCATATGTATTGTTTATGTTGTTTTAGGTTCCTGCTGTGTGCCTCTGGCGAGTGTGTGAAGGTGTTCAGCACTGCCACAGAAGAGAGTGTCCACGATCTGCGTGGACACACAGACCTGGTGACAGGAGTGCTGATCAAACCCACCAACCACCTGCAGGTATGGACCGACAGAACGACACTGTTTGTTAACACAGATGGAAACGATGAGTGAATGAATGATGATCCGATGAGGTCGGTGCCGACCGCCAACAAGCGCCCAGAAGAAGAGTACGGCAAAGAGGGCATGGACAGGAAGTGACTTCACGTCCATCTAACCGTTCAACTATGTTAAACCCTTTGAAAGTTGCCATGCAATGACCCTCCGATGTAGAACGGTCCTGTTTTGAAGTGGCCACATTTAAAGTCAGAGCATTACGACACAACGCTGGGCATGCCCAGCTACAACTCAAACAGAAAGCTTTGCGAAACACTGTTTACATTCAGCGACTGAATACCGGAAAAGCTTTCCCAACGGACTTAGATTACTTCCTTGGAAAGAGGCAGCTTTTGGTTTGAGGCTGTGAGACTCTGAGGCCAGTTGTCTTTATATTCACAAACAGGTGCTGCTCAGCTCCAGATTCCGACTATCTAACATCTCAACCGTCTTTGAGGATCTTTTTATTTTGATCTGCTTCATAATCAGAAATATCTCCAAACCACTCTAAGTGCTGGATGGAGAGGTTTCCCAAATTAAGCAGTCAAATATGTCTTTGATGTCTTTCCTTCGCCATTGTAAACACTGTTTCTCAATTGGTGTATGTTTTATTTCACCGGAAGATTACTCATCACATATTTCACAGCTTCATACATGATGGAATTGGATATAGGTAGTTGCTTTTACAAGGATTTCCTTTTTACATTTCTTTGTCCTGTGACAATGGCTTCCGGTTTTGTTGCAGGCCTACTCTTGCTCCATAGATGGCACTATCAGACTTTGGGACTTCACAGACGGAATCCTTATTAAGGTACAACTTGTTTCTTTTATTGTTTTCTCTGCAGTCAGTGTTCAATGATTGCCAATCTGCTCCCCACTCTCCCAGTGCCCTCTTCATCTCTATCTCTGTACAGTAGTGCTTGATGTTCTCCATATTGGTGGTGGTGTAAAAATTCACAAAAGCTTATAGTTATGTTTTCAGATTATCCATCAACCGTCTAAAATTCATAAGATTCTGCATTTACATTCATGAATGTGAAATAAAGCAAATTGTTGTATTAAAGAGCTGGAAGATTCGAATATCTGACTTTTTCTCAAAAAACAGCTGAAATAATTAATTAACAAACTATTTGGAAGGAATTTTTCGTTTGGTCGACTAATCAATCAATCGTCTGATTCTAGCAGCTGATTGTAGAAAGAATCATAAATATCCCACCTTTCCATTTGGAAACATTTTTATTTTGCACATAAACTTTTCATTATTGCTTAAAAAATCAAGTGTTGCACTAAAGTAAAGTTGAATTAGCGGTATTTTTTAAACTTGTGTACACATCGATCACAACATTTTTGAGCAGCAGGTGGAGATCAGTGTGTGTTTATTTTTCTGTGTGATCTCTTCCAGACCTTCGTCATAGGACAACCTCTTTACTCCATCCACGCCTCTGCAAAACATGACGGAATCGTCTTTGTGGTCGTTCCAAAGATTGGTGACAAAAGAACAGGTAGGTCCGAGATCAGAGGCTTTGAGTCGATACTAAAGACGTTTGCCACATGAGATCTGACCAATGACCTGTCATATGTAACAGGAAACAGTTGTCTGAATATCAATGACTACATCCAGTATGAGAGATGAGACCCAGATAAAAGTTATAAGTCTAAGAAAAACAAATATCAGGCCCCAAACAGGATAAAACAAATGTCTATTATGTGATATTTATTGACTAGATTCACAACTTAATATTCATTAACTTGTTAATCCAAGCAGAATGTTTTATAAAAAATAGTCTTAACATTAACTAAATGAGACATTTCCTACTTTTATCTCCATATAATGTCAAAATAAGAGATTTACAATCTGAAAATTCAATGCAACACTCGACTCTACTGGCGGGCCTCGCAGCATCTTACGCAAACACAAGGATCAAATAATATTTATGACCTTCCACGCGTATGCCTTGACCTGGAGTTTAAGGGTTTTGACTGGAGGGGTCAGCCGGGGTGACTATAGGTTTTAATCTGGAGTTTCACCACTAGATGCCCCCCAATTCTACAGACTGCTAGTTTTAAAGAGAATGACAAAAATGTGTTGATTAACTTTAATTTAACTAACTATTAAGCCCCAACTTAACATGAACATTGAAAATGTATAATGATACTAACTGAATAGCATTAGCGGAGAAGTCTAGGAGAATGATTTTATTAGTTAAATGATCATTGTCAGAACTAGGTCCTTGTCTCCAGGTCGTGTGCACGGAGGTGTCCTCCCCCGCTGCTCTCGTGTTTCCTTCTTTTCCACTAGGGGCCGCCAGATGCAGGAACTGTTAAATTATTCTCATGGGGGCTTTTTTTCCCTACAGTGTGAAGTAGAAACTAGGCTAGAGGTCACTGGGTACGGATGTGTAACAGGCTCATGTTTGATTCTGTATGTGTGTGTGTGTGTGTGTAGAGTTGTTCCAGCTGGTTGCACTGACTCTGCCACAGACTGGAGATCAGCTGGTGGAGACCCGAGAGCTTTCTGCTGTGCTGGACGACGTCAGCTCCAACCCAGAAGCCGTTGTCTTTGGCAGAGGGGTACGTACCCCGTCAATCAAACCCTTGGTATCACAACTGACCACCAGTCGCATCAGAGGGACGTTGGTCTGATGTTCTCTTGGCCATTAGGGGGAAACATGGTCTTCTAATAAGTCCAGTAGAACCACAGAATCATCCCATTAACTTCACAGCGTGGTGGATTTTTACTTTGGTTTATAAATGAGGTGGAGGATTATAAGAATTAAAGGAACAGTTCAAGAAAAGGAAAAACTCCACCTCGGTGAAATTTGGTCTCTGAGCCCACCAAATATTTCTGGAGCTCCACGGCCAATCAGGGCTCCTGCTTTCTACTGAGCAGCTGAAGAAGATGGACACTTTCAACAAACCGACTGGTGTGAAAGGACTCGGCTCTTATACAGTAACCCGGGTCTCCAGAAGGCTCTGGGTGTGACGTGAGCAAAATCAATATCATTTACATCCTGAAGTCTTGGCTGCAGCCTCTGAGCTGAACATGCGTGACTTCCAGGAGGAGGTAGATGTCGACTGTGACGTTTTTAAGATAAACCCTTCTTGAAATGAACTTTTTTATTCTCGGTTCTTTGCTAGAGCATGACTTCAAAGTTCATCTGAGTGACTAAACTGTGGTTCTCTTCCTCACAGGGTGAATATATTGTTTCAGTTAAAGCGTTGCAGCTTGAGGTGTATTTCTTCAGGAAGCAGAAGGCGTACAGGTGAGCCGTATTCCTTTCTCCATTAATAATAATGGTCATACATTTAATCTGAACGCACTTTACATTTGGATCAAATCTCAAAGTGCTACAGTAAAGGATTCTTGAGGTAAAGATCATGAATAATGAAGCGCATGCATTTCACACACCCTCTTTTTCCCACAAAGTCCTGAGGATATTCAATAACACTCAGTTTCTGCTTTTTCAAAGGTTTTTCCTCAAAGAAGACAACAAGAAGGGAGGCAAGAACACCTTCACCTGTGTTTC
>JBBDHG010000245.1:1387500-1472500 GCA_037951165.1 Lophius americanus
CATTGTGGCTGCGCACTGGGTCGAACGGTACCGTCTGAGCCAACCAAGGCAGTACTTCTCACTAATCCTGCGCTCTCTGTGTCTGTCCCCCTCTCTCCTTCCACTTGACTGTGTCGGCAGATGAAGGTCCTTCCTGGTCGTGTGAGTTCGTCGGCGCCTATCACGGCCTGGCGCCCCACTGCTGCTGTTTCTCAGCCGACGGCTCTCTGTTGGCCGTCAGCTTCCAGGAGGTGGTGACGGTGTGGAGCCCCGCCTCCTGGGAGCTCCTGACTACTCTGTCCCAGCCTCCAAAGGCCATCAGGTCAGAATCGACGCACTCGTCAGTGCTTCTTATGATTGAGCATGTTTGAACTCAGGATTGAATGTTTCGTAAGCCATATTATCTGTAGGTGGCTAAACACTAAAGCCCCGCCCCCGAGGACTGGATGACAGTTCATCGCTCTTATTTTTACCTGTTGTTACCTGGTCTCTCCTGGGGGAGCCCATTGTTTGACTCGGTGTGTAGTTTGGTCACTTCAGAGGAAGGGTAGGGATGATGTTCTACCTTCGGTCATTAGATTCTATAACCCGCACAAGGACATCGGTTGAATTCTTTGTATATTATGCAAAATGTTTTTAAAGTGTTCCATGGAAGTTTTCTGGCTACCTTTTATAAAAACAAAGTAAAACAACATGACTGGATCACATGAAGCCCATACAGCGATAGAGACCAAACTGGATTAAGTGTGCTGCCACATTGTGAGGATATAAAGCAGGAACACTTTGTGGCACAGATTCCACTGACTGGAAGAGAGAACAACAAAGTTTGTTTAGTTTAAATCCAAACTTTGGTTTCCAGCTACTGCATTCCATCTAAAAGAGTATGAAGCTGCTGTTTTGTCAAGTATTTATTTTGTTCATCTCCGGCTCACCTTCACAAACACTCCCTTCAGTTAACGATGGTGCACAGCTTCGCTAAGCAACCAGTCCAGTGTCTGGCTGTTCCCTCTCTGGATCGTCTTAATCTTGTCGCCTCGCTGGCAGATGTCCAGCAACGTTTTGTTTTTTTCTTTTTCCGCCTGTTGGCCTGCAGTTTCGCAACGTTGCTGGCCTCTCAGAAATGTTCCCTCTGTTGAAGAAAAAGCCCTGGGGTCAGCGAGGACATGAAACCACCGTCGTTTCTGGTTTCTCTACCGCTCACTCAGCATTTATTAGCAAAGAAAACAAAAAGCTGACCTGTGGTTTGTCTTAAGATGGCATAAGTTCTACTGAAGGTTGAACTAATGCCACAGAACCAACCAGCTCCTGCTTCCACATCTCAGTCCCCGTCAGCACAGACGGTTCTTCTGTGACCACGGAGCTGTGAGGGAATCTGTTATAAGACTTCAGCTCCTTAATGGTCTGCTGTTTTGACAGCTGCCTGGTGCCCCGTACATAACCACCACCTATGATGTGGAGAGCTGGGTCAAGTGCTCGACCCCTGACCTCACCAACTCCACACGCTTTACGTACGTGTATGTTCTGTTCTGGGCCACGGATTCAGATCCTTTACTCGAGGTAAAAGTTCTGAAAGTTCTCCGTTACTGGTTAAGGCCTTGCATTCAAACCTTTGCTTCAGTAGATGTATTTAAGTATCCAACAGTGAAGTCTTGGTGGTGGGTGTTCAAATCTTTACATTTGAAGCCCCCAAAGGAGAAAAGTCCTCCGCAGTTAATCCTGTGAAATATGTGTGCTGTGGGGCGCTGGTTTGTAAAGGGTGGGGGGTTGCACTTTATAACAGAAAACCCCTTTTTCCCCTCAGGGATCTTTCCTTTGGGCGACTAAGCTGCTCCAAGTTTCTGGTGGGAACCACAGACGACAACCTGCTCTGCTGCTGGAACCTCCTCACCTGTTCACGTGAGGCTGTGCATCCAGAACTCATCCATTCACTGCAGCTCCAACTTTGTTTCAGTGCATTTATGTCCCGTTCACGTCCCTCCCTAAACGTTCCCCTGTCCTCTTTGTCTTTGTGCCGTCTCCCGCCGGCTGGCAGTGGAGTGGAGCACCTCAATGGACGTCAGCCTGCTGTTGGCTGATCCTCTCTCTGAGAACATGGCTGCCTTCTCCTGTCAGGCTGGAAGCACCGACTGTAAGCTCTCGTCACACCCAATCATACTCTTAAGTCTAAACAGCCTCTGAACTGGTTTCATGGGTGTGTCGCACACCATCATCGCTGAAACCTGAACAATTGGAACAAAGTATCCACACATGCCAAAACAAGAACCTGAAACCATTCATCCAGATCTGCATTGTCATCCAGATCTATATTATGATCCAGATCTATATATAGATCCAGATCTATATTATGATCCAGATCTATATTATGATCCAGATCTGCCTTATGATCTAGATCTGCATTGTCATCCAGATCTATATCATGATCCAGATCTATATTATGATCCAGATCTATATCATGATCCAGATCTACATTGTGATCCAGATCTACATTGTGATCCAGATCTACATTGTGATCCAGATCGAGCCTGCAGCCATGCTAGCAGCTCTTCATGTAGCCACAGTGATGGTCATGCCTGTCGGCCCAGCCTGAAATATTATGAGAACTATGGAATGGATGGCTTTGAAGTTGACTGTTCCTGTGGTACCATCATTGGGTCTTTGATTCTTTCTACACACTTCTTTGGTTTAGGATGTTAGAAGTGATCACATCACACTACTTTCAAGAGATTGCATTCTAATGCACTTAAAGTAAGATGATAAATGTTTGATCTGTTAGAAGTTAGCATGCATGCTAGCACTGTCATTGTGCTCATTGTGATTATCGTCTGATCATTTAAAAAATGTTTTTCTTCCACAACTCATGTCACTGAAGTAACGAGCTGCTAGCATAGCTGTCCTTCAAAGAAGAGTATTTATCACTGATTGTTTCTGGTTTTCTCTCTTCTCTATTTTCAGTGTTTGTGTTTAAGCCCAGCGAACCTCGGCCGCTGTTTTCCCATAAGGCCGTGTGCTCTGGGAATGTTACTCGTGCCGTCTTCGCCCCGAGGGAAGATAAGCTGGAGAGCTGTGAGGAGAGCAGCCAGTGGCTCAACCGCTCCCAGCTATACTTTCTGACCCAGCACATGGTAAACGGGGAAAACATGCTGAAGAGCAGCGAGGCGCTTCTATCAAATGTACAGTTAAATGGTCACATGGGAGTATTTGAACATTACTGCAGCAGAGAGCAGACTAGTGCTGGTGATAGAGCCTCTTCTTCTTTTGCTAAAGGTGGGATCAAACCTGCCTGTGGCAGGATCGCTGCCACCTGCTGGTCTGACTGTCCCATTACTACAATAATAAAAGATTAGAAACATTTCAATGGAAAACGATGTTCGTTCATAACCTTCTTCTCACCCGAAGGACCACTGTCAGACCTCTACCGCGTTTTTCTGATATTGTATAATGCACAGAGAGATTTGATTATTTTTAGGTTACTAGGTTTACTTTCACCTTTGTAGTTTGTGCCTTCTGGGCACCCTAGTGGACATAGGCAGTATTTTCCAGCCAAAAACCCTCCGAAGGCCAAATCAAATTTTTATCACATTTTGGGTCAAGAAATATAACATTTACATTTCTTACTTCAAACACAGACGATGACATTTACTCTTAAATGTTCTATGACGTCATTACTCTTGGACAATAACTTTATTGTCTTTACGTCCCCCTGCACATTTCCCACAAAACCTGTTTCAGCAAAGAACTGTAGTTAAATATTCAAAATCTGTCTCTGCTATTAGTGTCCTTAAGTGATCTGAAAGAAGCAGCAAGGTGTGTGTGTGTGTGTGTGTGTGTGTGTGTGTGTGTGTGTGTGTGTGTGTGTGTGTGTGTGTGTGTGGGCAAGTACATCCCAGCCGTGTGTGTGCACGTACATCACAGCCGTGTGTGGGCACGTACATCACAGCCGTGTGTGTGTGCACGTACATCACGGCCGTGTGTGTGTGTGCACGTACATCACGGCCGTGTGTGTGTGTGTGGACGTACATCACGGCCGTGTGTGTGTGTGTGGACGTACATCACGGCCGTGTGTGTGCACGTAGGTCACGGCCGTGTGTGTGTGTGCACGTACATCACGGCCGTGTGTGTGTGTGTGGACGTACATCACGGCCGTGTGTGTGTGTGTGTGCACGTAGGTCACGTGAGCTCAGGTTGATCTGCGTTCTTCTCTGCAGGACCTGGTGACGTTCACCACCAAGGCAGAGGAGGACAGACTGATGAAGTCCAGCAAACAGGTAAACGGACTGGTGGCAGAAATATTCCCGTGCGTGAAGCCCCTCTGTGACATCACGTCCTGTTCTGACACCTTCTACCTTCTATCAGTAGCAGCATGAACGTTTCAGCCGTTGACTGTTATTAGTGAGTTGGACATACAAATAAATGAATGTTCTTCTTCTCCTCTTTATTTGTATTCATTGAAATTTGATTGGACCTTTACTATAATTCTGTGTTCAAAAAAAAGAGAATCACACATATGAAGCTAATGCTTAATAAAGCGGACGGCCCCAGAACCGCCGCTCCAAACTGTTCTGGTAAACACACCGTTACTTTTCTCCTTCCCGTCCAGCTGGCTATCAGTGACGGCGTCGCCATGACGCCGTTCTACCTGCTGCTGGGGAAACACCGCCCGCAGCGGGAAGGCGGAGACGCAGCGGGCGGCGCGTTGGACGAGAGGAGGACGGCTCTGCCCCGAGGCTCCGCTGCCGTCAGAGAGGTCGGTATTCCTGTTGTAGAAGACGCCGCTGGATAATGTTTGCCCCGCAGCAGAGACGTTCTACTGGATGAGTGAGGCTGTGGTGGGATTCTGACCCGTCTTCTTTTTCTCCTGACAGCTCCTGCAGACCCCGGCCCACGTGTTGCCCTCCACCTCCGTCCTCTGCTCCATGTTTGTAGAGTCTCTGCTCATCTCCGTCACAGAAACCAGGTCAGCGGCCCGTTAAGTCTGCTAGATCTCCTGTCAAGCTCCAGGAACCCGACACTGGGCCTGCATCAACAGTCAAACATTTGTTCTAGAAAGATGAGCTGGCAAAAAGTCCGATTTGGTCCGATCATGGTGGTTGTGTAAAAAATAACCTGGCGCTGATGCTGCACTTGTGAATATTGAGGTGAAAACTGCAGAGTCACGTTAACGTCGATGTGTTTTCATGGTCTCAGGGAAGAAAACAAACACACAGAGGAGGAACCAGGGAGCCAGAAAGAAGAAGAGGAGGATTCGGAGGAGGAAATGGAATCCAGCACCACGAGACACCAACCCACGCCGGAGGGGGGGCAGGCAGCAGAGTCTGCAGCCCCCGCTCTGACAAAAGCTGACCTGAGGGAACTGAGGAGGGTGAGGAAGATGGACCACAGCTGGTTCTCAGCCCTCCTGGACTCATGAGGGGGACAGAGACCCTCACACGGATCCACGGACCCATCAGTGGATGTTGGTACTGCAGATTCTTCTTGAAAGAAGGAAGCCATTATCAACAAAGTGGAAACAGAACTCTACAGTCCCCCACCCCCCCACCCCACAACACCCCCCCCACACACACACACACAGTTCTTGAGTTCTTTTACAAGTGGTCTGGATTCTGACTCAGCCTTTCCTCCAACAATATCATTATAAAAACATTGGCCAAAACATTAGAACTACTGACCGGTCAGAATAACTCATAACTAGTTACCATGGCAACCCGTCAGTAGGTGGGATACATAATGCAGGAAGGGAACATCTCGTCCTGAAGTTGGTGAAGTAGGGAAAAATGACCGGCATGAAGATCTGAGAGACTTTGAAAAGGACAAATTAGGATGGGAAGCCTAGTTATAGTTGTCCGATCATTAATACTGGATCTGATAGAAAGTGGTCAGAACACAGTGACATCACAGAGATGTTTTTTAATATTAGAGGGGTCGTTATAATGTTATGGCTGATGTGTATCATTTCCGAGCTGTCCCCGTCTTTCAAATTCACAGTTCTCCTGCAGGTTCTCCTGCAGGTTCTCCTGCAGGTTCTCTCTGTATTTGCCTTTAGTTCTGTGGTTTCACTCGCCATATTTTCATCATGCTGTTGCATTGTGGGAAGGCCTCTCTTTGGACACATCATCAGCTGCTGATTTTCATGGCGAGGTTCTTTTAAACTCCGCTCATCAGTTTTAGTGCCGTCATGCTTGGTTAATATTTGACCTTTTACTTCACAGGACTCGGTTCCTCCCATCGTTTCTTTAAGCACTTGGCAGGTCCGATTCCGAACAAGTGCGATTCTGTTTCCAAGTCAACATCATGGCCTCCTTCCTTAATTTGAATCTTCCTCCTGCGTCAGCAGCTTCAGGCATCCTGCTTTTATAAGTTTCATAATGACATCTGGGTGATTTTGGTGACCGCTCCCAACTTCTCTTACCGAACAGTAAATTTGTCTCATCTTTTCACGAGTCGGGTCCTCATGTTCCGCTCCTTTGACCGAGAGGTTTCACGCTCCATTGTTTTTCCTGTGCACAATAATTCGTATGATCTCCATTTGTCTACGTTTGGCTTGACAGTTCTGAGAGGACGCAGCCATCGTCAGCGGCGAGGTCCCATCTGGGGTGATGGGGGGTAAAGGTCATTAGCCACCTTCCCCGTTGAACTCGACTTCTTCATCGTCTTGGGTTTCATCTTAAAAACGTGGCGTTTGTTATTTCTAGGCTGCTGTACAAAGCAAACACGACGTCCCTCTTTAGCGGTGAAGGAATCTTTATAAGCGATAAAAGAGCAGTTCTTATTTTTATCTGATTTAACTTATGAAGATTCTATCACATCCATTCAAAGAGATGCACCTACATTTTACACACCGCCCCTTTAATATTAAAGGTTACAGAACCCAGTTTTTGTCAGAACCCAGATCCTCCCTGAGGAACTTCAGCTGCCACACATGATCCATGTTCCACTTTGTAGGACTTAAAACAAGAAGGACTGAATACTTGTGTCATCACCTTTAATCCCAGCTAAGACCTGGTTGGAGGTCGGAGGTCGGAGGGATGGGCTGTAAACGCTCTACGTTGTGGCGTTTGCGCACGTATGTGTGCGGTCAGACCTTTTTTCTACTCTTTGAAACGAAATAAAAAGATGAAAAGAATAAAGGCGTGTGAAGTGTTGGACTGGATGATTGACGTGTGTGTGCGTGTGTGTGTGTGTGTGTGTGTGCGTCGGGAGGAATCGACTCCTTTAGTGATTAAACTGCAGCTTCTACAGATGGATGTACCATGAGAGGAGAAGGAGACAGTATCGTTTGAATCAACGACATTTTAACATTTTAACATTTCATTTCATTTGGATTAGCGACAATCATTTAATGGTTGTCAGCACCGTTCATCCTCAGCGTCTGTGGGTTTTTACTTCTGCTGGAGAAGTGGGATTATTTCTAGCCCAAGAAAAACTGGGGTGTTCCATAAACCCTAACTCTTCCTGACAAAGAAAACAAGATTCTTTTGTTATTGGGAGACAAAAGAAACTTGAACTTCTGTTACTTCCAGACGTGGTTCTTCTTCCTCACCTGGTTACACAACCAGAGCGTCTCCAGGTCCAGTCTGGTTCCGGGCTCTGCCGTGATGCAATCAGTAAGTTCAGCGTTTTATAGGCAGGTGGAGTGTGACGCATCTAGCCAAACTTATTTTTACTCGCTGAGTGAATCCTGAATCTTTCTTACTTTTGGTAAAGTTTGTGATGAAACTCCTGACGTTCATGGCAGCAGGTTCTGGAGGGTTCTTAGTTTCCTGCTGTGGCCTTGAGTCTTCACACTATCTATCTGGTGAAGTCAGGCTGGACTCAGCAGACTCTCCTTCTTGTGTAACAAACATGGAAGTCACGAGTAAAGTTCTGCTCTCCCTGAAGGAGGGCCAGCAGAACTTCAGAGTGTAAGAAAGTTCTTATTTCTTCGCAGCTCGTTTTCACTTCCTCTCTGTCTGAGGTGATCCGGTCAGAAGAGCCCCTCCAACCGGATCCATCGTGACCCCAGAGTCCATCACAGCGGGTCAGCGCGTGTGTCCGTATCACCCGGTCCTCACGGGTTTATCCGCGTTTAATGATTGATGTGAAATCTGACTGATGCTCAAAAAAAATCCATTAAGAATCTTAAAAACAAACATCAATTTGTTTTATACATCAGGGGGAAAAACAAAGTTACTGTAATTCTACACACTTTATTTCTACTCTCCTAGTTTCCCGGAACATCTCTCGCTGTGTATCGAGTCCAGGTTCACGCGGTGAAACAGTCCAGGTTCACACAGTCAAACAGTCCAGGTTCGCGCAGTCAATCAGTCCAGGTTCACGCGGTCAATCAGTCCAGGTTCACACAGTCAATCAGTCCAGGTTCACGCGGTCAATCAGTCCAGGTTCACGCAGTCAATCAGTCCAGGTTCACGCAGTCAATCAGTCCAGGTTCACGCAGTCAATCAGTCCAGGTTCACGCGGTCAATCAGTCCAGGTTCACGCAGTCAATCAGTCCAGGTTCACGCAGTCAATCAGTCCAGGTTCACGCGGTCAATCAGTCCAGGTTCACGCGGTGAAACAGTCCAGGTTCACACAGTCAATCAGTCCAGGTTCACGCAGTGAAAGTCTGAGTTTTCTTGATTGATTTAAATGTAGTTTCTGGTACTTGTGGAGATTCTGGTGGTCTTTGAACTGTTGGTACTTTCAGAGTTTCTTAGAAACAGAATCGTTTGGGTTTGGTTAACTGTTGGTCCAGGACTCAGACCACAAAGCGTCAGATGCTGACTCCCTGATTAATCTGTCTAACCGTTGAAAGTGTTCTTTGTTTCTGTCAGTTTATCAGTGAAGGTCAGATGGTTCAACAGCGTTTTTAAGAAGCTGTGGATTCCTCCCATCCCCAAACCTGAAAACAACATTCTTGTGAGAGAAAACGCTGATAAGGAAATGTAGTTCTGGAGAGGAGGAGGGGGGGGGGGGAGGGGTCTTCCCCTTTCACTGACGCTTCCTTAATGTTTCTCCTCCGGCCCGCTTTCATATTGGACAAACTTACCTGAGGCCAGAATCTCCCGGTTTGGGGTTTTTGTTGAAGTGGTTTCCTGTGATTGAACAGCTGGTTCTGATCCAGAGCATCAGCTCTGAGAACCTTCACTCCGTTCAGTGTGAGAGAACATTAATGGAATCATTTGAATAAATTATAGGAAACAAAGGACGACCCACTAAAAGAACCGGGTTTGATTATTGAAACATTCAGACTGCAAAGTTCTGGCTCTGCTGATCCGCTTCATGTAACAAAATAAACCTGGACATTTCTCAAGAGACTTTAATGTGAACCTGGACTGTTTCTCTGTGTGAACCTGGACCGTTGGACTGTGTGAACCTGGACTGTTTGACTGTGTGAACCTGGACCGTTTCCCTGTATGAACCTGGACCGTTTCACTGTGTGAACCTGGACTTTTTCACTGTGTGAACCTGGACTGTTTCACTGTGTGAACCTGGACCGTTGGACTGTGTGAACCTGGACTGTTGGACTGTGTGAACCTGGACTGGTTGGCTGTGTGAACCTGGACTGGTTGGCTGTGTGAACCTGGACTGTTGGACTGTGTGAACCTGGACTGGTTGGCTGTGTGAACCTGGACTGGTTGACTGTGTGAACCTGGACTGGTTGGCTGTGTGAACCTGGACTGGTTGACTGTGTGAACCTGGACTGTTGGACTGTGTGAACCTGGACTGGTTGGCTGTGTGAACCTGGACTGGTTGGCTGTGTGAACCTGGACTGGTTGACTGTGTGAACCTGGACTGGTTGACTGTGTGAACCTGGACTGGTTGACTGTGTGAACCTGGACTGGTTGGCTGTGTGAACCTGGACTGGTTGGCTGTGTGAACCTGGACTGGTTGACTGTGTGGATCTGGACTGGTTGGCTGTGTGAACCTGGACTGGTTGGCTGTGTGAACCTGGACTGGTTGGCTGTGTGGATCTGGACTGGTTGGCTGTGTGAACCTGGACTGGTTGGCTGTGTGAACCTGGACTGGTTGGCTGTGTGAACCTGGACTGGTTGGCTGTGTGGATCTGGACTGGTTGGCTGTGTGAACCTGGACTGGTTGGCTGTGTGAACCTGGACTGGTTGGCTGTGAATCCTTCAGGCAGTAGAATATTAATAATAGAAACATTGAAATAAAACAATGGGTGGTAGAAGGTGAAGTTCGGGGAAGAGTCTGAGAATCACGTTGCCGTGGTTACAGATCATTTCCAGGCGTGCTTGCAGAGATTTTTCTAGAGTTTAGTGAATGTCACTTAAACTGACGTCAGTCGTCTCCCGTTGATGTTTCCAGTTCTGCTGCCCTGAGAGGAAGGGATGAGGACCTTCAGTAGAAGAACTGTTGTCCACTCACGCCGCTGTCTGAAGCTATGCAAACCTCTTAAAGCGGTACCGGCTCCTGATTGGACCATCAGAGCACACTTTTAAGGCTAGGTTCTGTTAGAGCGCTGACGGCGTGAGAAATGTGGGTTAAACTCCACCAACGTGTCCCAGCAGGAGCGAGAAACCGGGTCACCATGTCTGCTCAGGTCATCCAGCTCGGCTTTGAGTCAACGGCTGCCTGAGAAGAAGGGATTCTGGGAGTAAATCAGCAGCTGACCCTGCTGTGGTATGTGAACACACACACACACACACACACACACACACACACACACACACACACAAAACCACACAGACGAGCAATTGTGTGTTTTTTCTTTATTTCAGAGATCTCATGCAGAACCCACGTCCCCGTATTGAGTGGAGTGTGATTATTATAAAAAATGATTTCTTCATGATTTAATGCTTCTGTCTATGCAGCTAAAACGATATGTGTGTGTGTGTGTGCGTGTATATATATTACACACACACACACACATATATATATATACAACACTGTTATAAATGTATACACAGCTACAGGATCCGATTAAAGTGGTATCACACACATGGAGGGCACTAATAGTACTTTTTACACCAATTTAAACAAACCTTCTGACACAACTTCAACAGTAAATATATAAAATGTGTAAAAAACAACAACATGAAAACTGAACACACTTTTTATCCGTCGTAGATTTGAAGCGTCGCTGACGGCGAATGTTATTTACATGAGGGATAAAGACTAATGGCCACCCTTGAGATTCCTGAATCAGCAGACGGACTTTGTGGGAGCTGTTTTTGTTCTGAGGTCCAGACTGAATTGGAGGACACACTGAACCAGAGTGGAACCTGAACCTCCAGGCACACCTGCACAGATCCTGACTCAGCAGCTGGTTCTACTGGAGGCTAGAGAGAGGCCTTCTGTTCTCAGACATGTGCTGCGGCGGCTCCTGTGTCCAACCTAAACATCTCCTCCTCCCCTTCGCCCCAGAAACTGGCCGGACTGGCAAAATGCTTGAAGGGTGCGGCTCCGACCCGTCCAGATGTGTGCGCATAACACCTGTCGGAATCTTTCACCATAACACGACAGAACCAGCTAAGATGAAAAAGTGATCGTTACGGCTAAGACTTCTGAGTGATGTTAAAGGTTTAGTGTAATTCTTCTCCGAAACGACTCAACGAAGCACTGAAGACACATCCTGACCCGGTTTGTGTTTCTTCAGCCTCTCCGGGTCAAGAAGGACCAGAATCTGTCGGTGGCTAAAGTGATCAGACCTCCGTTGTGGATCGCTTTGTCCGCTCGAGTCCGTTTACGCGCTTGTTTTTTGGATTGTTAGTCAGAAAACGAGTAGAAAGGGTTTCTTTGTGGGCGGGTCGGGACACGGGACAGGAAAGAACCCATTACGTTTTGTATGCAGATCAACTTTCCTCAACATCGCATAATTGTGCATATTTCCACATTTTCCCCTGATTCTGCAGAATTCATGCAGCAGTTTCCACCAGACCCTGCAGAGGGGCTGGGCGTGGTTCTGCCAGGAACCCACTTAATTTGAGAGAGTACATGTAAGGATGGGTGAGGGGTCCACTTTCATTAAAACCTCAAGATCCAGGAACTCAAGGTAGTTGGAGAAGTAAAAAGGCTTTAAGGGTTTTAGACAGATAGTTCCGGGAAGTCCTGGACCGGAGCAGCTCCGGCTCCGTTCTCCTGAACACTGTGGACCGTAACCATAGCCCTGAAGAACCCGTTGGAGTTCTTTAATGACTGAATGAAAAGCCTCTCACGTCTCCATCCACCTTCAGGGCCTCGTTCTGGAGGTTTTTAGCCGCTCTGAGAAATACCAGTCCTTATTTGTCTTTATGTTAAATAATCCATGAATCGTCACGTTTCGATCGTTTCATCTGTTTCCTCGTAAGATAAGTACCCTCAGAGTGATTTATATCACGATCGTGGTTTCATGAAGGACCGACCTTCCTTTTAGGTTCTTTATCGAGCCGACATCCAGTACGAGTTAAACGGACGCGTCGGATCGATCAGGCTTGGCGGAGGAATGATTTTTAGCCACCGGACAGGAAGCTGTTTCTCTGAGAGTCTCGCATATTAATCTGTTTCTGTCTCGTCGTTTACTTCTACTATCACATCGTAGACGCAGCATTCAGAGACGCCACCAACTGTTAACTATAAACACAAAGCGTTAGTAGGACCTGAAGCCTGGACCGGATTCCTGGACTGGACTCAGTGGTTTGTGCAAAGATATCGATCAAAGGCCTGATCACATGTCGGGCGTAATGAAAGACTTCAATCACTTTAAAGTGCCCGTGTAACAAAAACAACAACAACAACAACGATTAAAAAGATTACTCATGACAGATAGAAAGAACATCATTAAAACGTAAACTAGCAGAGACACGGACATGTGGGTACAATCACAGGGTGGGTTAGAGGCGCTCGGATGGTCTCTGTGGATGAAGGCATTATTAGTGACAGATATTTGGAATGCTTCAGACAGATTACTGCTTTCCCTCGCTTCCTGTTGATGCCACGCGTGACTTGGACTTTGGTAACTGAGAGACTTGCTGACGAGGCTGCATAGGAATTCTTCTGCATGGCACAAACAATCGCTACAGCGCGCGACACAATACTGACCAGCTCCTGAAGAAATACAGTCGGCTGCATAAAGCCCTTAGCTGAAGGGACTAGAACCCAGCTTTGAGTTTGGTTCGGTAAAGACCAGGAAGACGTCCGCAGCCTGCTCCCGGTACGTGACGGGTACGGTACGTACGGGAGAGCGGAGGCCAGCGGCGAACAGACGCAGCACCGATGGCGAGGCAACTATCGGGGACGGATGCCCCGCCCCTTTGACCTGAGCCTCAGTGACCGCTTCCCCACAGGGTTTCTCCTGTGGCCTTTGAAAGAGCTATAGCACCTTCTACATCCCCCGCTTTCTCTGACGGCACCCACAGGCCCGGCAGTAACGGGTCCTAGTGTGACAGTACATGTACGTATCGGATGGAGACCCTCCTCCGAGTACACGCGTGTATCGGACCTCCTCCTGCGGCTGAGAGATGCTTCATTAATGGCGAGGCAAAGCATGTTATGATACCTGGGCTGGTCGGCGGCGGCGTTGGCGCCGGCGTTGTACAGCTTCAAGCAGAGGTGTTGTATGAATGAGATGCAGTGGATCGAGACCCTCTTCCGAGTACACGGATGTATCGGATCGAGACCCTCCTCCGAGTACACGTGTATCGGATCGAGACCCTCTTCCGAGTACACGTGTATCGGATCGAGACCCTCCTCCGAGTACGCGTGTATCGGATCGAGACCCTCCTCCGAGTACGCGTGTATCGGATCGAGACCCTCTTCCGAGTACACGGATGTATCGGATGGAGACCCTCTTCCGAGTACACGTGTATCGGATGGAGACCCTCCTCCGAGTACACGGGTGTATCGGATCGAGACCCTCCTCCGAGTACACGCGTGTATCGGATGGAGACCCTCCTCCGAGTACACGCGTGTATCGGATGGAGACCCTCCTCCGAGTACGCGTGTATCGGATGGAGACCCTCCTCCGAGTACGCGTGTATCGGATGGAGACCCTCCTCCGAGTACACGGTTGTATCGGATGGAGACCCTCCTCCGAGTACACGTGTATCGGATGGAGACCCTCCTCCGAGTACACGTGTATCAGATGGAGACCCTCCTCTGAGTACACGTGTATCGGATGGAGACCCTCCTCCGAGTACGCGTGTATGGGATGGAGACCCTCCTCCGAGTACGCGTGTATCGGATGGAGACCCTCCTCCGAGTACGCGTGTATGGGATGGAGACCCTCCTCCGAGTACGCGTGTATGGGATGGAGACCCTCCTCCGAGTACGCGTGTATGGGATGGAGACCCTCCTCCGAGTACACGGATGTATCGGATGGAGACCCTCCTCCGAGTACGCGTGTATGGGATGGAGACCCTCCTCCGAGTACACGGATGTATCGGATGGAGACCCTCCTCCGAGTACACGTGTATGGGATGGAGACCCTCCTCCGAGTACGCGTGTATGGGATGGAGACCCTCCTCCGAGTACGCGTGTATGGGATGGAGACCCTCCTCCGAGTACACGGATGTATCGGATGGAGACCCTCCTCCGAGTACGCGTGTATCGGATGGAGACCCTCCTCCGAGTACGCGTGTATGGGATGGAGACCCTCCTCCGAGTACACGGATGTATCGGATGGAGACCCTCCTCCGAGTACACGTGTATGGGATGGAGACCCTCCTCCGAGTACGCGTGTATGGGATGGAGACCCTCCTCCGAGTACGCGTGTATGGGATGGAGACCCTCCTCCGAGTACACGGATGTATCGGATGGAGACCCTCCTCCGAGTACACGTGTATGGGATGGAGACCCTCCTCCGAGTACACGGATGTATCGGATGGAGACCCTCCTCCGAGTACACGTGTATGGGATGGAGACCCTCCTCCGAGTACGCGTGTATGGGACCTCCTCCTGCGGCTGAGAGATGCTTCATCAATGGCGAGGTGAAGCATGTTATGATACCTGGGCTGGTCGTCGTTCAGCTTCAAGCAGAGGTGTTGTATGAATGAGATGCAGCGGTCGGGTGAAGCTTGAGAAATATGTAGCGATGACCCTCCGCCGCGGTTAGACGGTGGTCGGAGATGAATGGCAGTCCGCCGTCTCCTCCTTCTGCTCTGGCGAGCAGCAGAGGAAGAGGCGGTTCCCCAGGTTCTTGAAAGCAAACCCAAAGTACATGATGTGACCGATGGTCACGAAGGAGACGGAGACGATGACCAGCAGGCCGAAGGCCTCCGGGTTCGGAGCCAGAATCACCATGATGAAGTGCAGCAGGTCTAAGAGGTAATTCATGGAGTTCTGGACGCCGTTGATGATGCCGCGCTCGGACTCGATCACGTTCTCCTGGATGAGCTGGGTCACCGTCAGGTCGAAGGACCACAGGCCTGCGGGACAGAGATCCACAGTCAGACTTCTGTACAGCAGCGATAAAGGCGGAGAGGAGGAGCGAGGTTATTGGAATCAAAGGTTGCAGATATGGCGCTGACATCCGCTGAGCTCCAGTCAGAGTCCGGTACTTGTGCCGAAGATCAACCTGTGGACCCTCTTTTACACGCCGTCATCTCCTTCAGGAAGTCATAACTCGGAAACGGCCTTTTAAAAGGAAGGGAAATGTGCCAGCTCAGCAACATTTCCCTTCAAACGGCTTTTTTATGGAACCTGAACTTTGCAGTTTGTAATCTGCTCCGAACCCCAATGACATCTCTCCCCTCGTCTAGAAGAAGGACCTGTGGCGTCCCACAGGGGTCGGTCTCGGGACCCAAGTTATTTATACCAATTTAAATGATATTTGTACGGAGTCTGATTTTAGTGATTTGAATGGCTTCACATTTACTTTATTGGGAGAAAGAATGATTGAACGCAGTCGAAGAAGAAGTGAAAGCAGATTCAAGGTGTTTCTGTAACGTCGGTGAATTGAAACGGTGGAAGGAAGTTGAGTTTTCAGATCATAAACTCATATTAACATTAGATTATATCAAAGAGAAATGATCGAAATCTATGGCTGTTCTTTAAAGGAACAGGCATCTCTTTCTACTTTGATTCTGCGGTTCACTGATGATGTCATAGAGAGGGGAAATGTGGGGAAATCCAAGTAAAACAAATGTAAAGCCACAAATTAAACTTCAGAAAAAGAATCCGGTCACCACAAATCTACTCATGTTTTTTTTTATAGCTTCCTGCACCTTAAAATGATGTTATTTATTCTTAATGGAGTTAAGAACAACAGCCTTCCTGTCTGTGTTCAAAACCATCTCATCATGGAACAGAATTATTAATTATATTATAGGAACATATTATTAATGTAACACACCCACGACTTTGAGTTTTGGGGTGAAAGGATGAGAGTATAACAGAAATAACTACGACTGATCATCAGAGCGTTGGAGACGGACGCTTACCGACTCTAGCAGCAATGACGCCGGCAAACAGCAGACTGACGGACATGTAGGACTGCAGGGGGGGCAGCTCTTCCGGCGGTGCAGTCGTCGTGGCGTTCCCGCCGGCGAGGATGCCGGCGAGACTAAAATCGGCCTCTGGAAGCGTCTTCTCCCCGACCAGGTGGGTGTAGAGGTCCTGGAAAGGTGAGACGCTGAGGTCGAAGGGGCTCCCGGGAGCGAAGACGGAGATGATGCAGAGCATGAGGCAGGAGGTCTGGGCCACGCCTGAAATGAAGCCCGTACGGATCAGACCACACTTCTTGCGAATCCAGGTGAAGGCGACGGTTCCGCAGATGCCCGCAACGGCGGAGGCCCCCATCAGCAGGCTGAGCACGGAGCCGTTGAGGCCCTGCGTGTAGGCGTAGCCCGTGGTGATGCAGTCGAAGCCCAGCACCGTCATGTAGAGGAAGGCCAGCGACATGCCGGCGAAGAAGATGTCCTGGTTGTAGTAGGCCACCCAGCCGGCCCTGAAGGTGCGCAGAGGCTCGGTGGCCTGGTAGCAGCAGCCGCGCTGCTTGGGGGAGTCGGACTTGGAGGCAACGGAGGTTTCGTTCATCAGCGGCTCTGACGACTCCTCAGGACTCAGACCGTTCTCACAGTCTGTGAAAGCAAGGAGGATAAAGTCATTCTGGGTCGTCACATCATCATCATCATCATCTCTCCGCTCAAAGTGTCAGATAGCGCATAGAGAACAAACAGGAGTGAAACCAGAATGTGAGGTGAAGTCCATAAATCCAGATGTTAAAATGGATGGACTAAGAATCCTCTTATTCCATTGATTTTAACGTTATTGAAACCTACATGTCTTTTTATTTCATTTTAAGATCTACTGAACTTGTTTAGAACAAATTAATTTCTCTCAGTATGAAGTACAGAATACAGTTTCTACAGACAGTCCTGCCTCTCAGCGGACCTGCTGGCGGTTTCTGTCTGTTCAAAGGTAGTTTTATCTCCACTGTCTCCGTTTTCTTGCTCCATGGGGAACAGGAACTCAAGTTAAAGAATATATCTGGATTTAGGTTAATTTGAGGAGATGAAGTGAAGTGAATTAAAGCAAACATTGTTTTTCCACAGGCTGCTGCTGAGAACCTCTGGTGCCTCCTTCACTCACCCTTTGCTGGGCTGAGCTGTTTGAGCTCCTGCTGCTGATCCTTCATGCCGGCTTTCACAGCCAGCGCCGGCGTCTTCTGGTAGACCTTCCACAGCAGCGCGTACTCAAAACACATGGAGCACAGGTTCCAGCCGGAGATGAAGCCGCAACCGATGAAATGGGATCCGAAGGCCATGACTTGACCCACCAGCATGGGAGCCAGGATGTTGGTGAGCTGGTCAATAATGCGTACGGTGGCGTTCATGTCTGTATGGTAGAAAATTAAGCATCAGAATGTTAAGCTGTTCTACACATGGGTTATTTCAAGTTAAGCCTGAATCACACCCCAAAGTACATGTAAAATATCCCCAAAATCTATCAGGTGTATCTGCAAAACCTCGCTGTCTGTGGACAGGTAAGACCGAAAGACATTGATTTACAGTGTCCGTAACATTTTACCTGTTACTTTGTGTGAGTAACATGTTACCATGTGTGAGTAACATGTTACTATGAGTGAGTAACACATAGTAACATGTTACTCACACATAGTAACATGTTACTCACACATGGTAACATTTTACTCACTCATAGTCCCATGTTACTAACACATAGTCCCATGTTACTAACACATAGTAACATGTTACTCACACATAGTAAGATGTTTCTCACACATGGTAAAATGTTACTCACTCATAGTAACATGTTACTCACACATAGTAACATGTTACTCACCCATAGTAACATGTTACTCACTCATAGTAACATGTTACTCACTCATAGTAACATGTTACTCACACATGTTACATGTTACTCACACATAGTAACATGTTACTCACTCATAGTAACATGTTACTCACTCATAGTAACATGTTACTCACACATGTTACATGTTACTCACACATAGTAACATGTTACTCACACATAGTAACATGTTACTCACACATAGTAACACATAGTAACAATTTTCAATTACTCACACATAGTATGTGTGAGTAACATGTTACTCACACATAGTAACATGTTACCATGTGAGTCTGACTGCGGGGCTGTTGAGAAGAAGGTAAGCTCCAGATTTAGTAGAAAATGTGAGCAGATCGTGGCTTGCTGTAATCTTCCTGCTCTGGCAGCATTTTTAATCATATAATAAGAGGGTTTACAGACAACAGAGTAAAGGTCAACCGGTTCGGATCTGACATGTGAGCAAACAGTTTCCAACAATCAGGGACACGATGGTAGAAGATGACGGTGAGTCAGCGCCGGGTTCAAAGTCTCCCGCTGAACCGGTTTGATAACGGAACACGAGGCCTTCATCTGACGATAAGCCAGCAGCGGCTGAGAAACACTGACCTGCCAGCTTGCTGCTGTCCTGACCCGCCACCACCACCACCCAGTCCCTCTGGATGGTGATGGACGTCGCCGTGCTGGCCAGGTTGGCGATGTTGGCGATGGTGATCACAAGAATGTAGCAGGTAGTCTGAAAAAAATTTACGCAATACCACTTTTCTGTAAGAGACGGGGCTCGACATTTATTTACAGCCACCAAATTCAACTTTTTCTGCCCGAATCTATTTTTACTTTGTGTAGCATTTATCTGGAATACACGCCATACTTAGATGTAGTACTCAAAAAAACAAATGCACAATGTGTCAGGTGCAATATTATTGATGATACATATAAAACCAATATGTGTGATGTTTACAATCCGTCTTTTAGTTCTTCACAAACTTTCATCTCTTATGCTGTGAAGGTATTTTCTACAGTTTGTTATTTTTCTCATAGTATTCTGCAGTAGGTAATATATCGCACCCACTGACAGGTAACCATGGTAATATATCCCACCCACTGACAGGTAACCATGGTAATATATCCCAACCACTGACAGGTAACCATGGTAATATATCCCACCCACTGACGGGTAACCATGGTAATATATCCCACCAACTGACAGGTAACCATGGTAATATATCCCACCCACTGACAGGTAACCATGGTAATATATCCCACCCACTGACAGGTAACCATGGTAATATATCCCAACCACTGACAGGTAACCATGGTAATATATCCCACCCACTGACAGGTAACCATGGTAATATATCGCACCCACTGACAGGTAACCATGGTAATATATCCCACCCACTGACGGGTAACCATGGTAATATATCCCAACCACTGACAGGTAACCATGGTAATATATCCCACCCACTGACAGGTAACCATGGTAATATATCCCAACCACTGACAGGTAACCATGGTAATATATCCCACCCACTGACAGGTAACCATGGTAATATATCCCACCCACTGACAGGTAACCATGGTAATATATCGCACCCACTGACAGGTAACCATGGTAATATATCCCACCCACTGACAGGTAACCATGGTAATATATCGCACCCACTGACAGGTAACCATGGTAATATATCCCACCCACTGACGGGTAACCATGGTAATATATCCCACCAACTGACAGGTAACCATGGTAACCAGATAATATATACCCCCCACTGACGGGTAACCACGGTAACCAGATGATATATACCCCCCACTGACAGGTAACCAGGTAATCAACTTAATTGCGACTTCACCAGTGAACATTTCAAAAAGCATCTTCATCTTCATCATCCTGTGGCTCGTCACGATACTCCAATAATAATAAGTTAATTATGTAATGTGAGACGTTTGATGTTCTCTGTTAAGTGAAACAAATAAATGTTGCTATCAGCTGTGCGTCGGACATAATGACTCAGCAGAAATCAAACATTATCATCTTTCTCCGTTTGGGACCTTTATTTAAAGTTGAGATCTTTAGGATGTTGGCTTTTCTTGGGATTTCTTTAGATGCAAAGTAAGAACTAGAAAAAACGTGTAAAAACTAAATTAGCTGATGTGAATAAACCGTAAGCTGCTCCGCGGGGGAAACGCCTACATCAAACATGCCGGTAAGAAAAATGTAAAAAATGAGCAGAATGAAGAAACCCGTTATGGGATGCACCACCTCAGGGCCCCATCAAATTTCACTCCACCCCATCTAACTGTTCCCGTCCCTGGGCGCTCCTAGGGACCCGCCCCCTGCTCCCTCAGGGAAGGGTCAAACGCAGAGAAAGAATTTCACGATGTTGTGATGGCTGTATGTGACAAATAAAGGATTTATTATTATTATTATTATTATCTTTTTCAACACAGAAACTTTGTAAATGGATTTATAAAAGTCACATCTATCATAATAACACCGCTTGTTGAAAACGCCTCCTTTGTGGTTATTGATTAATTTATTTAATAACCACATTATTTAAAGACAATATAAGCGATGAACTCTTTCCAATGATGGACCTGGTGGTGAGGACTAAATGCCACTTGTTCTGGTTCTGTGGTGTGAACGGAGGGAACCCAATGACTTCCCCGGGAAAACAAACAAAATCATTCTGGGCTTGAAAGAAAAATGGTGACATTTTCTAATATTCAACATGTGACCTCCATCCGGAGGAACAATCGTCTTTAGAGTAAAGGATTGTTGACGGTCCGGCCCGGCCCGTTTGAACGCTGAGACACAGCTGCCCGATCACAACAGGCCAGACCACTTTTCTCTCTCACTGTCATGTGACCCGCCTTCAACAACCTGCTGACTCCACAGCCAGCAACAAGACAGTCAGTCTCCTGTTCCTGCCTTCTCCTGCAACCTCCACCTCCACCTCCACCCTCACCCCGCTAAACACTCTCACATGGTGGCAAATCGGACCCAAAGGCTTGGCCCTCCTGCCGGTCTGTGATTTTCCTTAGCCCCGTTTTTACGACAAGATTTTACCCTGGAAACAGAAACAGTTTTTTTTTTTTTTTCTATGTTTTTAATAAGTTCTGCTATCCTGTTACCCACGGATCTGCAAAACCAGCTGAATCTCAGGAAGTGTAGCTGATCTCCTCTGATCACAGTAACAGGAAGTTAGAAAAAGTGTTCTAGAGTCTGCAGCACAAACAGAACCCGAGGGTCAGACATTGTCTACGTTCTGTGTGGGCGTGGCCTGATCCCTAAACAGAAATGAGCAAAGTGAGGCTGTGACATCACCATTTTCACGAGAGTTTTATTTTGCCAGTTCACACAGGGACAGAAAACTCTTTTCAAAAGTTTGCGTTTTCGGGCCGCAGTAACGGTGAAGCCATGTGAACGAGACGCCAAACCAACAAGGACCCTCATGCTGCCTGCCCTCAACTCAAGAAAAGCTACGAGTCCATGACAGAGGTCACAAACCTGCACTCAAGAACGATTTCATGGAGTAGACGTTGGATTACGTCTACTTGCTGCTTTTAAGAAGCAGATTTGAGTCATTCACGCGAATGAATGATTGAATGAATGAATGAATGAATGAATGAATGAATGAAAGCCAATCACAGCTGAGATTGCGGCTTTACGTAGCTGTCTGACTCCGCCCCCCTGATAATGATTTCAGACTCGGCAGCGTTTGGTTTTCAGACGAATGTGTGATGTCACAACAAACAGGAAGCAGCAGCGGAGTTCACTTCAGCCGTGACTGATGACGGACTACAACGCTGGAAAGAATCGTTTACCAGCGAAGCGCCGTTGACCGCGGGTCACGTAATGCCCGGTCTTCCAACGTTTCCCTGTCTTACCCGCGTTCACTCCTTCACGTCCAGTCACTGACGTTGATGAGGAGGCGGGTCAGGGAAGCACCCTGCGATCCCGCAGACAACGCGCTCTCATGGCGTCCCTTGGGGGAAACCTTCTGAAGCCACCTTTTAAGCAGCCTTTCTTCCCTCTCGTTTATCGCCTGGTCTGAAGCGGGCATCACGAATGAACCCAGATGACGTTTGCATCAGAACTCTTGGTGTTGGTTCTGAACGCAGCATCAGAAGGTTCAGAAGGTGTGCTTCCTTACAATCACAAAATATTACAGTTACTGCTTCTTGTGGTGCGTGAAGAGTCGCTGAAGAGTCGCTGAAGAGTCGCTGAAGAGTCGCTGAAGAGCAGCTGCTCTTCTGGAGAGTTAAACTAATCTCCAGTCAATATAAGTGGAACAGTCAAAGGTCTGCTGGGGATGAACTCAGTTCACTCTCCTGTAAAAGCTGCTCAGATGGTCATAAATCCTTCATATCAGTGAAAGTCACGCGCTCTCATCCCAGCCAAAGATATTTGTTCTTCAGGCGAAGGGTTAAAAATGTTTCCACGTCCGATGGCGCAGAAAAGGCGAGTGCGTGAAGAAGGAGCTTACCAGAATCCATCCATTGTAGAGTTCCACCAGCTGCTCTTTGAACTGGAACACAACCATCAGGAGGATCCCGCAGGCGATGACACAACTGTTCTGGACCAGCAGAGAAGTCTGGGCCACTGAGGAAAGACCAGGAACGAGGTTAAATAGAGACACGGAGAACCAGATTCTTCTAGGCCCGATTTCTTTAACGCGCTGCAGAGAGACTGAGTTTATCCCAGGAGGAAAAACTCAGTCTCTCTGCAGCGCGTTAAAAGAAATCTAAGATGTTTTTCATGGAAACAACAGAAGCCGGATTTACAGCAGAGTCACTTACATGTTAGGTAAATTAAAAGGTTCACAAAAGGGTTTGTTTGTTCTAAAAAAAACATCTCTGAGGCAGGAGAGAAGCAGTAACACCAGCAATGTCAGTTACCTTAAATAAAGGTATTTAATAAAGTCAGAGTACTGTGAGTACTTTATTCTGAGTACTCTGACTTTATTCTGAGTACTCTGACTTTATTCTGAGTACTCTGACTTTATTCTGAGTACTCTGACTTTATTCTGAGTACTCTGACTTTATTCTGAGTACTCTGACTTTATTCTGACTTTATTCTTATTACTCTGACTTCATTATGAGTACTCTGACTTTATTCTGATTATTCTGACTTTATTCTGAGTATCTTTATTCTGATTATTCTGAGTATCTTTATTCTGAGTACTCTGACTTTATTCTGCCTTTATTCTGAGTACTCTGACTTTATTCTGCCTTTATTCTGAGTACTCTGACTTTATTCTGAGTACTCTGACTTTATTCTGAGTACTCTGACTTTATTCTGAGTACTCTGACTTTATTCTCAGAGTAGGGCTAAATCATTTTAAAGTCAGATTTCTGAAAAACATCATCAAGCCATTTGGGGCGCTGATCCTCTTCCGTACATTTAAGACCTCATACGTAGATTTTTAAAGGTTTTTCAGAATTCCCTTTACATGTTAGACTTGGAGAGACCCCACTGGAGCCCTGACCCCACTGGAACCTTGACCTCACTGGAGCCCTGACCCCACTGGAGCCCTGACCCCACTGGAGCCCTGACCCCACTGGAGCCCTGACCCCACTGGAGCCCTGACCCCACTGGAGCCCTGACCCCACTGGAACCTTGACCTCACTGGAGCCCTGACCCCACTGGAGCCCTGACCCCACTGGAGCCTTGACCCCACTGGAGCCCTGACCCCACTGGAGCCTTGACCTCACTGGAGCCCTGACCCCACTGGAGCCCTGACCCCACTGGAGCCCTGACCCCACTTCTGAATGTGATCCAACTCTATTTAAATTATAAACAACAGTTATAAACAACAACTATACTTCGTTTGGATTGATGCTGCTCCTCACCTTTAAGTCGGGGGTTCCTGTCCACCCAGTCGCCGATGATGGCGCCCAGTATGAGCACGGAGCCGGCCACCACCAGTCCGTACACGGCTGTGAGCAGGAGGCTGTTCCCATACAGCTCCACCAGGAAAACCGCCACGGCAAAGTTCCACATCCTGTCACCCTGGGGATTTAAATGGAGATGATTGAGTAAAATCCACTGACAGGACAGGAAATAAACGTGTAGAACCCTGGAAAACATAGGAACAATTCTAAGTTTAACACTGCACAAAATAAAACAGGGCTGTTTGTGGGATGACACTTCAGTATATGCACGCTGGGGCTGATGGGAAATGTAGTTTGACTGCTGCATAAAGAACTACAAAAGTCCTCAATTCCAAAATTCACGCACGTCTGATGCTTCATTGTTATGTCAGGAGCAATATTACAGTAATACCTAGTAAAAAGTAAAAGGAGTAGCAGCAGTAATATTAGTAGTAGTAACTAAGTAAGATCAATCATATTAGTGTTTGTTGTAGTACAGAGTGCAGTAATAGTACACAGTCCTGGAAGTTATTGCATTAACATATTGCATGTAGTAGTATTAGTGATGAGGAAGAGTAACTAGTCATAAATAATACAATATTAGTGTTTGTAGTAGCAGTAATAGTACAGATTAATAGAAATGAAAGTGTTATTACATGATTAATAGACGTAGACAGACGGATACTTTATGAATACCAGTAGTACATGTATTAGAACTGTTGTAGGAGTCCAGAATGCAGACATTAGTCAAGAATGCAGACTTTAGTAAAGAATGCAGACATTAGGAATGCTGCAGGAGAGGAGGTGGTGGAAAGTATTATTGTAATTGTTTGTATTGTTTATGGTGAGCTGCACATCAGAACTCGTCATTTCTGTGTTCCATCCGCAAACAAACCAACAAACACCTTTGGTAAGCCGTGTAAGATGAAGCTGTGATATTTGTGTACTTGTTTACTCACCCATGTTGACAGAGCGTGGCCCATATAAATAAGGAATTTGGCCGAGGTGAAGAAGTCCCGGACCGATTCTGCAGAGGAAAGAGGAAAGAGGAAAGATCTCAGGCCACAGATGTCAGAGCTGCTTTCACGGCTTCACACGGGACGGACACCTACCCCAGCACGTCTTCTTACGCTCAGAGTTCTCCATCCTAACCGATCAAGTGTTTGACGGGAACGAAAATTCGCTGCTGTGTCCGGCGCCGTCAGCGGCTCGAGTCTCAATCTCACGTCGAAAACAGTCGAAAACAGTGAAAAACAGTCGAAAGACGCGGTTTTCCTGCAATTCTTCCTTTCCAAACTTAGCTAACACTGTAGCTGAAGTAGGAAAGAAATAGTGTCGTAGCCAACAAACCGGACAGGCACTGCTCTGTTTACCTCCCGCCTCCTTTATATACCCTGTCCGTCACGTGACCGCGTGTCAAAAACACGCAAGCCCCTCCCACCGAACGCGACCCCCACCCCATCAAAATACAACATGGGCGCGCGCTGTATATGCCACAAATAAAGGGATGAGTTAGCCAGGTAAGCCCCACCTGTTTACTCGCGTGACGCACTGGAGCGCGTGCGCGGCGTGCGTGTCACTGTCTTATAATACAACTATAGAATAAACTGATCTGTGAGTGTGTGTCTGTGTGCGTGTGTCGGTGTGTGTCTGTGTGTGTGCGTGTCTGTGTGTGTGCGTGTGTCTGTGTGCGTGTGTCTGTGTGTGTCTGTGTGTGTCTGTGTGTGTGCGTGTGTGTGCGTGTGTGTGTGCGTGTGTGTCTGTGTGTGTGTGTGTGTGTGTGTGTGTGTGTGTGTGTCGGTGTCTGTGTGCGTGTGTCGGTGTGTGTCTGTGTGTGTGCGTGTCTGTGTGTGTGCGTGTGTGTCTGTGTGTGTCTGTGTCTGTGTGTGTGTGTGTGTGTGTGTGCGTGTGTCGGTGTGTGTCTGTGTGTGTGCGTGTCTGTGTGTGTGCGTGTCTGTGTCTGTGTGTGTGTGTGTGTGCGTGTGTCGGTGTGTGCGTGTCTGTGTGTGTGTGTGTGTGTGTGTGTCTGTGTGTGTGTCTGTGTCTGTGTCTGTGTGTGTCTCTGTGTCTGTGTGTGTGTGTGTCTGTGTGTGTGTGTGTCTGTGTGTGTGTGTGTCTGTGTGTGCGTGTCTGTGTGTGTGTGTGTGTGTGTGTGTCTGTGTGTGTGTCTGTGTCTGTGTCTGTGTGTGTCTCTGTGTCTGTGTGTGTGTGTGTCTGTGTGTGTGTGTGTCTGTGTGTGTGTGTGTGTGTGTGTGTGTGTGTGTGTGTGTGTCTCTCTCTTATATCCGGTATACATTTGAAACACAGTCATAAATTATTCACAGTAAAATAGAAATGGGAGAGAAGAGGTTCCATCCCCGCTGCAGGAACCTCACATGAAAATGAAATGGAGTTTTTTCACTTACATCGCTAATGATTGGAATAAATAATAATATGAGAGAAAAATAAGATACTCTGTTAGGAGTGAAGTTTCTGCTTCCAAACCGAACTTCAGTAAAAGTAAGATTCCTCCTGCCGTCCACAAACCTGCACCATAGATTTACATCCATGGAACGGATTCATTAGCGTTCATAAAGTTCATAAAGGGTTAGAGGTCGAAGAAGAAGAAGAAGAAGAAGAAGAAGAAGAAGAATTCCCAACAAACAATCAGTGAAGCATTGATAAATCAACATCACCGAATGCCATTATAAAGATAATAAACAGATAATAAGTAGTAATAAATATATAAATGTTACATCTAAGTAAACATCCTGTGCGTGAAGCAGCGTCAGCTGGGACGGGTTCCAGGACCCGCTGACCCCGCAGATCTTAAACTCTTTACATATATATTAGAAGCATTTTCTCATTTATCTATGACGCACATGTGCTGCAGGTTTTTACACTGTGGGGGGAGTCGGCGAGAACCCACCATCTCCTCACAACTCCTCAGGTGCTGGGACTCGAACCCAGAACCTTCTTTCTGAGAAAACTGAACTGCCTGTGGAAATCAGATTGGATACATATATATATATATATATATATATATATATATATATATATATATATATATATATATATATATATATATATATATATATATATATATGTATATATACACGTATATGTATATATACGTGTATATATACATATACGTGTATATATACGTGTATATGTACATATACGTGTATATGTACATATATAGATAGATAGCATAGATTTGTATTTTCTAAACATAAAGTGTGTATGCGAGGAGCTCCAGAGGTAAGAATGAGGAAACGTCAGGAGAGAGATTGATCGCTGAGTTAAAGATTAACTGAACTTGACTTTACATTTGATGATAGAAATAAAAGCGGAGGGTTTTGAACTCCGGAGACGTTGTTTACCAAAGGGACCTTTGAGGAAAAGGGTTTACAGATCCCACATTTGGATGACTTGCGTTTGTGCACCTCTGTCAGCAGTGGCGGACGGGTGCAGTAATTACTGAGGGTGTACGTCCGTGAACGGAGGTAAACATCTGAGCTGAGCATCGGCGAACACACGGCCTGAGCGTCTCACTCAAACGCTGAGCTTTCAGCTGGCTGGACTTTGCTATCAGCTGACTAGGACCCTCGCTGACTGGGCTTTTTATCGGACCAGCTGTAAGATGAGTGCCAGGCATTAACGCAGGTTCATCTTATCGCTCAGGTAAAGGCCGTTTAGTGCGATTAAAGCAGAACGCGGACGACAAAATGTCCTTCCTCTGGCTCCTCCCTCGTCATCACCTGATAATCCTGAGCTTTGGTCCAAACCCCAAAAATGTCAAGAGCCAAAAGTTTCTCTGTGAGAGAATTACTCTGTAAACATTTGATTCTGTTAAAGAACTCAGTCTGTAACTTTGGCAACGTGGCAATCCTCAATGTGAAAACACAATAGTCACATGACAGAGGGACATCAAAGCCATTAGGCTGCCTGTCAGAGACATCAAAGCCCACGTTTGAGGTGTGGGGCAGATTTAAGCTTTGATAATTATCACTCAAACCGAGAACAAAGTCGCCCTGATCAGGCTGCAGGTTTATAATTAGCACACACACACACACACACACACACACACACACACACACACACACACACACACACACACATAATAAGAATAAATCAGGGTCTTGTGAGACACAGGTGGTAAAAGAGGAACTAAAGTTATCCTCTCTTCTCAGAACAACATCTGATTACATGAGGGAGCAGAAAAGAGACACTGGGAAGGAACCCAAGCCCTTATTTTGAGCCCAAGGATGACAATAGCTTCTTTGTGATCTGTTGAGGGATGACGGAGAGGCCTTCTACAAACAGATTAGCAGCCACACTATTAGTGGGCCGGTGTGTCACCGGTGGTCAGACAGGTGCTGTGTCATGTGACCCGCAGGTATGGCTGCCTCTGATGGGAGCTCCTGTGTGGAACAACAAGCTGTGTTTACGTGGGCTAAATTTGTACTTCCAGGATAAAAACATGGGAATGACGGCCCCTCTGTGGCGGTGAGACGTCTGAGGCTGTCAGACCGCAGCAGGAGGAGGGAAGGAGACGGAGGAAGACGTTAAATCTCACCTGAAGGATGCTTCATCTGAGGATGGATCTCTTTACTGTCGTCTTTATGCGGAGCTTAAAGGTGAGACTGAAACATTGTTTCCCTGATATCTAGTGGGAATAACTGAAGGTGGTCTCCTGACCCACCAAAGCTCTGTGTGACCACAGACCACCATTCTGCCAGAACCAGAACAGTTCTCAAGAACTTTTAACCCTTTGATAAGCGTGATGGTTTCACTGTGTGAACCTGGACTGCGTCTTAATATTTTGGGATTGAGGATGTGTTCTCTTTCCAGACCCATTGAGCTCATTTATCAAACATCTATTGTCTCTGAAAATAACCTTTTCTGCTGAAACTGTTTAGTGAATTGTTTCTAAAACTGATTTCGGTGCTTCCTGATGAAGCTGCATACGTTGTTGTGTAATTGAGCTGGATGAAGAATGTGTTCGGTCAACCGTCATCGGGTGGAATAATCGTTATTTCTGGAGCATAACAGAGTTGTGGTCTCACTGATTCTGTGGATCTCACGTCTGAGTCCGACAGCTCCAGCAGACAAACAGCAAAGGTCACCGTCTGGCCGACGTTCCCAAAAAGACGGACCTTCTATCCCAGGAATGAAACGATAAACATTGAACAGCTGGTTTGGATCGATAATTACAGCGCAGTGGGCCGAGAACCAGACAGGTGTGTTTGTGGGTCACGGTGCAGCTTTGAGTGACAGCTGGAGAATGATCAACATTTGAGTCATCATGTTGATTCTGCTGCCGGGCCTGAGGCTCGGGTCCGCAGAGATATTTGATGAAGGAATTCACAGCCATCAGCTGATGAATCCTTCTGACCTTTCCTCGAGTGTAAGGTCCATTTAAATGAATAAACTCCAGCCGTAACTTTAAAACCACCGGTCTAATATTATATATACTGTGGGTCCACCAAAGCCCTCTCCATCAGAACCAGCATAAACTTTTTAAAGTTGCTCCTCTGTGGGCTCAGACAAACATTAATGAGCCTTTTTAGACCATTTTGGCCGGTTCTGCAGACCAGGAACACACAAGACCTGCAGTTTTGGGGATTTTTTTTGGACTATTTTGCCTCCGCTTGAGATTATTCAGTCGTACAGACATAAACAGTTTTTTTGATTCTACTTTTCTTTGTTCTGTAGACATTGATCATTATCGATCATAATTGTTGTATTTTGTATGATAACTGAATAGACGAAACTACAGCGAAACAAAGTATTGTTTGTTTTGATAATTTTAATAATTTGTATCAGCTGATTCTATCCTATTTAATATCTTCGATTTTGTCCTAGCACTTTGTAACTTCGTCCTTGAGTTATTTTATTAATCTATTTTTTATAATCATGCAGCTGTAGTGTCTGCCTCCCGCCACTGGGGGGCGTACCGGTCCGACCTCTTCCCACTTTCTCACCCGGAAGTACTTCAGACTTCACTCGAACATGTTTTCACGCTGAAGTTACCCGCCGACAGCCGTCAAATATAACATATAAACCATTTTTCTTTAGGTTTCATTGAACCGAAAATGTCTTCAAGCGATGATTCTGAAGGACAGTCAGTATTTAAGGAGGAAGTGAACAAAAAGGTAAAGTTTGTTAGCCGCAGCGGTAACATATCTGAAATAGGGCTTATAAATATACGTTTACGTGTAAATACAGTGAGTCCATGCTCTTTAAAGCAGCGTGTTTTATTACGAACATTAATCTGTTCTTTTAATATCATCTCTGTGACTCACGGTTGCTTCTGTTTTTCAGATAAAGGAGCAGAAGGTGGTTCTGGACGAGCTCTCCAACCTGAAGAAAAGCAGGGTGAGTTCAGTTGGTCCATTCTCCACATTCAAGACCAAAATGTCTTATAGTCTTTATTTCTTGGGGGAATTTAGCCTCTTATAGAATGTTGCAGGAGTGTGTTTCTCTCTCCAGTAGTCGTTGGTAGCAGGAAACGTTAAAAAGTTATGCTTTGCCTGTTTTCCAACCATTTTTCCAGCAAACAGAGTGAATATTGTCATAATGGGATTTCTGAGAAAGTGTTATAAAATTATATGTGATTATTCCTTTTCTCTGAACTTTTAATAACAACAGTCTTCCTCAGATAGTTTGTCTCCTCCTTATCTCTCCTGCTTTGTGTTAATATTCGAGTTTGAGTCTGTTTTCAGCTTGACAGATCTTTATAGATACGTGACATTCTCCTTATTATTTGTCTCTCTTACCTTTTACTCTTCATAGTAACACAATGTCTTATCAGCAAATATGGGTCTGAGTCTTGTTTCTGCAATAAGAACTTCTCCTTCATCGTCTCAAAACTTAACAGTGATTGTTTTTTATATATATCTATATTACTGGGATATAAATGTGACTCGTCAACTTTGAATAGGAATATTGTAAAGCTCACGAAAAACGTTTACGCAGCCTTGAGTTGTCACAGAACTTTTTAAGATGTATATTAATGCAAACGTTGTTTGTTTATTCCTCTCAGAAAGTCTACATCCAACAGAGGAACAGTAACATATTTTTCCTGGCAGACAGAGTTCAGACACTTGGTTCATGCAAAAGTAAGTCGTATTTAATTAACTTTAATCTATTATATACTTGTACTACCTTTATTCATATAAACACTCAGTCGATAAGAAACTATGTAATAATAACTAAATGTGCAGTGGGTCACAGAACTCAAGGCTTGGATCGGATCTCCCAAAAAAAAGCCAAAAATGAACATATAAACATAATTTTGCTTTCCATGAAAGTAAAATGGGTTTAATAACAAGAATGGAAACTTTTTCAAATTAAATAAACATATTAACAGCATTGAGGTAGAAGTTCACCCGCTGACAGGTAACCAGATAATCCCGGTCGTTCCTTTAACCTGGCAGTGGTTGTAATGTTATGGCTGATGGGTCTATTGCATCATGTACTACATAAGAGATGGTCTCGTCTGTTTCCAGAGGAACTGGATAACCTGAAGAAGGAGCTGCAGGACATGTCAGCCTGATCTCCCCCTCAGTCATGTGCGGCATCTTCTGTCTGTTGACTCTGTCAACGTCTCCGGTTGACTTTGACAGAACCGTTGATGAACAGCTGAAGAGGCGAGGACCCGACGCCAGCCGGGCCCTGACGGTTACAGGTTCCTGCCATCAGTGTTTCTTCTCTGCCCACGTTCTTCACATGAGAGGTCTCCTTACCACTCAGCCCCTTCAAGACGACGCCGGGAACATCCTGGAGTGGAACGGCGAGATCTTCGGGGGTCTCCCTGTGACGCCAGAGGAAAATGACACTTCTGTTCTCTCTCAGCGGCTCGGGTCCTGCAGCAGCGCTTCGGAGGTCCTGTCCGTCCTTTCTTCTCTGCGGGGGCCGTGGAGCTTTGTTTACTACCAGAAAGCTGGAGATTACCTCTGGTTTGGCCGAGATTTCTTTGGACGGAGAAGTTTGTTGTGGAAATTTGATGCAGACCTCAACGCCTTGACCCTGACGTCCGTGGCCCACAGTTCTGGACCGGATCGGTCTGCGTGGCAGGAAGTCCCAGCAGTTGGTGTCTACAGGATTGATCTGAAGGCAGTAGCAGAAGCTGGATCCGTGATGTTTGAGGTTTATCCTTGGGCTCATGGAGGAGATGATCTTCCCTCGGGCTGCAGTGAAACCATCATGGGGTCCGTCCCCAGTGGCTGCGTCGCCGTGATGAACCGGCCGGGCCTGGTTCTCGCCTCACCTGTGTGTCCTCTCAACAGATCCATCCCAAAGTCGTTACATGAGAAAGAAATTAATCCAAATTCACATTTTAGTGTTAAAGAGCTGGAGGAGCTGCTTGAAGGCAGAGAGAGGGACGCGGAGGTGAAGCGTCTTCTCCATGTTCTGAGTGAGGCAGTGAGGCGGCGGGTTCAGTCTCTGCCCCTCAGGGTAAACCAGGACGCCCCTCCCACCCGTGACCCGGCTGCTGTTGCTATACTTTTCTCTGGAGGCGTGGATTCCATGATCCTGGCCGCCCTGGCTGACCGTCACATTCCTGCTCAGCAGCCAGTCGATCTGCTCAATGTAGCGTTTAAACTCCGGGAGCCCGAGACGCGGAAAGAGTCTGCAAAGAAACCGGGGGAACGCAAACACGAGCCCCCAGAGCCCAAAACTCACAGAGCTCGATCCCAACCATCCAGCCCCTTCGACGTTCCGGACAGACTCACCGGAAAAGCCGGTCTGAAAGAACTACGAGACCTGAATCCTGAGCGAAGGTGGAATTTTGTGGAAATCAACGTAACGCAGGAGGAGCTGCAGAAACAGCGCGAGGAGCGGATTTGTCACCTGGTGCACCCGCTGGACACGGTGCTGGATGACAGCATCGGCTGTGCCGTTTGGTTCGCAGCAGGAGGGAGAGGGTTGGTCACGGAGGAGGAAGAGGAGGAGGAGGAGGGGGACCAGAGGTCGTTCACATCGTCAGCTAAGGTGAGACATAAACATCAGCCTTTTCAGAAGTAACAAACTTTTTTACTATTTTTGGTCCGACGTAACAAAAGTTTGACTGGAATTTATAAAAAACTCCTTTTTTCGACCAGAAGTAACAAACATTGTTCTTTTCTGTTGTTGTAATGAACTAAAATACACATTGTTTTGAACAACAGTTGAAGTATGTTTGGCTGGTCGGTAACAGAAATGTTGTCGCTTTTGTTACTTCCACCAAGTTTCCCAGGAACACAGACTTCCCTAGATCCCATCATGATGTTTGACGTTGGAACTAATAATCTGTGTGTGACTTTTAATCCTCGCTGGTTTTTTATTGTCACTACTTTCTTGGATTCTTTGTTCATTTTAAAATAATTGTGACATTTCTTAGAGTATTATAAACTTTATTGCAAAGTATCCCGGGGGATTCTTGGCTCATCCAGGTCTTTCCAGTGGGAGAAAAAAAACATATTCAACTCAGTTTCAAAACTATTTCAGTTTGTACAACTGTAAGTGAACGCATCGCCGCTCCCACAGCCCCAACAGCAGTCACATCAGTAGTTAATGTTCAGAGTTTCATGAAGGCATCACGGGGAAAAGTCATTCAACAGTAAGTTAAATGCATCATAAATTCTTTTATTTAGCTTAAAGGACGCAACAGTGAAAAGTTTTGGGAATAGTTCTGAAGGAAAACCTCAAAGGAATGTTTTTCTTGTAATCAGGAGATGTTTCATAATCCTCAGTTCCCCCGTTGATCCAGTTCTGCTGCCTGCAGGTCATTCTGACCGGCATTGGCGCCGATGAGCAGCTAGCAGGTTACTCCAGACACAGAGTCCGCTTCAAGAGGTCTGGACACGAGGGACTGATCCAGGAACTGGCCCTGGAGCTGGGCAGGATCTCCTCCAGGAACCTGGGCAGAGATGACCGAGTGATCGGGGATCATGGGAAAGAGGCCCGGTGAGTGTGTGGGCGTCTGTTTTACAGTTTTAAAACTCAAACCGATGCTGAAGTCTCTTAAAGTATAAGACAGAACGAAACGGTTCCTGTGGGCCCAAAGAAATCTGTAGAGCTTCAAGAAGTCCTGGTGGTGAGTCAAACTAAAGCAGCTCAGTGGAAGTAAAGCATTATTCTGATATTTGTGGTATTCTGTGTGAGATCTATCAAGAGGTTCCTGATAACCTGCTGATGGAATACTTTAATCCAGCCTCACATGAATCACATCCCTAAAATAGCCTCAAACATCTCCACAGCTGTCAGGTGTGTCTGCATCACCTCGGTGTCTGTGGACAGGTGAGACCTAAAATCACAGACCGATGACATCATAGAAACAGTCTGGTTGAGTCTCTGTGGGATCTGATCCTAGAACAGACTGATGACATCATAGAAACAGTCTGGTTGAGTCTCTGTGGGATATGATCCTAGAACAGACTGATGACATCATAGAAACAGTCTGGTTGAGTCTCTGTGGGATCTGATCCTAGAACAGACTGATGACATCATAGAAACAGTCTGGTTGAGTCTCTGTGGGATCTGATCCTAGAACAGACTGATGACATCATAGAAACAGTCTGGTTGAGTCTCTGTGGGATCTGATCCTAGAACAGACCGATGACATCATAGAAACAGTCTGGTTGAGTCTCTGTGGGATCTGATCCTAGAACAGACTGACATCATAGAAACAGTCTGGTTGAGTCTCTGTGGGATCTGATCCTAGAACAGACTGATGACATCATAGAAACAGTCTGGTTGAGTCTCTGTGGGATCTGATCCTAGAACAGACTGACATCATAGAAACAGTCTGGTTGAGTCTCTGTGGGATCTGATCCTAGAACAGACTGATGACATCATAGAAACAGTTAGGTTGAGTCTCTGTGGGATCTGATCCTAGAACAGACCGATGACATCATAGAAACAGTCTGGTTGAGTCTCTGTGGGATCTGATCCTAGAACAGACTGACATCATAGAAACAGTCTGGTTGAGTCTCTGTGGGATCTGATCCTAGAACAGACTGATGACCTCATAGAAACAGTCTGGTTGAGTCTCTGTGGGATCTGATCCTAGAACAGACTGATGACATCATAGAAACAGTCTGGTTGAGTCTCTGTGGGATCTGATCCTAGAACAGACTGATGACATCATAGAAACAGTCTGGTTGAGTCTCTGTGGGATCTGATCCTAGAACAGACTGATGACATCATAGAAACAGTCTGGTTAAGTCTCTGTGGGATCTGATCCTAGAACAGACTGATGACATCATAGAAACAGTCTGGTTGAGTCTCTGTGGGATCTGATCCTAGAACAGACTGATGACATCATAGAAACAGTCTGGTTGAGTCTCTGTGGGATATGATCCTAGAACAGACTGATGACATCATAGAAACAGTCTGGTTGAGTCTCTGTGGGATCTGATCCTAGAACAGACCGATGACATCATAGAAACAGTCTGGTTGAGTCTCTGTGGGATCTGATCCTAGAACAGACTGACATCATAGAAACAGTCTGGTTGAGTCTCTGTGGGATCTGATCCTAGAACAGACTGATGACATCATAGAAACAGTCTGGTTGAGTCTCTGTGGGATCTGATCCTAGAACAGACTGATGACATCATAGAAACAGTCTGGTTGAGTCTCTGTGGGATCTGATCCTAGAACAGACTGATGACATCATAGAAACAGTCTGGTTGAGTCTCTGTGGGATCTGATCCTAGAACAGACTGATGACATCATAGAAACAGTCTGGTTGAGTCTCTGTGGGATCTGATCCTAGAACAGACTGATGACATCATAGAAACAGTCTGGTTGAGTCTCTGTGGGATCTGATCCTAGAACAGACTGATGACATCATAGAAACAGTCAGGTTGAGTCTCTGTGGGATCTGATCCTAGAACAGACCGATGACATCATAGAAACAGTCAGGTTGAGTCTCTGTGGGATCTGATCCTAGAACAGACCGATGACATCATAGAAACAGTCAGGTTGAGTCTCTGTGGGATCTGATCCTAGAACAGACTGATGACATCATAGAAACAGTCTGGTTGAGTCTCTGTGGGATCTGATCCTAGAACAGACTGATGACATAGACATAGTTAGGTTGAGTCTCTATGGACTGTTAGAGATTATCATTGAGTCACATTTGATGTGAGGAGTTCGGTCTGAGGGGTTGATGGTACAACGCAGGGGAGTGGGGGCTCTCCGGGTGTTGACCCTTGCTGTCAGGTACAACAGCGTGGGACAGGTTTGGTTCATCCACGCCGGTGTTTTCGCCTCTTCCTCCTCGTCTCTGCTCTGGGTTTGTGTTTATGGGAGGGGCTTCATAGCTTGATTGACAGATCTCTCTTCCTCTGGCAGGTTTCCCTACCTGGACGAGGACGTGGTGAGCTTCTTGAACTCTCTGCCCGTGTGGGAGAAGGCCGACCTGTCGCTGCCTCGAGGCGTCGGAGAGAAGCTCCTCCTCAGACTGACGGCCAGGCAGCTGGGCCTCGGCCGGTCGGCCGTCCTGCCCAAGAGAGCCATGCAGTTCGGCTCCCGCATCGCAAAGATGGAGGACAGACGTGAAAAAGCCTCGGACAAATGCACAAGACTCCTCACTAGTTAGAAACATTTATTCAGAAAGGATACTCGCAGTTTAAAGTGTTGATTTACTGCATTTGATTCATTATCTACTGTTACTTTATTCATGTGCGTCCGGACGACGCTGCTAGCATCACCGGACGACGCTGCTAGCTTCACCTGCGTTTTGTGATGCTAGCAGCGTCGTCTGGTGATGCTAGCTGGGACAGCAGACACACACACACTCTTAGTCACACGGTCAATTTTATTCACCTGTATCACATGTTTTTGGGCTGTGGGAGGAGCCGGGGTTCCTGGAGAGGTTGAGTCTCTCCAGACTCAACCACACACACACACACACACACAGGGAGAACATTCAAACTCCACACAGAAGGACCGGCAGACGTGGATTTGAACCCGGTACCTTCTTGCTGTGGGGCAGCAGCTCTACCCACTCCACCACGGTGCCGCCTTCTGCATTACATCTTTATTTTCTTAAATCACAATAAAGATGGAGTTTTAAAGCATGTAAGACTCGACGCGTTGGAGCTTTTCTTTGAAGTAAAGGTCACATTCCACGTAAGACGCCAAGTTTCCAACATCGAAACGGCCAGAAATCTGATGAACGTAAACCGGCTTCCTGAAAGAACAGAAATAAGAAGAGGTTTGGTTTGAGGCGGATCATTTTAAACCAGAGATACAAATATTACATATAACACACAGTATTCTTTACTACTACTTACTAGTAATACTACAAACAATAAACCCACATCACATTTTCATCCACCAGCTGATGGAGGTGCAGCAGGAATCACCTGTGAATGAGCCACGACACAAAGATTCCAGGAGCGTCCTTCTCTTCGATGGGAGCCTCCTGGAAAGAATCCGGGAATAAAGGCGTGAAAATCAGTCAAAACTCCCATAAAAAGATGTGAGTCACTTCAAACACCTTCTTACCTTCTTTTCCTCGATGAAGGCATCCAGCAGCGGGAGACTTTTCTGTGACAGCGCGTAGAAACACGGACACTGAAAAACATCAACCGGAGACTCGATCGGTCAGTGAACGCATCACCGATCACACTTGGCCGCCGTGGTGCGACGAAAGACGACGTCACTGTCGCGTGATTTACGATCTGACGGTTGGGCCTAGCGCCGAATTGCAAAATATGTGCCGGATTTTGCACCACTTATGGAAGTGGTCCAATCGGAACTGAAAGGTTTGTGCCGTTCACACCGACATGAAAGTCACATCTCAGCAAAAAAAAACAGACCTGGGTCAGATCTTCCCTGCGGTGTGAACATTTGAAGTCTGTTTTACAACAGTAAGTGAACGCATCACTATTCAAATGCTATTCCAGTTTGTACCAAACGCTTCACAGCGTGGAGTAAATATGTCTAAACTAAACGTCCGCGTCAGTCAGTGAACGCATCACTATTTAAAGTACAGTCCCAGTTCCTACAAGGTCAGTGTAATACATCAGGGTCTACGATGGTAAGTGAACGCATCACTGCTAACAGGCTCAAACAGTATGAATCAGGGTGCCAGGATGGATGGACTGATGGATGGGGGGATAGATGGACAGACAGATGATGGATGGACGGACGGACGGGCGGACGGTGTAAAATCTCTCGGGGAAGTGAGTCTTTGGAGTGTTTGTGAGGAACTTACTGCTCTCCTGGACTTGGTCTCGGAGGGAAGGGGTTTCTCCTTCATGCAGAGGACGCGGAGATCCTCGTCTACCTCCAGTATCCCGTATTTGTGAGTTTCTAGGCAGACACAATTCAGCAGTAACTGAGCCACGCTCCTCATACCTCTGATCGGGTTTCTCTGACGTCTTCAGAGACGCTGCAGGAGAAACTCACCGTCGTCGTTGCACTGGTACGAGAACACCAGACAGTTGTCTTCACATTTGGCCTGGAGCTCAGAGAACATCTCTTTCACTTTATGGAGGCTGAAATCTTCTTTGAACAGGGTGTCGCTGCGAGGATGGAGAGAGAGATGACGACACATCATCATCATCATCAGCTCTAGAGCCTTCACCGTCGCTCCACCTCTAACTTCCAGCGGAAATACTTTTATTCCGTAAAACTCTGCTGCGTGCAGAATCTTCGTCATCTGTGGAATGACTTTTCTACGACGACAATAAATACTCTGTTTATACAGTTTATAAGTTGTTCTGCTCTTCATCTTTGTATTTAGATCATCACCTCTGCCACGAAGCTTCAATTCTCCATTAAAAACATATTTTATCATGAGGTTATCTGGTCTAGACCCGATGTTTATACTCCTTTGTTTACTGTATCCATGACGACCACCGTCACCGTCATAGGATGTCTCGCCCTGCTATAATGTTTAACCTGCTTCTTAAAGTTTCCTCGCTTTGATTTTATGCCTTACAAAATAAACGCTAACGTTTCTGTTGATTTGTGGTTTTAATTATTATATGATAATTGTTATTTGATCAACTAAGAAATGCAATCTACATTTAAAAAAGGAAGACTAGTAACACATCCTGCTGTTACATTAGAATTTGAGTTGGGTGGAATAAACCTTTCAAAACTATGGGCAGTTGAAAAATAAAAGTAGTAGTTAAATCCCGTTTATTCCTTAATTTTGAATGTGTAGGTACTTTTTATGGATTCATGAACTTTCTGTCACTTTGGGTGGAGTTGACCTTTATATCTAGTAGAAGTTCCGCCTCTTGTCCAGGAGGGGGCGTTGTTTTGGTCTTTGGATCTGTCCCCCTGTGGGATGAACTTACCCCCCGATGACCAGGACGTGGTCTTCTATCTTCAGGTGCTGCACTGCTAGTTGTAGACAGGCCACAGCCCCGAGTCGCTCCTGCAGGAGAAACCAGAGTCCACTCATCTGTTCAATTCTGACTGGAATAGAAGAAACATGCAGCCAAATATTCCCAGACGCCTCAGCTGCTGAAACACAACTCTGGAGCCAGACGTTGGTGTAAAACCCCTCTGAGGGCCACGCGTGGAACGACGGTTAGGTTCACCTCGTTGCTCCGCGTCTGATCGTTGACAATGTGGACGTTGGTGAAATGTGATGCCCACTCTTCAAAGACGGAGTAATAGAGAGCGTTGGTCTGCGGAGAGAAGAGACAACTTCAGGGATCAGGAATAAACACAAGGTGGTGAATGAGTATCGGATCCCCTCCTGGTTTCTTCTGCCTCTATGTTCATCTCAGATCAAAGTGTGTCAAACGACAGGAGTAAACACAAAATACAGGATTCAAACCTTCGTTTTTACTCAACCAGGCTAAAAGGTTCACTAGTACTTAAACCACCAGTGTGAAAAAGTATTCACCCCCCCTTGATTAACATCTAGACGTTCCACCTCCAGCAGCAAAGCTGGAAACTCTGATAACTACATCCTTTATGTCTAGTACGATTACAACTACTACTACTACTAACTATCTCTGCTCTTCATAACTACCACTAATATTAACAACGCACAAAACAATTACTACAATACTACAACTCACTTGTACTCCTAATACTAATTACTAGTACTAACCTATAAATTCAACAACTACTTATAAAAAGTTTCACTAGTAACTAGTACTAGTACCAACTATTACCCCTAAAGACTGACTACTTCTACTACTGTTCATTACTACAACTAACTACTAACTATTACTTCTACTACTACAAATATCCTACTACTAAATATTATTCCTCCTAATTACTATGACTTCTAATATTACAAATAAACAATAATACTACTAATAACAAAATTTTTAGAGGCTATTATTATTATAGTACTATTTAACCAATTACTTGTGCCATTACTAATAACTATTACTAACTATTACTACTACCATTACTACTACAACTGACTAGCCAGTACTACTATCTACTACTACTAACTTATACTACTTACAACAACGTAAACGGAGTCCACGCAGCGTGACGCGTTCAGGGCCCGGACCCAGTGGGAAATCAGAGGACTGTTTCCCACCGGCAGCAGCGGTTTTGCAGTACCGACCAGGTGAGAGAACCTCCCGCTGCCGTCGGCCATCAAATCCCTCTGGAGCCTGGTTCCGTACCCGCCGGCAAGAATAACGGCTTTCATTTTTACTGTGAACCGTGTGAACCGTGTGAACCACCGCCCTGCTTGCTAAAATTGACCGACCAAAAGTTTTAAACCTGGTGTGACATCAGTTAGAAAGCGCCTTCCATTAACCATATCCCGAATAATCTCGCGGGATTGGCCGCGTCACGTGTCTACCACGTGACAAAATTTTTAAAAAACTGGCCAAAGATTCTCAATAAAAAAATATTTGATTTGAGACTATTATTATTTGAAACAGTGCACGTTACACTTCGTCATCTGATGATATAAAAAAAAAGAACGATAAATTCAGTCAGAAAATGTAGATTCATGCTTAATATTAATGCTCGTTTTTGTCTTGATGTCCAGATCTCACGGGATACCTGTCAAATATTGTCGTGTTCCGGTCTATAAAATTACATTTTTATGTTAAATGTTATTATGTATTGATATTTTTGTGAAAATTGATTCTAATATTTATTAGTCAATCTGAAAGGCGATCGTTTGGTTCATTATCCGTTCTCTCGTGTCACTTCTTCCGGTGATCTCTTCAAGGGGAGGGGCAGTGATGAAACCATGTGACAAACAGGAAGTCACTCCTCAGTGAGATTCTGAAGCGTTTCCGCTATTTTGTTGTTTTTAAATTATCATTATTATTTTTGTCTCTGCCATCATGTGATTCATTTAAGAGTAAGGTCATCACAGTTTTGTCATTAAAACACAGAAAATGAAGACGCATTTAAAATTATTGAAATAATTATTTCAGTTTACATTAGAATATTCAATCCACCTCTGGTCTTTGTGTCTAATATACATATTGTGACCAATATGTATATCTAAAAGGTTCACACTTTGAGTTTTCGGTTTAATATCCTGCTGACCCCCGATCCTGTCTCACTGTGACGTTTGAGACACAGTGAAGAAGAGGAAGAGGAAGAAGAAGAAGAAGCTGAAGTGAACCCGTGTTTCGTTGAGTTATTTTTATCCCAGTTTTACATGATCACATGTAGAATTCTTTCATACACAAAGCATCTTTCACTCCCCCCCTTCAAAATATGTTTTTCTACAAATACAAAACGAGGAAAGATATTTTCTTGGCAAACATTTTTGAAAGATGTACGTGATGTTTGCTGTCTTTTTGAGTGCGGGTCATTCTCCAGTTTCCAGCCGCGGGTCATGTGACGTCAGCTTCGGCGCCATTTACTCATCCTCTGGGGATTCCGGCTCAGGCGCCTCCATCGGTTCCTCATCCGGCTCCGGTTGAGGTGATGGGCTCTCCTCCTCTTCTGCAGCGCCCACCTGAAGAAAAAGTTTTATTCAACAGGGGATTGTAAAAGGTAAGAATATGGATGAAACAAGTTCTTACTTTTAAGGCTGAATTCTACTTCTTAATTGTTTTGCAGTGAATCCACACTTCATTTTGAAATCTTATATGTGAGAAAACTACGGCTGTCAGATGATCAAGAAAGCATCTCATTACTGACATGCTTCGTCTCCAATCTCTTTATCACAAAGATGTCTTCTCTCCTAAAATGATGACTCTATTTACTCGTAAGTTCCTGTTTTTGGTCTTATAAAAATAGAAGACTAATATTTATTGTAATGTTTGTGGCTTGAAGAAGGTCCAGTACCGAAACCTTGTAATAAACATTACTATTATCATCACATAGTTGGTCAGTTATGTCATAAGTATTTGTTTGATTTTATTCCACTAAAGATTGACTCATTCTTCTAAAATCTTTCCTTTTTTCTCCCCATAAAACGTCAACTTTTAAAAATGTTTCCAATGTGGCCCCAAAACTCTGTTGAGTGACGTAATCCTACCTGGGGGGCAGTTTGACTCTCCTCCTGTGGAGCTGGGGTCGGTTCTTCTTGCTCCATTGGTTCTTCTTCTTCTTCCTCTTTGTCCTCGGCTGGACGTTGCTGGACCGGTGCCACGGGTTCCTGCAGCGCCTCAACGGGAGCCTCGTCTTCAACTGGGGAGGCGGCCGGTTCCATCTGCAGGATTAAAATGAAAACCACTGATGAATAAAAGAACCATTTGACTTAAATTGAGTGGTGAATATATGGGCGATATCTTCGGTTACCTCCTTCTCCTTTATTGGCTCAGGCTCCACGGGCTTCGGTTCTGGTTTCTTCTCTCCCTCCAGCACCAACATGATGGATGTCGGAATGTGAGCTTGCTGATAAAGAGACAAAAAAGTGAATCTAATGAAAGATAGCACAAGGAATTTATGGAAGATTATGAGAGAAAAGTGAGAAAGGTCGATGAAACTTTATTTATACAGAACATTTAAATGCAGATTAAAGGAACAATAGGAGATAAAAAAGGAACGTAGAGACAGATGCTGCCATTTACAGCCCAACAGTCTGTGATGTCACCGTGATGTCACAGTGTGGTCCAACACCTTTCTATCAGCAGCTCTCAGTGGCTTTTTTCTACAGTGAGGATTCTGACAGCATCAAGGAGTCGTCTCAGTAAAGTTGGAAGCAGCCGGTACCTGATGAGGCGTGAAGGAGAGGACGTGCTGCAGAAGCGACTCTCGGATCTCGGGGCAGCGTTCAAACACGTTGTTGAGTTGTAAGGACGGCAGCTGAAGGAGAACGCTGAAAGACTGAGGCTTCATCCTCTGGCAGCACTTCACAAACCCCTCCCACACCTTGGGATACTTCCACACCTGCACGGGAAAAAACAGCAGGAATGAAATGCAGTCCGCTTTCACCTGGTACCGGTCCGGTACTGGTGGGAAAACTGGGTCAGGAGGTAGACACAGATTTTTAAAGCATCAACATTTGACCGGGGTTCGGCGCTGACCTGCTTGACGATGAGGCGGGACAGGATGTTGAGGATGAAGCCTCCCAGTCGGGGGTACATGGTGAGGGACTGGATGACGGTACGCATGAGCAGCACGGGGAGGGGGTTCTGCTCCATCAGCTGCTGCATCACCACCGCCAGAACCTCCGACGTGTACACGTTCTTCTCGCCAAAGCACAGGTTGGTGGCTGTGGGACATTAAACAGACTCGTACTCTCATAATGATAACGACAGTATCTTATAAAATCCCTGGGTTTGAATCTAAAAGTGGAAAAATGACAAAGACCTCAGCGCAACAACGTAAGGAGGCAGCCGCTTTTATTTAAACCTGTTCGACCCCACAGGCCCAGAATCAGGCTTCTACTTAGTTTCAGCTTTTCTTCTTTACAGAGCTAGATTTGAATCCAACAATAAATTATGTCACAGCCAATGGTTGTAGTTTGTGCCTGCAGCGCCCTCTAGTGGACACAGCTGTTTTTTACAGCCACCATTGGGTCCACTGCTGTCCAGCTGGTCAAATAGAGTCACTCTGGTTCTGACCCACAGGAACATGAACTTTGTGGTAATAGATTACTCACACATTAACAGATTACTCTCACCCAGTAACAGATTACTCACACACAGTAACAGATTACTCACACACACAGTAAAAGATTACTCACACACACAGTAACAGATTACTCACACACACAGTAACAGATTACTCACACACAGTAACAGATTACTCACACACAGTAACAGATTACTCTCACATAGTAACAGATTACTCACACACACAGTAACAGATTACTCTCACACAGTAACAGATTACTCACACACAGTAACAGATTACTCACACACACAGTAACAGATTACTCACACACACAGTAACAGATTACTCTCACCCAGTAACAGATTACTCACACACAGTAACAGATTACTCACACACACAGTAAAAGATTACTCACACACACAGTAACAGATTACTCACACACACAGTAACAGATTACTCACACACAGTAACAGATTACTCACACACAGTAACAGATTACTCTCACATAGTAACAGATTACTCACACACACAGTAACAGATTACTCTCACACAGTAACAGATTACTCACACACAGTAACAGATTACTCACACACACAGTAACAGATTACTCACACACACAGTAACATATTACTCACACACAGTAACAGATTACTCACACACAGTAACAGATTACTCTCACACAGTAACAGATTACTCACACACACAGTAACAGATTACTCACACACAGTAACAGATTACTCACACACACAGTAACAGATTACTCACACACACAGTAACAGATTACTCACACACACAGTAACAGATTACTCACACACAGTAACAGATTACTCACACACAGTAACAGATTACTCACACACAGTAACAGATTACTCACACACAGTATGAGGTACAATGCTCAATAAAATGAAGGGAACATGAGAAGGTAAGTTTCTTAAGGGGAGGAAACTTCAAATAACCAGTGTGGAAAGAGTGAACTTTGTTTGTTGAGTTCAAAGACTGAACTCTCACCTTTAATGATGGACTTCATGTCACATTTGGCCGAGTCGATGCTATGTAAGGAGATCAGCAGGTCTCCTGGGGTCAGAGGGGACACGGATGAACTGCCCTCACCTGGAAGACGACACAAAGGTGAGACGAGTCAGAGGAGACAGTAATGAAATGTGCATGAAGGAGATCAAATACTTGATGACCCGTCTCCTTCGATGAAGGGGCAGGGCTTCATAATGGAGGCCTGAAGGACTCTTACTGTGCTGCGTGCCCAGCAGACGGTTGAACACCTCCTTCACCACAACCGGGTTGAGTTTGATCAGTTTGGGGAGAGCCTGGATGACCTCACTCTACGAGGGGAACAACCAGAACAAGAGGTAAATATACTCATCAAAGAAGGATGACTATCAGGTGTTTAATGTAGGCAGACTGAGACTAATCAGATTACTCTAACCACAGCCGTCACTGTCTCACCTTCTCCAGGCCGTTTATGACGGGGATCAGGAATCGGACATCAGGCACTCGTTTGTGGTAAAGGTCTCTCACCCTCTCCACCAGCTCTGGAGACGGAGGCACTGAGTGGAGGACAGGGAGACCCGTTAGACTCCAGAACCTTTCATTGTCTAGACCCGAGACCGCTCTCTGTGTTCCACCCGTTTACACATTTACCTTTATCTGTCAGAATGTGCAGACAGCGAGTGACCAAGGTCTCCGCTCCTTTGGGACAGTTCTCCACCAGGAGCAGCAGCTCAGGAGAGTTCATCCCCATTCCACGGATCTGCACAAACCGCCGGAAGAAAACAGTTGTTGTTTGTCAACAACTGGACCACAGAACAAACAACATGATATTAAGTCTGAGGCTTCTGGAAGTTTGAGGTTTGTTACGGATCAGAACCTGTGTTTTACACTAAAAGCTCCCCCTAGTGAGTCAAATATGAACTTTTAAAGTGAAATGATATATTTACAAGATAAATCTACTGCTGTTGATTCATATGAGCTAAATTGGACATAATCAGACATAATAATGATAATAAAAGCTATAATAAACGCTCGCCCTAACGGCGTTAATATGCTACTGACTTTTTCTTCAATCAATCCAGTTCTTCCCCGCACTATGGTCTATGAGGTTATCTATTTGAAAACATGCAACGGTTTTTAAATGATCGTGTTAACATGAAGGAACATTGGCGGCGATGATGATTCCTTAATATCCCAGATTTTCAGGGGATCTAATGAAGGAACCAGAGATTGAGGGAATCCTGACGGCGAGGAGCGACTCACCGGCTGCTCTATCGCCCGCAGGACGCTGCGCTTGATGTCAGCGGTGGCCTCGGTGTAGACAGAAGCCAGTTCATGGACCAGCCGGTGGTTGAGTGGCAGCAGGGACAAGTAGAGGAACAAACACTGTCTCACCGTTTCTTCTGTCCAGGGGGCCGCCACCTCTGTCCCGACAGACACACACACAGACACACACACACACACACACATAAACACACACACAAACACAAATACACACACACACACACACACACACACACACACACACAAACACAAATACACACAAAGACACACACACAAACACACACACACACACACAAACATAAACACACACACAAACATAAACACACACACACAAACATAAACACACACACACACACACAAACACAAATACACACAAAGACACACACACAAACACACACACACACACACACAAACATAAACACACACACAGACACACACAGACACACACACATAAACACACACAAACACAAATACACACACACACACACACACACACACACAAACATAAACACACACACACAAACATAAACACACACACACACACACACACACACACACACACACACACACACACACACACACACACACACACACACACACACACACACACACACACACGCGTTACAGTTTGGTATCTTTTTTCACAGAGAGAAAGATACGCGGCGTTTGACTTCTGACGGTTCTGAACAGGTGCGTTTTGAAGGTATGAAGAGATGTTATGTTATGAGGCGATGTTCCATTACTCATAAATAAACATTAACTATTATAAAGTAAAGAAAATCAGAGTTAAGATGTTTGTATGAATGTTTGTAAAAATGTAAAACAATGAAGTATAATGGTAATTATGTGAATTGAGTGAAATCATCCAACCTGTGTCTTTGTCGGCGCCAAACAGCAGAGACGGAGGGTTGGGGTGGACCAGAAGCTGCATGTAGTTCAGGGCAAACTTCTCGATGTAGTCCCTCAGCTGGTCCTTCTCATACAGACATATGAGGAAGGCCAAGGCGGTGGTCCGCACCTGATGATGAAGATAAGACAGCCGCTGAGTCAGCGGTTCTGACCTCCACAATAATGAAATATGGAGAAGAACCACGGTCACCTTCTCGTTCTCATGGGAGCTGAGATCCAGGAGTACGTGCAGGTACTGGAACTGCCTCGAGGGCCGTTTGACGATCAGCTCCTTCAGAGTGGTCATGCCCAGATACACCCGAGACTGGAACACAGGTAGCATCAGGTGAGCGGACCTGAGAAGAACCGACTTGACGGGAGAAGCTGCGTCTCCGTCGCGTCACTCACCTCATCCTCACAGTAACGCCGGACCACCTCCAGCGCCGATTCTGTAACCAAGGGGGCCTCCAGGACCAGTTTGGTGAAAAGTCTGGAAAACACAGAACAAGTCAGAATGTGGCTCCGTGTGACCTTTGACCTTCGTACGACAGCAACTAGACAGGTTTTGTAGAACATTTAGGTGATAAACCCCTACAGAATCTTGGTGCTGGTATCGTTACTTGTTTTTCTTACAATAGTGTCTCCGTGCACTAAGAGTTTGCTGTGTGTCTGTGTGTTTGTGAGTGTGTGTTTGTGAGTGTATGTGTGTGTGTGTGTTTGTGAGTGTATGTGTGTGTGTGTTTGTGAGTGTGTATGTATGTGTGTGTCAGAGTATATGTGAAAAACACATCAATATTTATTTATCCTCTTTTTGCTGCTTCTTGTTTACCATCCACATTCCGCTGCCTCGAGTTTCTGCATCAAGAATTCTGACCATAGACTCTCTCTCCAATCGGACTTATATGGTCTCTTAAAGTCCATGTAGAACACGATCAGCCATAACATTCTAACCACATTCAGGTGAAGTCAAAAATAACACTGACCATCTGGTTTCTATGGTTACCTGTCCGCGGGTGAGATATATGTCACTTTGACAAGGATCAAATTGTGATGTCTAAATGACCTGGTCAGAACGTCTCCAGAACCGCAGCTCTCGCTGGTCTGGATCACTGAGGGGAGCGAAGGCGAGCCCAAGTGTCTGATCCAATCTACTGGATCTCAGACAGCTGAAAAAGTTCAATTCTTTATCCCAACAGGGAATTCAGCTCCTACCTAGTATTTGCTATTTTGGTTATATGACAACCAAAGGCTGTAGAATGTGGATATAGCTCCCCCTAGTGGCTCATAATCCCACTTATGGCCCGTGTTGGGTTCATTGTCTGCCCAGCTGGTCCAAATGGAGAGTCCTCCTGGTTCTGACCCACAGAAACTGTGTAGAAGAACATGAACTTTGTGGTACTTCTATCAAATGTGATGCAGAAGTTATCAAAGAGGTTCTGAACAAGTCCACTGATTGTTTACTTTCATGTTTCTGTGATATGATGACGTCAGAACAGACGTGTTATGTCTCAACGTGTGAGAAGGAGGAGGGCTTTCCTCACCCGTCCCTCTGCTCCGGTTTCTCCTGCAGGCCCGACAGCAGCGTGTACAGGCAGTGGTCGTAGCTGTCCAGCAGCCCCGAGGGCAGCTGGCTGAGGTAAGTGTTGTACTCCTGGTAGAGGAGAGAGAAGGCCAGGTCGCACCTCATCCTGATGTCGTCCAGAATGAACTGAAGCACGTCTTCTTTCATCGTCCCTTCAAACTGAGTGGCGAGCCTGGAGACCAGCTTCACTCGGACCTGCCACACATGGAGCTGGTTACGGACTGGTGACAGCGGTGGATCAAGTACTCAGATCCTTTAGTTGGGTAAAAGTACTCAAGTACTTACTATCAGTAAGATGTACTTACTGATAGGAGCCTCAAAGTCAGAGAAATTATCTTTGTTTTATTACTTTTACATTCATATCCCTGCTGCCTAAATACTCAGTTAGTGCTGTAGGTGTTAAAGGCCTGGGTAATCCAACTACTTTCTGAGGCTGAATGTGATTGGCCTGTTTTCAGCGTTTGGACATTTCCCGGCTAATGGAAGAGCTTTTGTAAATACTAAATACTTCATCTTAAGAAGAATTTTCTCAACTCATAGAGAAACGCAATTCTTCCACTGGAGATGAATGAAGGTAAAGAAAGATCGTACATGGAGAAGTAACTAGTTACTGCAGCTTTCAGCTAAGCCTAGTAGTATACAGAACGGAAATACTTCAGAAGTAGAGTTAAGTACTTGAGTAAATGTCAGAGTTCCTCTCCCCCGCGGTGACTCACGTGGGACATGCCGCTCTGAGCGATGGCCTTCTCTGAATGCAGGATGCGTCCGACTGCTTTGGAGATGAGGGTGTCGGTCTGGTTGTCTGACACCGGCTGGACCACATCCGACAATCTGAAGACTTTTTTCCTGCCGCTCACTCCGGCCATCCTGTAACACAGCGGCATCACGCAGTCAGACGCCTGACGGACTCGCGCACGCAGCATCAGATGCTGCCGTCAGTCTGCGGCGGCGCCGGAGCTCACTTGGTCTGTGCCGTAGGAAGGATGGGTTCCGGAAGCCTCTTGACGACGGCGGGCGCCACCTCTGTGGGCGCCGCCTCTGCTGTGTACCCGCCCACCACAGAGATCGCCTGTCCCACAATCACAGGTGGAATCTTACGCTTGATGAGCTGATCTTTAGTGGCCGCCTCGTCCTCGGTGCCCTCCTCTTTGAGGGCGTCGCCCTCTCTGGCTTTGCACTTCTCCAGTCCTGAGATATCAGGTCCAAACAGACGCATTCATAATAATACAGGAGAATTAACATTATTATTAATCATAATTATTATGATTAATAATGATAATACAGTAGTATTATCATTATTATTAATAATAATAATACAGTAGTATTATCATTATTAATAGTGATATAATAGCAGTATTATTAATAGTGATATAATAGCAGTATTATTAATAGTGATATAATAGCAGTATTACTGATAGTGATATAATAGTATTATTACTGATAGTGATATAATGGTAGTATTATTAATAGTGATATAATAGTAGTATTAATAGTGATATAATAGTATTATTACTGATAGTAATATAATAGTAGTATTATTAATAGTGATATAATAGTAGTATTAATAGTGATATAATAGTATTATTACTGATAGTAATATAATAGTAGTATTATTAATAGTGATATAATAGTAGTATTAATAGTGATATAATAGTATTATTACTGATAGTAATATAATAGTAGTATTAATAGTGATATAATAGTATTATTACTGATAGTAATATAATAGTAGTATTATTAATAGTGATATAATAGTAGTATTAATAGTGATATAATAGTATTATTATTAATAGTGATATAATAGTAGTATTAATAGTAATATAATGGTATTATTACTGATAGTGATATAATGGTAGTATTATTAATAGTGATATAATGGTAGTAGCATTAATAGTGATATAATAGCAGCAGTACTAGTAGTAGTTGTATTATTAATATAACTTCATCTCTCAGTCAGTTTGTCATCCTTTCATCTGGACCCACAGACTCCTCATGTTGTCACACTTTGAATGGACAGATGAGAGGCAGACATGAATCTGTTCCTCTAACAGCAGGAGAGAAAAGAAGTGTATTTACACAAACAACTGGGCCTTCTTGTGGTGCGTGTCTGTGACCTACCTGGTCCGATTCCAGCTGAGGTCATCTGCGTGGCCATCAGCCGGGCCAGATGTTTGATTTGGGCGTCGGTGCCTGCTGACTCAACAGGTGTGTAGGTGGCCTGGAAGGATGCTGGCATGACATCAGGCAGGTACACCATGCTGATGAGCACCTGGACAACCGCACAGAGACATGACATCAAGAGTCAGAGTCAAACCTGAAGCAGAGGAAACAAACGGCAAGAAGGTCACAGCTGCTGACCAGGTTGGCCACGTTCTCCGGGTTGAGCAGTGGGCGCAGGAACTCTGCGGTGAGGTCTATGGCGGACTGAGCTACGGGAGCAGCAGCTGGTTTGGGGACTGACAGAGGGGCCGGCTCCTCTTTGTCCTCGTCGTCTTCCATCAGGGCTGGGTCTGAGCACAAAGACGCTTCATGCATCACAGACAATCACATGACTGCATCATCCAATCAGGATGTCTGGATGCCATCACTACTCACCCATCTTGACCTTTTTCTCTCCTGTGTAACCTTCATGGCGAGACCGTTTGCGCTGCGGACGCGCTGTGGGCGTAGAACGGGTGATTTCACTCTGGGGCATCCCCAGGTCCAGCAGCAGGGTGCTGATCTGACCGTGGAACTCCAGGCTGCACGGATGCTTGAGGACGGCCACCAAGTGCAGCTTCAGATTCTTTCTCACGCTGCTGACCTGAGACTTGGCCAGAGTCGGCGGCAGGTTGGCTAAACGGTTCAATCACACAAAGAAAGAGCAACAATCAAATGATTAACTTAGACTCTACATTGTCTGCTTCGTCGGCATTTCTTAATCTCTACTGCATCAACGTGAGAGGAACACACACACAGTAGATAAATCATTTTAGCTCTTTTCTGTCCCCAGACACCAAGGTGATGCAGACACACCTGATATCGGTGGACGTTTGAGGCGTGGCTTAACTTTGGGGACTCAGAAACCCTTACCATGTAACGTCTCGTACGCCTGCACCACCTCCGACATGAACATGGGCCTCTGGCGGGCGATAGTGGCCAGAGAACCCAGTGCTGTGGTGAGGTTTATGCTGGTAATGGCCGGGTGGACCATAAACTTCAGCAGCCTCTCCAGTGCCATCTTTCCCTCCTCACACAACGCATCTGTGGATCCAAACAGCGTCAGCTTGAACAAACTTCCGTTTAAAAACACAGTCACACATTTGGTCCCGTGTCTTGACCTGCGTACCGTAGCGAATGTACGAGTGATCTTTGGGAACTTTGTCCAGGCTGATGTCTCCCTCCTGTCTCTTGGGGATGTCGGAGTCTGACGTCCGCGGCGACACCGTGATGATCAGTGATTCTGTGAACTTGATGGCGTGAGTGCGGACGCCATCGTTTTCTGAGTCCAGCAGGGCGAGAACGTCCCCTTTCATCTGTGTGATCATATCCCAGCATGCCTCCTGCCTCTCTGATACGGCTTTAGAGCGCACCAGCCACTGGAGAGGAAGAGGCAGAGGAGCAAAGCTTGAAACAGATGTAGGTTTATTTATTGACTCCATCAGATCTACAGCAGCAACTCTTCTGTATCTACAGAGATGAAACCAGGAGTGGATGAAGTATTCAGATTACTCACCTGAGTAAAAGTAATAATACTCCACTACAAGTAAACGTCCTGCATTTAATACTTGACTTGTGTAAAGTGGTGCTATCCGAGTAAAAGTACTCAGGGTTTTACTCTCAAATAGGATGTTTATTGATTCAGATTCCTGATGTAAATGTTAAAAGTTGATAATGGTAGAAAGTATTTTCACCTTGTGTTGGAAGTATTTGTACTAATTTACCTGCTATATTAATATATAGATCTATGTTACCGCTGAAGAGGTCAAAGGTCGAAGTAATGTGATTACTCTATGTTGTAGAGTAGTCAAGAAATCTACTTTTAAAAGGAGCGAAGATGATTTGTACATTATTTGTTTGAAGCAAACTACTTGAAATTGTAATTCCAAAAGTAACTAGTAACTAAAGCTGTCAGAAAAATGTAGTGGAGAAGGATTATAAAGTAGCATCAAACGAAAACACTCAGGTAAAGTATAAGTAGCTAAAGTAGTAGTTGATTACGGTGCTTGAGTAAATGTACTTAGTTACTTTCCACCGCTGGATGCATCCCACAAAACGTGTGAGTGGGAACATGTGATGAAGGGATCCTGAGTTTACCTGCAGAGTCACTTTGTAGAGCTGGGTGAGGGTGAGGATGGCCTTCTTCACCACGTTGACACTCTCATCCTTCAGCAGCATGTTGAGGTTGGCGATCAGCCTGAGCAGGAGCTCACTGTCTCTTTTACTGGAAAGATTCAGAAGGTAAAGTGTTTAGAAAGCTGTGACATATATTTACTTTCCCAAACGTGTTATTTTCTACCCTGAAGACTCACCATGCTTCCTCTATGAAGCCAATAACAAACTTCCTCACTTCAATAGACTTGTCAGTCTGAAAGGCGATCATCTCCTACAAGACGAAAATAATTATGGAAGTCTTCTTCATGTGTTGACATAAGGTGCCTCTTTATGATGAACACAGCAGTCCGTTAATAACAGATCCTTTACTTACATCCAAGAAATTGTCAAGAAGAGACGGGTCCTTGTTGATGATGAGCTCCTGGACCTGAAAACACAGAAGGTTGAGGTTGTTGGATCGTATTCCAGCACTCAGGGGTAGAAAGCAGGTGAAAACCAGGAACAGGCTACAGTTCAATATAAAAATGTTGCTGTTAATTTACAGTGATTCACACAAGATGTGCCACTTAAGGCTGCTTGATATTGGAAGAGTGTTTTTTACCCAATTATGTCGACTACAACCCACACGTCATAAAAGTCCATCATCCTGGGTGATTATTATATTTTAAGTTAAGTATTTTATTATAAGTATTTTTGGAAACAAAACATATCCAGCAACAGTTAGTTCAGCCTTTCAGTATGTATGCACGGCGTAACGGGAGGTCATACATATTTTTACCAAATGGAGGATTAGCAGACATAAAAGGATATCGATTGAAAATATTACATACACTGATCAGCCATAACATTAGAACCGGTTTTAATGTTATTAACAAGAAAAACAGATGACAAACCTGCTTCAGCACATTCAGCTTTTCATCTGTGGATATCAGAGCAGCCTGATTTAGAAGATCAACCACCTGGGAGGAGAAAAGTGAATTAAATGAACTTCATTTTTATTGTTAGTGCATGAAACAAGATGGCTCTGCTTCTACGTAAGCCACAGCTAAAAAAAACATTGATTCTGAAGTCATGGCTCTGATTGCAGAGATTCTTTAGGCAATTTAAAAAGAAGTTATAAGAATTTAGAAATCTTACCCTTTCACTGTCGGTCATATTGATGACATGAGGAGTTTCTCCCTCCTCATCAGCGGAGAGCTCCATGATTTATTATGATGACCTGAAAACGAGAATAGAATTGTCTTCAGAAGACTCTTCTCTTGAGGGGTCTCTACAGCAGAGCATCTGTTTCCATCTCCTCCTGTCCTCTCTATCTCCCTGTCTCACACCAACCAACTGCATGTCCTCTCTTACAAATCCCGAAATCTCCTCTTTGCTCCTCCCGTCTCATTCCTGCAGCTCCATCTACAGCATCCTTCTACCAATAGATCCTCTATCCCTCCTCTTCACGGGTCAGAACCATCTCAATCTGTCCTCTCTGACTTTGTCTCCAGGACAAAGGTCTAACCTGGACTGTCCCCCTGATGTCTCCTTTCTAATCCTGTCCTTCCTCCTCACTCCCAGAGAACATCTGAACATCTTAAGCTCTGCCTCTTTTCTTCTGGTCTGAACCACCGTCTCTAAACCATCCAGCAGAACTGCTCTAACCTCCATCTTGGAAACCTTGCCCTTCACTCTTGCTGCTCCACTTTTGTCTTTACATGTCACTCACTCACTGCTGTACACCTCACCGCTTTCATGCTTCTCATGCTGCTGTAACGCTGCAATTTTCCCCATTGTGGGACTAATAAAGGTTTATCTTATCTCTTCTTTCGTACATATCCTGGACCACTTTAAAATACTCTTCTGTACCTCCAGGCTCCCTCATGCAATTTCACAATACTGCATCTGTAGTCGTATTTGTTTGGGCAGGAAAGTATACTGCTGCTCACACATTTTCAGCATTTGTCAACATTTGACATAAGTAAACTAGGGATTATTGAATGAAGTTCAGTGTGTAGCTTCAAGTTAGCTTAATACATAACGGTAACATCAGTTTACTGCAATGACTGGTATTTTTCTTCGCAAGTAAATACTTTATAATACAGTAACAGGGCGCAAATGAACTCGTTATAAACACTTTACTCTGTGATGACGTATTAGCCATATGCTAACCGCTGAGCTAACCCTGCGAGCTCTATTAACATTATCGCACTCAAGTCTGCTGATACTTACGTACCTGGGCATTCAATCGTTACTTCGTCGCAGGGATAGTAATTCGTTTGTGTTAATGTGACGGAATTAATGATGTAAAGGTTCAAACATAAGCGTTGAGCGTTAACCACTCTGCTCATACATTAAAGAAGCCGCCATGTTTGTGAAAGCGGTTTGATTTCTTCTTCTACTGTTTACTTAAGGGGCGAAGCTGGAGCTCCTGCCACCTGCTGGAAGAATAAATGCAGCACCATTAAACCTCCGACACCCACAACAAATACAGTTTCTGAATTTCAGAAATTTCAAGATATATTAAGTACGTGGCATCGAAAAAAACCCATGACAGTAATTTATTAAAATATATTTTCATTTATGATTTATGGAATGCCCTTTGTTGTGGACACCAGAACGCTCCACTGTTAATTATATCTCACGTATCTTATTTTCTCCACGTTAAACCAACACCTTGCTGTAAAATCGGCACCAAATAAAACAATAATAGAAACTAATTTTAATGAAGTGTGAATTAGTCTGATCAGTGGTAACCTTTTTGCAGTAGTTTGACAATTTCTCACTTTGGAGGTTTGAGTAATTGTTAGCAGATACGTCATGTCAATATAAACAGGAACAAAGTTTTCCTGATCTACTGAAAAGGCTACACCAGCTTTGATTATGAAAACATAATACCCAGACATAATGCCACTTAAAGTAGTTCCCCACCGGCGTCATAAATGCAGAGAAAGGAACGCTCTTACCCCATACGAAAGAGAAGAAGAATTCTCTCTCTCTCTTGGAGACTACATCTCCCAGAGTTCTCTGCGCCAAGTAAGTGATGTCACCTGATAAGGAAAAGGGAGGGTTTACTAATGTTTACAACTGTCAGATCATTTTAACGTAAAAAATGTGTTTTAGTCGCCGTTTCAGCTCCATATGAAAAGAGGAGACTACCATGTAGTAACCTACATGAAATCCTCTCGCGATAAGGTAAAAATATTTCTTTCATTAATAATTTGAACACTTAATGAAGCTTGTTAGCGTTTAGCTCGTCGACAGTTAGCTCCTTCTATCTGGTGTTGATAAACAGGTTTACGCAGCTCCACATCTGAACCAGCTGCTGTCAACAAATTACATTTAAATATGAAGTACAGCATTCATCTGGAACAATTTTATTCGAACGATTATTCTTCATTATTCAGCATCCAAATGGGATTCAGAGCGAAAAGACACATTTCTTGGTGTTAAATGAAATCGTTGGCGTCATGCTGTTAGTAGAACGTTTCATTGTTGCTGCAACTTCTACAAAGCTATTATTCTTTGAGTTATACCACCTCTTGTTCTTTATTTTTATCACAGGCTTTTGTGAACAGTGGATGAACATTGCGAACTGCGAAGAACATTTTGCCGTGTAAACTCTGCAGATGAACAGGTGTGTATTTGCACAGTGGGGAAGTAGTGTTCTCAAATAGTAACCAGAATATTTGCCTGGAAATGTTAATGTGTGCCTGATGCTTCAATTAAAGCACCTGCGCAAACCTGGACAGCTTCACTGTATGAACCTGGACTGTCTTAGCTGGACTGTGCACACAGAGTAACTAACAATTAAGAAACTAACCCATGGCAAACCTGAAGAAAAACAGGCCAAAACAAAGCGATAACGAAGTGGATGTTAAATGAGAACTGGGGCTGGGAATTAAAGTTAGTAAGTTTATTAACCCGATGTCTCATTCTACAGAGTTTCTCTGAATGTCCCCTTGTTCCTCCATCCGTGTCTTCCCAGAGTCCTGATGGAGTGGGTGTTCATCATGAACCGGATGAACTCTCAGAGCAGCTCTGCAGCCCAGCGGAGGCGGATGGCGCTGGGAATAGTCATCCTCCTGCTGGTGGACGTCATCTGGGTGGCCTCCTCGGAGCTGACCGCAGTAAGGACTCAGTAACGGTCACCATGTTTGAGCACACACTTTCTACCTGCACACTTTCTGCTGCCACATCTACAAAGTCAAGATTCAGTCCAGATCTTTCCATGAGTAAACTCTAAAAATATTCTACAAGCTCTTTCCTTCTAGAAAATTAAATAGTTTGGTGAACATCTACATTTTACAATCTTTTTATTGTTATTTCTGTGTATTATTATCATTATTATAACTAGCGTTATGACAAGAAGAAGATGGATGGATGGATGGACAGATAGATGGAAGAGAGAGAAAAAAGTCTGTTAAGCATCTGATCAATGTTGAGTAAGCCATCAAAGGATAAGATCATCAGAAATAGATATAAATGTGTGGTCTTACCAACATCTTAGAAGAGTTGTTTGAAAGAAGAGAAGAAGAAATCCGAAAACCTCTTCCTCTGAGGACCGAATGTTTTTTGTGAAAGCTAAAGACGCAACGAAGCACCAATAAAAACAACTACATGCACCAGAGGAAGGCGCAGCAGGGATCCTCTAGAAACCTACAGTGAAAGTATAATATTATTGAGTAAGTGCAATTAGTTGCTCCCAGCTGGAAGCACCGTATTAAACCTGAAAAACGTGAATTGCAGTGTAAAATAAACACGCTGAGAGGAAAAGCTGCGTGTTTGATCAGAGTGCCCGACCTGCTGCTGGAACTCATCAAAGAGTTGAACAGACAGCAACACGTCATACTGAAGCAGTAAAAGCTAAGTGCTTCATCCTGTCGATTCTCCCCGCAGTACATTTTCAAGCGACAGGAGTACAACAAACCCTTCTTCAGCACCTTCACCAAGACCTCCATGTTCGTGCTCTATCTGCTGGGCTTCCTGCTGTGGCGGCCCTGGAGGCAGCAGTGCACCGGAACTCTCAAACGGAAGCACTCCGCCTTTGTAAGTAGTTAAAGCCCGCTGTCGACGCACGGGGAGGGAGGGAGGGAGGGAGGGGGCGGCCTCTGGAAAAGTTTGTGTGATGCAGAATCAGGATGCCCACCCTCCATCAGGTCTTTTCCTAATAGAAGGTTCTGTGGGCTGGAAAATAACACCAGATCAACTGGGTCACCAGGGCACTGCTGCACAATCTGTGTTAAAGATATCATTCTTGTGTATTTCCTGTGGCGGAGGAAGGGAAGGGAGGCCTGAGTATAAAAGTAACGTAAACAAGCCGGTACCAGAAACCGTGACTAAACCAGCGTGATGAATCCTTTCTGCAGTTTGCCGATGCCGAGGCCTACTTTGCTCCCTGCACCACCGACGCCGCCGTCAACAACGGTTTGGTATGTAGATTCACGCAGAGCAATTCACGACCACCAAAGTGTTACTAACGTGCACTGATCAGTCATAACATTATAACCAGCCACACACCATATGAGGAAGGTGGTTATAATGTTATGGCTGATCGATGTGTGTTTAAGGTTGGAGTGTGAGTGACACTCTTGCAGGAATGCAGGGGAAAACAAGAAGCTCCAACAATGAAGGTGTTTGTTTGAATCTTCTCCAGAGTGAACCGCTTTATGTTCCCGTCAAGTTCCAGGACGTTCCTGCTGAGCAATCCAATTATCTAAGCAGAGAGGGTGAGTCTGGTGAGTACGCCCTCCATGTCGTCGGTCGCAAAATCACTGTTTACAGACAACAAGAAGTACAATCATGCAGTCGTAGCATCGGAGCTCTGAGGAGACCTTCAGGTCCGGATCTTTGCTCCGTTCATAAACCATCATGATCCAACCAAAATGATTCGATCGGCTTTTTATCTCCAGGTTCTGCCCCACAGAACTTTACTTATCCCAAAAGGACAGTTCATTTGTAGTTTTCCCAGCCGCCTCTTCAACCTCAACATCCCATAATACATCCAGAATCCCATAATTCCAGTAAGTAACAGAGAAGGTTAAACGATTTTTCACTGAGAGATGAAATCCATAAAACCAGAGACATAAAAAGATTCTTCACTCAGGGAATCTTTTCTTTCGCTGTCTGACATCAACGCTGTGTTTACATCAAACTTTAGATGTCAGTCAAACTCAGAGCTGAGAGACTGATGGATGATGCTCACTGTGGGAGTGTCTAGCATGAAGACTTACTTCAACTGTTAGTCCGGCTTTAGTATGTTTCTTCAGGATTAAAGGCTTCATAGGTTAAAGTCAGTCTTCATGTACGACACCGGTGATGTTTGCTGATGAGTTCAGGATTCTGCAGCAAACAGAAATGGAGGTAGATGCCTGTGTTTGGCCCTTTAAAGAGAACCTGTTCTCCTCTGCCTGTCCTCCCTCTGTGCCTCCAGCAGCTTCCAGAAAGCAGCGGGTGCGTTTCAGTAACATCATGGAGGTGCGTCGGCTGCCCTCTGCTCAAGCCCTGGAGGCCAAACTCTCCCGCATGTCCTACCCGGCGGCCAAGGACCATGAGGCCATGCTGCGCACGGTGGGAAAGCTGACCATCACTGACGTGGCCAAAATCAGCTTCTTCTTCTGCTTTGTGGTGAGAAAATAAGGGGAAAATGTTCAGTTTAGTTTCCCTTGGAGGTTGGAGAACATGAAACTCTAAGCTAATGTAACTTTAAGTAATGACCTCCAGAAGGAAGTTATGTTTTCACGCCTGTGCTTTTGTCTGTCTGTCTGTGTGTTTGTTTATCTGTCTGTCTATCTGTCTGCTTGTCTGTCTGTCTGTTCTTTTGTTTATCTGTCTGTCTATCTGTCTGCATGTCTGTCGGTTTGTTTGTTTGTGAACAAGATTGCGGAAAACTACGTGAAGGACTTTCATGAAATGACATGAGGTTCAGGTCAACGCAGCATTTAAAACCAAATCAAGTTGTTTGGAGTAGTGAGGTCACAAAGTGGCTGTTGCTGCCTTTGTTCCTATGAAATTCCTTTGTAGTTCCTTTGTGATGGAGCTGGGGGCTCAGTGGGCTGAACAGAGGCGCCGAAGTGGAAGGTGTAGGAGACCAACGGTAACAGATTATCTGAGAGATACTCAGAGTTTGTTGGAGTTGTCAGTATATTTAGATTAATGGAGGAATCTGCAGGACGTTTTTCTAAACCTAGGGTTCTGTTGTTCCATGTACCTTTGAGGTTTTCTACTGGGTACCTTTGATGTTTTCTACTGGGTACCTTTGATGTTTTCTACTGGGTACCGTTGTTCCTTGTTCCTTTGATGTTTTCTACTGGGTACCGTTTTTCCTTGTTCCTTTGATGTTTTCTACTGGGTACCGTTGTTCCTTGTACCTTTGACGTTTTCTACTGGGTACCGTTGTTGCTTGTGCCTTTGATGTTTTCTACTGGGTACTGTTGTTCCTTGTGCCTTTGATGTTTTCTACTGGGTACTGTTGTTCCTTGTGCCTTTGATGTCTTCTACTGGGTACTGTTGTTCCTTGTGCCTTTGATGTTTTCTACTGGGTACTGTTGTTCCTTGTGCCTTTGATGTTTTCTACTTGGTACTGTTGTTCCTTGTGCCTTTGATGTTTTCTACTTTGTACTGTTGTTCCTTGTGCCTTTGATGTTTTCTACTGGGTACTGTTGTTCCTTGTGCCTTTGATGTTTTCTACTGGGTACTGTTGTTCCTTGTGCCTTTGATGTTTTCTACTGGGTACTGTTGTTCCTTGTGCCTTTGATGTTTTCTACTGGGTACTGTTGTTCCTTGTGCCTTTGATGTTTTCTACTGGGTACTGTTGTTCCTTGTGCCTTTGATGTTTTCTACTGGGTACTGTTGTTCCTTGTGCCTTTGATGTTTTCTACTGGGTACTGTTGTTCCTTGTGCCTTTGATGTTTTCTACTGGGTACTGTTGTTCCTTGCGCCTTTGATGTTTTCTACTGGGTACTGTTGTTCCTTGTGCCTTTGATGTTTTTTACTGGGTACTGTTGTTCTTTGTGCCTTTGATGTTTTTTACTGGGTACTGTTGTTCCTTGTGCCTTTGATGTTTTCTACTTGGTACTGTTGTTCCTTGTGCCTTTGATGTTTTCTACTTGGGACTGTTGTTCCTTGTGCCTTTGATGTTTTCTACTTGGGACTGTTGTTCCTTGTGCCTTTGATGTTTTCTACTGGGCACTGTTGTTCCTTGTGCCTTTGATGTTTTCTACTGGGTACTGTTGTTCCTTGTACCTTTGATGTTTTCTACTTTCTATTAAGTTTTACACAGCGCATCTTGAAGTTGTGTTTGTAAATGCGGCGGCGGCGTGCTGCCTTCACTGCCCACAGTTAAAAGTGATAAGATGCTTCAAAGAATCAATAAATGATGATGTTGTATTTTATCCATGTTTTCCTCTGCAGCTCAACTTTGTTTAAGAGTTTATTATTATAATAATAAATCTTCTTCTTGAGGTTGCTGTCAGGTTGTAAGCAGTATCGGTACTACGTTAAAGTGCGTCTGACACATACGAATGATGTGAGGAGCTGAAAGCGACGGTTTACGAGCCCCAGAACTGCAAGTCATTAATCACAGAACCTCTGGAGTGATGAGCTGCTTTTAATTTACGTCCTCAAACTCCCCGAGCCCCAAAGAACTCCTGGAAAAAAGTAGCTCATGACCCATGTCTGGATTTGGTCCCTTCAGGAGTTCTAAAAGTTACACTCCAGATTTAACCTTGACACAAACGCAGTTCATGGGTGGTCACAAGTGATCATACTTTACACTGACACCCCGCTATGACCCCTGGCTCCAGCCAGGAGGTTCTGTCTCAAGGATCAAGGATTCAGGATCAAGGATCCCTGAGGGGCAAATTGTCCAGATTGTCTTGTCTGCTGATTGGTCGGTGTGTCCGGCAGAACGATTACTCAAACCCCCTTTAATAAAAGCGGGCTGCTGTTTGAGGGGGGTCCGGCTGGAGAAAGAGACATTTCCTTCAATCTCTGTGAATTTCTGGATCTGCTCTTATTTTTTCATTCTTAAACAGAAAGTCTGAAATGATTTTGACAAATACCTGGTTGAAGCAGGAGGCCGAGAAAAGAAATCTCATCTCATTTCGGCACGGATCCATTAAACGGAACCAGGATACATTTTCTCTCATTACTCAAACTCTGTGACCTTCGTCATCCTGTGGAGAAAAGTGGAAGTCAGTGTGATGAAGGCTACTGGGACATAAAGTTAGCCTGATTGAAGACGGGGCTGAAATAAATGGTTGTAACTGAGATTGGTGTTGGACTGTTTCTCTGAGCTCCTCACCTTTAACCTCCTACCAGCTTCATCTCAGTCAAGTCAGCTGAATGAAAGAAGTCTCCACGCACACATGGACACGTCATCGGTGTTGTACCCTGGAGGCACTGGGTTCTACGGGTCGTACAGCACACTCCCCCATCAGGCCTTTGCCCGTGTCCATGTGGCACCTTACTGAGCCCACTAGAACAACCATCACCTCCATGTTGTTGGTGATGGTTGTTCTCCTACCTGCTCCTGTGATGATCAGGGTTCTGCAGGCTTTGCTGAGAAAATAGCCTGCAACCCTGGACAGCCCGCCTCCACCCATGTCTCCTGAGCTGCAGGGCAGCACAGTGACACGTCAGGCACATGGTGACATCACAGATCATGCAGGCAAACACCTGACCGCTCCATAGAAACTAAAGCAGCACAAAGCTTAAATAAACCTTCAAGTCTATAAAAACAGGTTTTTATTTAATGGCCTTAGGAAGTCTCACAACCTGGTTTCTGCTTCTCCTCCAGTGGTTCCTGGCCAACCTGTCCTACCAGGAAGCTCTGTCCAACACGCAGGTCGCCATTGTCAATATTTTATCATCCACCTCAGGTGAACCTCTCTCAGCCTAAATGTGAAGCTTTGAGTAGTGTAACGGGTTACATCAATGTTACGTGTTACACAGATGTAACGTGTTACATCCATGTAGCATGATACATCTATGTAACGTGTTACATCTATGTAACGTGTTACATCTATGTAACGTGTTACATCTATGTAGCATGATACATCTATGTAACGTGTTACATCTATGTATCATGATACTTTTATGTAACGTGTTACATCTATGTAACGTGTTGCACCAATATAAGGGTTAGAGTAATGTAACGGGTTACACCAATATAAGGGTTAGAGTAATGTAACTGGTTGGAGTAATGTAACAGTTTATATAAATTTAACGACTAGAGGGATGTAACGGGTAGATTAATATGACGGTTACATTAATGCAACGGGTTAGATTAATGTAAGAGGTTTGGAGTAAATGTAACAGCTAGGAGTAATGTAAAGGTTATAGTAATGTTACCATTTACATTAATGTAACAGGTCGGTTAATGTGACAGGCTGGAGTAATGTGACGGTTTAAGGGATATTGAGGAAAAACATTCTTGATTGGATATTGTTACTAATTCCCATGTGACGTGGAGAGAAGTGTCATCGTTTCTTTGATCTGTCTGATTTGTCTGTCCAGGCCTGTTTACGCTCATCTTAGCAGCCATCTTTCCCAGCAGCAGCAGCGACCGGTTCACGCTGTCCAAACTCTTAGCTGTATCTCTGAGGTAAGAGTCGTGTCATTCATTCCTGCAGTCCCACACTTGTTGGACTTTCTCCTCTTTCAACTCCTGCAGTGTGTGTAAGCTCATAATACGGATCAGAACCCACACATTGTTGCTTTCCCTGGTGTTCATGCAGCGTCTCTCCTGTGTAGCTTAGGAGGCGTCGCCCTGGTCAGTTTCTCCAGCATGGACGGGCCTGACGATAAAGGAGCCATAGGTAACCACGGAGACGTCCGTCACCGCGTCACACGACTGCAGTGAAACCGTTTTTAACTCTCCTCGTGTTCATGAAGGTTCTTTGTGGTCGCTGGCTGGGGCGGTGCTGTACGCCTTCTACATAGTGATGATCAAGAGGCGAGTGGACCGGGAGGATAAGCTGGACATTCCCATGTTCTTTGGTGAGAAGATGCTGAGAATGTTTACGTCTGTTTACGTCTGTTCAAAATGTAACCCAGTTATTTCCGTCTGTGTGTTCTGAGCTTCATCCCGGTTCATCAGATGAATGTGGTTGGCAGAAGGTGTCTGTAGAACCATCTGAGCCGGAGCTTCTGTGTGTCTCTCAGGGTTTGTGGGTCTGTTCAACCTGCTGCTGCTGTGGCCCGGCTTCCTCCTGCTCCACTACACGGGCTTCGAGGCTTTTGAGCTTCCCAGCCAACTGGTGTGGACCTACATCCTCATCAACGGTCTCATCGGAACCGTTCTCTCTGAGTTTCTCTGGCTATGGTGAGCTCCTGACCCGTCATTTATCCGGTCACGGTTCTGACATCAAGTCAAAACGGTTCTGGTTGACTCAGTGGGTTTTCGGTGCAGGGTGCTTTACTTGATTTGTTTTCCTCTCCAGCCCACAGAGATAAAGAGATTGCTCCACAATCTCTTTATCTCTTACTTTGACTCTTCCTTCTTAATGAGGAGCAAACAGATGATGAAGAACATGTTGGATCTAGAATGGAGGCGTTCAGTAAAGGTCTCCGGCGTGAATACCACGCCGGTGTTCTGACCACGCCGATGTTCTGACCACGCCGATGTTCTGACCACGCCGGTGTTCTGACCACGCCGATGTTCTGACCACGCCGATGTTCTGACCACGCCAGTGTTCGGACCACGCCGATGTTCTGACCATGCCGGTGTTCTGACCATGCCGGTGTTCTGACCACGCCGATGTTCTGACCACACCGGTGTTCGGACCACGCTGATGTTCTGACCACGCCGGTGTTCGGACCACGCCGATGTTCTGACCACGCCGCTGTTCTGACCACGCCGATGTTCTGACCACGCCGGTGTTCTGACCACGCCGATGTTCTGACCACGCCGATGTTCGGACCACGCCGATGTTCTGACCACGCCGATGTTCTGACCACGCCGATGTTCTGACCACATCGGTGTTCTGACCACGCCGATGTTCTGACCACGCCGATGTTCGGACCACGCCGATGTTCTGACCACACCGATGTTCTGACCACGCCGATGTTCTGACCACATCGGTGTTCTGACCACGCCGATGTTCTGACCACGCCGATGTTCGGACCACGCCGGTGTTCTGACCACGCCGATGTTCTGACACTGCTGTCTCTCCACAGGGGCTGCTTCCTCACCTCGTCTTTAATCGGGACTCTGGCGTTGAGCCTCACCATCCCGCTGACAATCATAGCTGACATGTGCATGCAGAAGGTAATGGTCCTCCACCAACACTCCAATGCAAGACCCGGAGTCAGACCCGGAGTCAGACCCGTGAGGATAATTGATTTGCATCAGCATCAGATCTGGACTCTGAAGGTTCTGGTTGATGTTGGCAGAGATTTGTATCAGTTTAGAACCATCAGCTGATAAACTCAGATCAGGTAAGTGGCCAGCTCCTCAGTGTTTTATTTGAGAAAGGTGGAGCTCAGGATGGACCATAGCTGCCGGCTCAGAAGATCCAGTCAGAGAGCCTCTGGGAACTGGATCGGACCAGGCTGTTGTCCACAGACCATTTCTCTCCTCATCCGTCCTGATTGATTCTTCGTTACTTACTCACAGACGGAGATGAATGCTGGTCTGTTCTGATGGTTCTAACGGGTCGCTCTCCTCCATCTGTGTGTGTGTGTGTCTGTGTGTGTGTGTGTGTGCGTGTTATTCTGTGGTCATGTGGTTCTGTCTGTGCATAGGTCCGTTTCTCATGGATGTTTTTTGCCGGGGCGGTCCCTGTCTTCCTCTCCTTCTTCATCGCTACGCTCTTATGTCACTACAACAACTGGGATCCTGTCCTGGTGGGCCTGAGGAGGGTCTACGTCTTCATCTGCAGGAAACATCGGAGCCACAGGTGCACCCTCAGCTTCATCCACAGATCTGTTGTGTTCCGCTCCAACACTAAATCATGAAAGGAGGCAGAGATGAAGATGTTCAGATGTTCTCTGGGAGTGAGGAGGAAGGACAGGATTAGAGAGGAGACATCAGAGGGACAGACCAGGTTAGACGTCCGGGAGACAAAGTCAGAGAGTCTCTTGTTGGCCATTGTAGTCCCGCTCACATGATATCATCATGATTTAGAATCTTAAAATGTCACTCACGTTTGATGTTTGATCTTTGATGTTTGATGTTGACCTTGGTGGCATTCATGAGTCTGTGAGGAGATCAGTGGAACCGACCGAGGTCCGAGTCCAGGGTCCAGATTGTCTGTCTGACACGAGGACGCAGGTGTCTGTCTATAATCAGACGCTCCACCAACCCTCCTCTCTGCTCCCTATGTAGTGAGAGAGGAGGAGAGAGGAGGAGAGAGGAGGGGAGACAGGATGAGAGAGGAGGAGAGAGGAGGAGAGAGGAGGAGAGAGGAGGGGAGAGGAGGGGAGAGGAGGGGAGACGGGATGAGAGAGGAGGAGAGAGGAGGAGAGAGGAGGGGAGAGGAGGGGAGAGGAGGGGAGAGGAGGGGAGACGGGATGAGAGATGAGGAGAGATGAGGAGAGATGAGGAGAGATGAGGAGAGACGAGGAGAGACGAGGAGAGACGAGGAGAGACGAGGAGAGACGAGGAGAGATGATGAGGAGAGATGATGACGTGAGGAGAGATGAGGAGAGATGATGATGATATTGATGGTGGTTGTCAGGATGTTGATTGACACCCGGTTCTCTCCGCCCACAGACTTCCAGAAGACGGCGAGCAGAGTGAAAGCCTTATTCCTCTCCACGCCGTCTCCTCCAGCGAAGGAAGCTTCTGTTCGTGATTGAAGTAACTTGATTCAGTCAGACTCTTCCTGCCTGTCGATGAAACCTCAAACTAGACGATGATTCCACGGTCAGCCACAACATTACAACCAGTAGCTGGTTGAGTATTCTACCTGCAGACGGTCTGAAGGAATGTTGTTTGAAAACGATGGATGGTCCATCATGTCAGTCATACTGATCATCCTGGGACTGGTAGACACCTGTACTACTGGTTTACTTATAAAGACCAAGATCCTTTTGTCCATGAAAAGGAAAAATGCTTTGTTTATCAATTTTGAGTTTTTATCTTAAGATGAAGTTTTTCTTCTAAAATATTAGTTTCTGAAACGTAAATTTAATTACCAGAAGATGGACGGACCTTGAAGGCCTGCTTGAGCCCAGACTGCATGGAAAGATCCTGCTGGTTCTGATAAAAGGGTGTCAGACGTCACAGTGACGTCACAGTGACATCCCGGTGATGTCACAGTGACGTCACAGTGACGTCACAGTGACATCCCGTTGACGTCACAGCGCTGTTTTGTCACCAAATTATGTGTTGTGGAAATCAGAGGCCATTGTATTGTATGAAGAATTTGTGCTACACTTTTATGAAAATATTCTCGTGTTATATAAGATTAAAGTTGGGTTATATACCAGACCTTCTCTGGAATCGTTCACGGCTCTCGATGAAGATAATCACAGACCTCACTGTGACCACAACTGCCAGTGGTTATAATGTTATGGCTGATGGGTGTGTTTATCTTCTCTCTCTCTGTTTTCCATTGATGTGTTTTCTTCCGTCTCCTCAGGCGGTGAATGCGGATCAGACAATCGGGAAACCTTCGGAGACGTTGGACTTTCAGCAGTGCCTCGTTTTTATTTTCCACAGAGCTGAGATGACTCCTCCTCCATCTCAGCCGCCACAGACTGACCCACTGGTTTTACCCTTCCTGCATCCAAACAAACAAACAAACAAACAAACAAACAAACAAACAACGGTTTGGTCCCCCTGCTGCTGGAGGTGCTAGACATTATCTGTGGTGACTAAATGAAGCGGTACCTCAACTTGACCCTGACACTAGCAGAGGTCTGAGTCTGACCTCAAGCCCCCCGACGCCTCGCTGCTCCTCTGTCTCCACCACTGACCCTCCGTTGGACACGCCCCCACTGACGTAAACACCCCATGTGTGAGATGTTCCCACCTGCCGGTGATTCTTCACTGACGTCTCTCAGCAGGAGATTCTCGTCCTTCCTGCTCTGGAGGTTTTTCTCTTTCCTAAGTTGGAGGTAAGGTGAACAGAACGCAGCGAATCTGATGGAGCCGGACCCTGATGGAGCCGGACCCTGATGGAGCCGGACCCTGATGGAGCCGGACCCTGATGGAGCCGGACCCTGATGGAGCCGGACCCTGATGGAGCCGGACCCTGAGCAAAAGCTGTGAGAGGTCACCTCTGACAGTAGCCCCTCCCTTCCTAATGAGGAGGGGAGGGGCTACTGCCTAATGCATGAAGTTCACTGTTAAAAGATGCTGTTCATCTGCTGTTTGCAAAAACCCAATGACTCCAGAACAGTTTCTCTCTGTCAGTACGCTGACCCCAACCCAAACAGCTGAGTGGTTCCGGTCTTCATGGTGAGGTTCTCAGCAGAACCTGCTGCTAATGTGATGCGGACACAGACAGGAATCTCAGCCCGTTCCTCGTGATCGAAGGACTCCGGTCCGTGAGTCGCTGCTGGGAAACGTGCTACAAACTAAACTGTTAAACGGTTTAAACTCTTCTTGGGTGGTTTAGTTTCTGCAAACGCACGATAGATTGAACACTTATCCGTTAAAACCGATAAACTCTGGAGGACGGAGAAAGGAGCTTCCACTCAATAAGCTATCAAATACAAGTGTAATGCATCCACCTGAGGGAAAAACCACATCGGATCCACATTCTGACTCAAATCCATCATCTCGTTCAGTCGGAAGGTCCGTCGGTTCTGCTGGACATGTCAGGACTTCTGCAGCACCAGTCGAACTGATGTGGTCCTCTTCGCAGATTTAATATCACACCTTTATTCTCGTGACATTACAGCTTAAAATTAACCAGGTTTACCAGGTCAAACTGTGACTTTCTGCTCATAACTTTACATTATTCCTTTAAGACTACAACAATATTCTCATAACTTTACATTATTCCTTTAACACTACAACAATATTCTCATAACTTTACATTATTCCTTTAAGACTACAACAATATTCTCATAACTTTACATTATTCCTTTAACACTACAACAATATTCTCATAACTTTACATTATTCCTTTAACACTACAACAATATTCTCATAACTTTACATTATTCCTTTAACACTACAACAATATTCTCATAACTTTACATTATTCCTTTAACACTACAACAATATTCTCATAACTTTACATTATTCCTGTAACACTACAACAATATTCTCATAACTTTACATTATTCCTTTAACACTACAACAATATTCTCATAACTTTACATTATTCTTTTAACACTACAACAATATTCTCATAACTTTACATTATTCCTTTAACACTACAACAATATTCTCATAACTTTACATTATTCTTTTAAGACTACAACAATATTCTCATAACTTTACATTATTCCTTTAACACTACATCAATATTCTCATAACTTTACATTATTCCTTTAACACTACATCAATATTCTCATAACTTTACATTATTCCTTTAACACTTCAACAATATTCTCATAACTTTACATTATTCCTTTAACACTTCAACAATATTCTCATAACTTTACATTATTCCTTTAACACTACAACAATATTCTCATAACTTTACATTATTCCTTTAACACTACATCAATATTCTCATAACTTTACATTATTCCTTTAACACTACATCAATATTCTCATAACTTTACATTATTCCTTTAACACTTCAACAATATTCTCATAACTTTACATTATTCCTTTAACACTACATCAATATTCTCATAACTTTACATTATTCCTTTAACACTACATCAATATTCTCATAACTTTACATTATTCCTTTAACACTTCAACAATATTCTCATAACTTTACATTATTCCTTTAACACTACATCAATATTCTCATAACTTTACATTATTCCTTTAACACTACATCAATATTCTCATAACTTTACATTATTCCTTTAACACTACATCAATATTCTCATAACTTTACATTATTCCTTTAACACTTCAACAATATTCTCATAACTTTACATTATTCCTTTAACACTACAACAATATTCTCATAACTTTACATTATTCCTTTAACACTACAACAATATTCTCATCATCTTACATGATAATTCTACATTCTGGAATAAGCGGGACTCGACCCCCAGAGATCAGGCGGTGAGGCGTTCAGGGCCCACGTTGACTCAGGAAGTGAAAACACAGATTTCTCTGCTGTTTGACTTCACGGCTTAATTATCCCGTTAATTTGAAAATAGCGGGACAAAGACATTTCTCTCAGGTGGATGCGAGGATGAAATGCCTCGCTGGTTTCTGGATGCGTGTGAATATTGTAGACGCACACAGGGGCGTGGTGTTTGTCCGAACTTCCTCTGACCATTTCCTTTATCATTGTGTATTTAAAATGTTCCTGCCGGAGGATCCGTCGCCATGGCAGCCCGGTCCTCTCTTACTTCCTGTGGGTGGGACTGACGTATGAGACCGTTCCTCTCTTCATTTACGTGGTTGTGATGTCACATGGTGCGAGGGGCGTCTCCTGTGGTGTCTGTCATGTGACCCAGCGTGAAGCGACTGCATGTTGTTGCATTCGTCCTTTAATGGACGTGGAGGGAGCGATAAACGGGCGGAGCACTTTATACGACAGATGTTTGTTTTTTGTAGCCAATCAGTTCGTCTATTTGAACAAAGTTTTACAAAGCGCTGATCTTTCCGATTATTTTCCAAACGTTTTGTTTCTCATCTCTCATCGATGGTGCTCGTTAAATGATCCGTCTTTTTCCTTTCTCAGGTTCTTTGTCTGGTTTTTCATATCAGAAGTGTCAATCATGGAGATGTCATGAAATCTAAAAGAAGTCCTAATAACTTTTATCAACCTCAGCTCTTGAATTGTCTTTTTATTTGGAAAGTCTGTTTTCATTCTTACTCTGCACAATTAAAATATATCTTTTTAAATCCCTGTGTGTAATGGATATATTTGGTTTATAGTCAATGCAGCAGAACTTCTACTTGACTTAACGCCTCACCAAAATGTTGAAATTAAGACCCTCCTCTTTTTCTTTTTCTGGAGAATAGGACTTTATTTTTTCATAAAATTAGGATTTTACTCTCCTAATTTTATTCTTAAAATATGTGACTTTATTTGGTAACTTCTTGTACTATTAACACGTAATATTACCACTTTATGATCATAAAACAGGACCTCATTCTCATAATTAAAACTTGTAATCTGACTTTATTCCGGTAATTGTACGATTTAAATCTCTTAAAACTACAACATCTTGTAGTTTTACAACATTAAATTATACCTTCATTCTTCTTCTGTAAAACAAAATACAACTTAATTCTCGTTAAATTACAATATCTTTCTCATGAAATTTAGTTTTTTCCCCCGCTCATTTCTAGTGACTTGTTAATAATAATAATAATACATTTAATTTATAATGCACTTTACATTTGGATCAAATCTCAAAGTGCTAAAGTTAGTGTTAGTGTGACACTTATTCGCCATCGCCGTGTCGCTGCTTCTGCGTGAAGAAAAAACGTAACTGGGTCATAAAACGGGCTAGAATAGTTAAATCAAGCCACTAGTTTAAACTTAATCTCCCAGAAAACCAATCAGGTTCCACCAGTCAGGTGAACCTGGACTGTTTGACTGTGTGAACCTGGACCGTTTCACTGTGTGAACCTGGACTGTTTCACTGTGTGAACCTGGACTGTTTGACTGTGTGAACCTGGACCGTTTCACTGTGTGAACCTGGACTGTTTCAGTTTGAACCTGGACCTTTTCACTGTGTGAACCTGGACCGTGTCAATGTGTGAACCTGGACTGTTTCACTGTGTGAACCCGGACTGTTTCACAGTGTGAACCTGGACTGTTTCACTGTGTGAACCTGGAACATTTCACTGTGTGAACCTGGACTGTTTCACTGTGTGAACCCGGACTGTTTCACAGTGTGAACCTGGACTGTTTCACTGTGTGAACCTGGAACATTTCACTGTGTGAACCTGGAACATTTCACTGTGAACCTGGACCGTTTCACTGTGTGAATCTGGACCGTGTCACTGTGTGAACCCGGACCTCTAACACGATGGCTTTGATGTTTCGAGAGCGGTCATGTTGCTACGGTTACAGATTGAGCCTCTGTAGCTCCTCCCTTTTCTGTCTTTCTCGTGTGACTCTTTTTTTCACAGTTTTTATGTTTGTGATTTCCTGTGAAACGGAGTAGAGCAGAATCCAGAGTTGTCCTGATGGAGCTGCACATCAGATGTTCAACCTGCCTGTATGTTCTAAAGCTGTGCCAGAATCAGGAGGAAGAGGAGGAGACACAGTAACAATAATATTAATGAAGATAGGTTGTGTGAGTTCTGCAGACAGAATGAAGAGGGTCTGGACCATGTTCTTCTCCTCAGCTGATCCTGCAGGAGACCAGCTTTCATCGTCTGCGTCTCCTCTCTGACATCTTCTCACCTCACCTCCACATACCTGGCCTGTTTCTCTCTTTCCACGCTTCCTGTCCAGCGCAGCAGCTTTATCTCCTCCACCATCTCCAAACCAAACTCCCCTCTCGTTAATGGCAGACAGAGTGATTTAGCAGCTCTGCTGTTTAATGTTTAACTGCCCTGCCCTCGCGGGGGGAGGAGAAAGATTTATGTGACTCAGAGCAGGAAAACGCTCTGCTCAAACGGAGGTGAAACCAGCCGACCCGCGAGGGCTCCTGAGGGAACTGAGGAGATGGACCCAGATCATTGCCTCACACTGGAGACACGGGATCATCAGAACACCAGCGATCCTTTTTCAAACCTTATCCTGCTCCTGTGATCTGGAGGTTTTCAGAATCTCCCTCAAAGAGTCTAGAAGAAGAAAAGTCTTTATTGTAAGTTCTTACCTCACCTGATCTTTGCTCCAACCACAGAATCACAGTGACGGCGCCAGATGGAACTGATAACTGTTTCACTGTGTCAGCCTGGACTGTTTCACTGTAAGAACCTGGACTGTTTGACTGTGTGAACCTGGACTGTTTGACTTTGTGAACCTGGACTGTTTGACTGTGTGAACCTGGACTGTTTCACTGTAAGAACCTGGACTGTTTGACTGTGTGAACCTGGACTGTTTGACTTTGTGAACCTGGACTGTTTGATTGTGTGAACCTGGACCGCTTCACTGAAATAACCTGGACCGTTTCTCTGTAAGAACCAGGACTGTTTCACTGTGTGAACCTGGACTGTTCCACTGTGTGAACCTGGACTGTTTGACTGTGTGAACCTGGACTGTTTGACTGTGTGAACCTGGACTGTTGGACTGTGTGAACCTGGACTGTTTCACTGTGTGAACCTGGACTGTTTGACTGTGTGAACCTGGACCGTTTCTCTGTGTGAACCTGGACTGTTTGACTGTGTGAACCTGGACTGTTTGACTGTGTGAACCTGGACTGTTTGACTGTGTGAACCTGGACCGTTTCTCTGTGTGAACCTGGACTGTTTCACTGTATGAACCTGGACCGTTTCTCTGTAAGAACCTGGACTGTTTGACAGTGTGAACCTGGACTGTTTGACTGTGTGAACCTGGACTGTTTGACTGTGTGACCCTTGACTGTTTCTCTGTTTGAACCAGGACTGTTTGACTGTGTGAACCTGGACGGTTCCACTGTGTGAACCTGGACTGTTTGACTGTGTGAACCTGGACTGTTTGACTGTGCGAACCTGGACCTTACCTCACCCATTGACCTTTGCCCTCTCAGGACGACGCTGGTAAGCTCGCGGGAGAAATCCATCTTCTCTGCAGACATGAATATGGAAGAGTTGGAGATCATGGAGGAGAAAGACTGGAGCGAACTGGAACCCAACTACCAGCTCAAAATCTTCATGACGATCCTTTACAGTTTCATCCTAGTGACGGGGATTGTGGGTAATTCCGTTACCATCAGAGTGACTCAGGTGCTGAGGCGTAACGGTTACCTGCAGAAGAATGTGACAAACCACATGGTGAGTCTGGCCTGCTCCGACCTGCTGGTCCTCATCATCGGCATGCCTGTGGAGCTCTACAGCGCCATCTGGTTCCCCTTCACGTCTGCATCAGGCAACGCTTCCTGCAAGATCTACAACTTCCTGTTTGAGGCCTGCAGCTACGCCACCATGCTGAACGTGGCCACGCTGAGCTTTGAGCGCTACGTGGCGATCTGCCACCCGTTTCGCTTCAAGGCTTTAGGCGGCAGAAGGACCATCGGCCTCATCTCCTTCGCCTGGCTTCTGTCGGTGCTGGTGGCGCTGCCGCTGTTGATCGCCACGGGAACACAGGGACACATCCCCTACCTGGCAGACACTCCGGTCCAGAACCTGACGTTCTGCACCAACCTGAGGGAGCGCTGGACCATGTACCGGACCAGCATCCTCCTGGCCTTCGTCATCTACATCCTGGCGCTGAGCTGCGTGGCCTTCATGTGCCGCGCCATGATCCTCGTGCTCCGCAAACCTTTGGCCTCTGCGGACGCCGGTGCTAAGGGGACTCTGAGAACGCCAAAGCACGAGAGTTCAAAGCTCAAGACAGCCCGGAAGCAGACCATCATTTTTCTGGGTAGGTGGCTGATTTTGTCTTTGCATGGAGTCGTGAGGTTCTGTTGATCCGACTGACGGGTTTTTAGTCTCCTAACATTACAAGTGTCGCCCACAAACCAGATGTTTGTTCAGGTTCTCCATCAGAAAACTTCTTCCGAATGAGACCAGAGAGGATACCCTCTGTATACATCTGATGTACTCAGCAGAGGTACACTCATCACAACTATACTCAAGAGTACACACTGCAAGTACACAGAGAAGCAGTGAACTCACTATATTCATGAGTTCACTCGTAGTAGTCGTAGAATTAGGAGTACACTGAAAGGAGTACTAGAAGGATTTAAATGCTGCCTTCAGTTGACTACATGAAGGAGGGGCTAGAGCTCAGGGGGTGGAGCCGTCGTCTCGCATCTGGATGATTGACAGGTTCAAGAGCAGCGTTCTACACGTTGCAGTGTCATTGATCAAGAACCCGAACCCAAATAACCTCCCTGGGTTCTTCAGAGCGTCTACCTCTGCGGGTTATCGTTACATTTATTTGTTGGAACCAGTTAACAAAAAAAACTGAACATTTCTTCAGTCCACATAAACAGGGTCTCACGAGAAGACACCTCCTTCCACCCACTGAGGTCCTCCTGTGGTTCTGTTAGGGTCCCAGCCTATAACAGCCTTCACTGGAGGGACACTAGAGGGAGCTCTGTTTTATGAAAAACTCTGTTATTTACAATAACTTTATTTGATTTGAGGAGTTCAATCAGGGTGTTTGCTGGTACGACGCAGGGGGTCGGGGTCTCTCTTGTGTTGTCTGTTCATGCTGTGACTCTAAAACATAAAGCATCTTCTTATCTTATCTCTAATTTTGTGTTTTTTACCTAATATCCGCTTCTGTCACTTCTAAATGCTGGGTTTAGTTTGTCAGCGTGTGGTTGGTTCTGTTTGTGGTTGGTTCTGTTTGTGGTTGGCTCTGTTTGTGGTTGGTTCTGTTTGTGGTTGGTTCTGTTTGTGGTTGGCTCTGTTTGTGGTTGGTTCTGTTTGTGGTTGGCTCTGTTTGTGGTTGGTTCTGTTTGTGGTTGGTTCTGTTTGTGGTTGGCTCTGTTTGTGGTTGGCTCTGTTTGTGGTTGGTTCTGTTTGTGGTTGGTTCTGTTTGTGGTTGGCTCTGTTTGTGGTTGGTTCTGTTTGTGGTTGGTTCTGTTTGTGGTTGGCTCTGTTTGTGGTTGGTTCTGTTTGTGGTTGGTTCTGTTTGTGGTTGGCTCTGTTTGTGGTTGGCTCTGTTTGTGGTTGGTTCTGTTTGTGGTTGGTTCTGTTTGTGGTTGGCTCTGTTTGTGGTTGGTTCTGTTTGTGGTTGGCTCTGTTTGTGGTTGGTTCTGTTTGTGGTTGGCTCTGTTTGTGGTTGGTTCTGTTTGTGGTTGGGTTCTGTTTGTGGTTGGGTTCTGGGCTGGAAGCAAAGGGAAGTTCCATAAAAAAGATGAGATTAGACGAGAAGAGATGAGATAAACCTGAATCAGTGATCTTAAAATCCCACATTGATGAGTGTTTACAGATTATGAATAAATACATTCTTGTATACAGATTATGAATAAATACATTCTTGTATACAGATTATGAATAAATACATTCTTGTATACAGATTATGAATAAATACATTCTTGTTTACAGATTATGAATAAATACATTCTTGTTTACAGATTATGAATAAATACATTCTTGTTTACAGATTATGAATAAATACATTCTTGTTTACAGATTATGAATAAATACATTTTTGTTTACAGATTATGAATAAATACATTCTTGTTTACAGATTATGAATAAATACATTCTTGTATACAGATTATGAATAAATACATTTTTGTTTACAGATTATGAATAAATACATTCTTGTATACAGGTTATGAATAAATACATTCTTGTTTACAGATTATGAATAAATACATTCTTGTATACAGGTTATGAATAAATACATTCTTGTATACAGATTATGAATAAATACATTCTTGTATACAGATTATGAATAAATACATTCTTGTATACAGATTATGAATAAATACATTCTTGTATACAGATTATGAATAAATACATTCTTGTTTACAGATTATGAATAAATACATTCTTGTATACAGATTATGAATAAATACATTCTTGTTTACAGATTATGAATAAATACATTCTTGTATACAGATTATGAATAAATACATTCTTGTTTACAGATTATGAATAAATACATTCTTGTATACAGGTTATGAATAAATACATTCTTGTATACAGATTATGAATAAATACATTCTTGTATACAGGTTATGAATAAATACATTCTTGTTTACAGATTATGAATAAATACATTCTTGTATACAGATTATGAATAAATACATTCTTGTATACAGATTATGAATAAATACATTCTTGTATACAGATTATGAATAAATACATTCTTGTTTACAGATTATGAATAAATACATTCTTGTTTACAGATTATGAATAAATACATTCTTTAATAGAGGACCGTGAGTTCCTGATCCTTCGCCCAGACGGCGCTCTGACTCACAGTGTGTTACAGGAGGTAACGGCGGGTCTCACAGCTTCCTGTCTGGTTTCTGGGAGCGTCTGCTCATGAGACCAGTCGCCCCGACTGTCAGAGCAGAAGAACTCTTTGGGAGTTCTTCTGCTCTTTTCATTCCAACCCTGTCAGGGTGAGCTGAAGATCATTGGACCGCGGCGGTGCTGGTGTCCTCAGGATGTCCAGCCCGGCGGTCAGACTCTGTTTATTCTACAAATTCTCTTCTTAAAAGTGAATCTGACTCAGAAGACTATCAGCTATGTCTTTATCTGGAACATATCAGACAGGAAGTGAACATCTTGTTCTCCGTGAAGATCTGAGAGTCTTTGACAATAACCAGATACTCACGTCTACAGGACTGGGTCAGGACATCACCAGAACTGCAGGTCTTATTGGGTGGTCCTGGTCTGCAGTGGTTAGAAGCAAAGTGGTCTGAGGATGGACCACCAGGACCACTGAGGGGCTATGCAGTGAAGGCTGGCCCGTGTTGTCTGGTGCCACAGAAGATCTACTGTAGCAAAAACTGCTGAAAAATATGATGCTGGTTCTGATAGAAAACTGTCAGAACTGACAGGGACGAACTGGGACGACTTACACAATATGAGGTAGTTGGTTTTAATGTTATGGCAGATCTTCGTAAATGAACTTATTCTCAGGCGTATCTGGAATCCGGATCCAGGCATGAGGAGGTCCTGTGTGTGGAGAAACGTCTCCATCCCAGCAGGTGTCTGCTGCTCCGGATCACAAAGTGGAAACTGTCATTTATGTTCTTACGTTCTTTGGGCGTCTATCCTGATGAGATGACGGATTCATCTGATCTCAGAGTTTAGTCTCAGGAAACTTTCCACTCGGAGCAGATACTGATGACATCGCTGTGATGTCATGAAGGTGGGCGTGTCCAGCGGTCGGATACAGGCACGACCGCAAGTGTTTGGACAGATGACATCATCAATTACTCGCTCCAACCTTTGGAGTTTCTGGAGGCTGGGAGTGGGCGGAGAAGCTGGGAGTGGGCGGAGAAGCAGAGCTCAGGTTAAATAAAGTTTTATGTAGCGCCGCAGTAAACAGAGCCAGAACCAGAAACCCACATAAAGCCCGATGAGAAAGAATCTCGGGGAAACTTTTCAAATGTCAAAGTTGCCTGAGACGAAACATTTTCCGTCTGAATGTTGAGATAAAACGGCGAGGAAGAGGGAAACACTTTCCTTTATGGCTTTAATCACACGCTTTCAGACCATTGATTTCATTTCCTGTCTGCTGGCTGATGGAGTTTCAAGGTCAATGAATCACTTTAAGGTGGTCGTTACCGCCGATCGCTTCTCCTCTACTTCTGTCTGCAGCTCACAAACCCTTTTATTTGAAACAGGGCAATACTAGTTTTCACGCCTTTGATCTTCATCTCTAGATGTTCCACCTCCAGCAGAAACCCCTGGAACCAGACCCTCCTGATAGCTGGAGGTCAGGTTCTGACTTCACCGTGGAGGCATCTTGGCCCACGTATCTCTCCTGAACCGCTTCTGTGCAGAAACGCTGGAGGGTTAGTGGGCAGGCACTGATCTTCTCAGGTCCACCACAGCATCTCAGTGGGGTTCAGGTCCAGATTTTGACGAGACAGTCACCAGCTTCAATTCTAGATCCAATCAGAGATGGACATTTGATTCACGCCGTCACAAGACAGATGAGCAGCAGGACAGACGTCTGCTGTCAGAGTGATGATGGAGAAGTATGGAGAAGGTCAGGAGGAGCTGCATTGTGTCTCTGTGGATTCAGAGAAGGCGTAGGACAGAAGGAGGAGGTGGGACAGCAGGTGGAGGTGGGAAAGCAGGTGGAGGTGGGACAGCAGGTGGAGGTGGGACAGCAGGTGGAGGTGGGACAGCAGGTGGAGGTGGGACAGCAGGTGGAGGTGGGACAGCAGGTGGAGGTGGGACAGCAGGTGGAGGTGGGACAGCACCAAGGATGGGCTCATGCTCTCTGTAGGAGGTTAAGGACTTGGGCTCTTGGAGTGTTGAGAAGAGGTGGAGAAGTGAGTGCAGGCTGAGTGGAGTGGCTCCACCCTAGATGAATAAAGTAAAGATTATTTTATTTGTATGAGGTGAAACATCTCGTTCACGCACACACACAAACACACGCGTGCGCACAGACACACACACACATACAGACACACACAAACATATACATACACACACACGCGTGCACACACACACACACACACACACGCACAAACCTACGCGTGCACACAGACACACACACACACACACACAAACACACGCGTGCGCACAGACACACACACACATACAGACACACACAAACATATACACACACACACACACACGCAGAGCGAGAGAAAGAGAGAGAGAGAGAGAGAGAGAGAGAGAGAGAGATGTTTCATTTATGATAATAAACTGGATCTAATCACGGACCGGTTCAGAACCCGCTCAGGGAACAGATCAGCAGCCACATTAAATATGTAAGCTGCTATTATGTTAATATTACAGACGAGCTGATGATGATGATGTCAGAGCGTCTTTTATTCTGCTGGACAGCAGCAGGAGACCACCAGCACCAGCGGCGCGTCTGAACAAACAACCATCATCATCATCAGGGACTGGAACAAGTGTCCTGATTCAAAACCAGTCCAGGATGTTGTGTTCTAGTCCCAGATCTTCTTCTTCTTCTTCTTCTTCTTCTTCCTGCTTATTGGGAAACATGAATCTTCTGAATCCACAGTGGACCCGCCCCTCACCATACGTCCTCATGAAGGATCGTACACACACGCACATACACACACACACACACACGTACACGTACACACACGTACACACGCACATACACACACGTACACACACACACGTACACACACACGTACACACACGTACACACACGTACACACGCACATACACACACACACACACACGTACACGTACACACACGTACACACGCACATACACCCACACACACGTACACACACACACGTACACGTACACACACGTACACACACACGTACACACACGTACACACACGTACACACGCACACACACACGTACACACGCACATACACCCACTCACACGTACACACACACACGTACACGTACACACACGTGCACACACACGTACACACACACGTACACGTACAAACACACATGTACACACACACACGTACACGTACACACACGTACACACGCACGTACACACACACACAAACGTACACGTACACACACGTACACGTACACACACGTACACACACGCATGCACACACATATACATACACACACGTACACATACACACACGTACACACACGTACACACACACGTACACACACACACGTACACGTACACACACACGTACACGTACACACACACACGTACACGTACACACACACACACGTACACACACACGTACACACACACGTACACGTACACACACACACACACGTACACACACACACGTACACGTACACACACGTACACGTACACACACGTACACACACGTACACACACACGTACAGACACACACACACGTACACACACGTACACACACACGTACACACACACACGTACACGTACACACACGTACACACACGTACACGTACACACACGTACACACACACGTACAGACACACACACACGTACACGTACACACACGTACACGTACACACACGTACACGTACACACACGTACACACACGTACACACACACGTACAGACACACACACACGTACACACACACCTACACACACACACGTACACGTACACACACGTACACGTACACACACGTACACGTACACACACGTACACACACACGTACAGACACACACACACGTACACACACACAGGCAGACAGTGAGGCTGTTAGATGTTCAGCTCTTGATGACAGTTAGTTCATAAAAACAGAGGAACAAACTTTATCTGGTGTCTTTAAATGAGAAGTTGTAAAAGTCTGACTCGTAGAACGAGTCACAACGAGTCAGATCCAGTCCCAACAATCTTAATGTTGGGACTGGATCCAAACCTGTGGTTCTGGTTAAATCTACACAAATCTATACCGTATATATATTTTTGAACTTAGATACATTTTCAAATACAAATTCATTTAGAGACGATTAAGGCGTCTTTCATTTATATTCCTCTGTGCGTGTAGAAACATGTCCCTCACAACAGTTTAATCATTCAGAACCTTCAGTCTCATAAACACCTCCAGCAGGCCGACTGGACTTCACCGTCTGAGGGAGAATCACCAGGAGGGTCGTGACTCTCTCCCATCCTACTTCCCTTCCTCTGAGTTTGGACCCCATGACTGCAGGCGGACGGAGGAACCTGATGGATCCACTTCCTGTCTGATGCTCACCTTCTTACCTTCAGATAACTTTAAATCCCGGTTGAGTTCTTCTTCTCTGGACCATAGTTAAAAGCAGAGAGCGTTCCCGTTGGGTCGGCCACGCGTCACGTCCAGGACAGGAGGTTAATTGCTTTGGATGGTTATTTTCACCCACTAGAAGAAAACATCCAGGAGAGGAATATTAATTTGTTTTCCTGCCTTCAGCTTTAAGTCTGTGACCTTTAGCTGCTGCTGGAGCCGAACCGGTTCGGAGGAGCTGCAGGCTCCTGGAAAATATAAAAGCAGGAGGTGTTCTTCAGAGCGCTCGCCGCTATATATATATATATATATATATATATATATATATATATATATATATATATATACACAGTCTCTATCTATGGTAAAGGTGTGCGTCAGTGGTTGTAATGTTTTGGCTGATCTCAGTGGGGGTCACTTCTTTAAGAAGGCTCAGACTTTCTTGGGGGTCCGTTGTATTTACTCTCCCTCCATCGGGTCGCCCCTTTCCAACCCTTTTACTGACAACTGTATAACAAACCTGGGAGGGTTTGTTGGCCTCGTCATCCTTCCCTCCAGCTCCAGAGTTTGGTGAGAAGCTCCGGAACCACAAGACCTCGTCATCACTGAAGGCGGACCTCCTGCCTCTGACAGCAGAACTCCCCAGACCTCCAGGGAGAAGGTCCAACATCTGCCTGAGGGGCATAAGCTGCATCTGCTGAGCAAGTCTTAGGTTCTTCTGTGTGGGTGTGCACACCTGAACAGATCAGCCATAACACTGTAACCACTGACCGCTGACAAACATTGATTATCTGGTTACCATGGTTACCCACCTGAACAGATCAGCCATAACACTGTAACCACTGACAAACATTGATTATCTGGTTACCATGGTTACCCACCTGAACAGATCAGCCATAACACTGTAACCACTGACAAACATTGATTATCTGGTTACCATGGTTACCCACCTGAACAGATCAGCCATAAAACTGTAACCACTGACCGCTGACAAACATTGATTATCTGGTTACCATGGTTACCCACCTGAACTGATCAGCCATAACACTGTAACCACTGACTGCTGAGGTCTGACAAACATTGATTATAATAATAATAATACATTTAATTTATCTGGTTACCATTGTTGCCTTTCCCTGGGTGGAAATATCAGGCAGCAGGTGAACATTTTTTTTGTCCTGATGTTGGTGTTGAAAGCAGAGTTCAAAAATTGGTCTGGTTCATACTATGGAACAGTCCATGTTCATACGGTGAAACGGTCCAGGTTCACACAAAACAGTTGTCTGATCCCACAGAGGAGTTACTGTAGCACAAACTGCTGAAAGAGATGTTCAGACGGGTTCTGATAGAATGATGGTTCTGATAGAATGGTGTCAGAAAACACAATAACATCACAGAACTGTTTTGGCAGTAAAAGGAGGACCTATACAATATTAGGCAGGTGGTTTTAATGTTATGGCTGTACATCAGTACGTGCTTGTTTCCTCTTGAAATGGGAATGGTGTGGCTGTATCTCTTAATTAGGGACTTTTTGGCGGAGGAGTGATTCTACTGAAACTACTCGGATGTGCTGAGCTCTTCTTCTGTCCCCATGAGTCATGAATGTTAGCATTAGCCGCAGTGAGCTACCTCAGAGGACAGAGAGTTGGTCTGGTCAGTTTCATTGAATGAGTGAACAAATCAGGAGAAGGACCGCCACAGGTGGAGGTCTGACTCCAGCCGGGTCTAATGAGGGCTCCATTAGAAGACTGTGGGTTGGGCCGTCTGTTATCAGCGCGGTCATAATGTTACGGTGGATTTTGACCTTCTCTTGAAGGACACACTCTTCCTCTCCGACTGTTATCACACCGACACGGAGATTAGAGCTGTGAACTTCATCAACTTCATGGTGGTGAACGTGAACTGTGAATTATTCTGTACTTAGTAAACTTTGAAATGATTTAAACCATTGAATAGGGAATATAATCAGATATAAGAGCGTTGGCTATTTCATAATTGTTTGATAGTTATAATTTGTATCGCCGGTAGATTTGGTCAGAAGAGATTGGTGGTATATTTCCACCACTAGGGGGAGATTTATCTCTAAAATCCCCGTTTTCACGCCAGGATTTCTCAAACGTTGGTCCGATTTAGGTGCAAATTTGGTGCAGAAGAGTCGCCTGGAGGAGATTATCTCGTTTTTGGTAAAGCTTGTTGTAATTGTTGATAAAAAAAACAGTTTCTTATCCGTAACGTTGTGTCTAAATTTATCTCCTAGGTCTCGACTCCAGGAAATCTGTCTGGTTTTATTCCTGAACTCAGAAAAACAAGTTACCTGTATTTATCTTCCTCACTGAGTCTCTATGAGATCTGATCCTAGAACAGACTGATGACATCATAGAAACAGTTAGGTTGAGTCTCTATGAGATCTGATCCTAGAACAGATTGATGACATCATAGAAACAGTAAGGTTGAGTCTCTGTGGGATCTGATCCTAGAACAGACTGATGACATCATAGAAATAATGCAGATTTGCTTATTTCCAAATATTAATACTTTGTTTTGGTGAACTTCAGTGATACTTATTAAAATCAAACTTTTTCTTCAGGACCTTCAGGATCTTTGTTCTAATCTCATCTTCCTCCCAGAGGGGTATAAATCGTTGTCGTCAGCAAATAAAGAACATTTTTATGAGTGGGAGACTTTACAGATACGATTTATATATGGAATGAAAAGCTTGGGGTTAAGATCTGATCACCTTCAGTAAACAACCGTTGACATCTTCGTCTTCGTTCTAACCCGCTAAAAGCGGCACCGTTGCCACATTAATGGTTTCCATGCAGTGAAATAAGCAGAGAGAAGATCAACCAGTCAGAGGAGGAATGACGAACGGAGAAATCAACCAAGTTGTTTTTCCACAGTGGGTTGATGATGATGAGAAGAAGAAGAAGAGACATTATGTCCATCCTGCTTTCTGTCCCTCTGCTCATGTAATGAGTGAAGTGTTGTTATGATGCCTTCACTTCATCAGGGACAAACCAGCATCTTCCTCAGCCTCTCCATCATTAGTGTGGCGGCTGCAGGTGTGTGAGGGGACGTTTGGAGCACCGGTGACGCCGTACTCTTCTAATTAAATCCACTCAAAGTAATCAAATCCAGTGGAGTGTTTTTCAGAGTTCTTCCTCCTGATGCTCCGGAGGACTCTTCATCGGCGTCTGGGATTTGTCTGGGGCTCCTGCCTTCACTCCTCAGACCTGCTGGTCTGCTGCATCAACCCAGTTTGAAAAACCTGCCATGAACAGCAGTCAAACTCTTTTATGGACCGGCAGAACTTTCTGGCTTCTGAATGACACAGGATGAATATTTAAAGGCAGAAGGCAGACGGATCGATGGAGGAATTATTAATGCAGAGGAACGAGCAAAACAAGGTCAAGACTCCCAAAGACTGACGGGGGGCTGAACCTGACGGGGGGGCTGAACCTGACGGGGGGGCTGAACCTGA